>PRKT01000016.1:1231240-1390380 GCA_003671525.1 Saccostrea glomerata | reverse complement strand
AATATATAGGAAAAATCTTTGAAAATCTTCTTCTCAGGAACCACTGGGCCAAAAAAGCTGAAACATATGTGCCCATGGAAGGATCATGGGGTAGTGTAGATTTCAAAATGTCTAAATTATGATCAGTGGGGTAGGGTGGGGATGCATTATGTATAACAAGGGGGAAATCTGGTAAAGAACAGAATGGTCAAAGCTTCTCAGGTGAGCGATGTGGCCCATGGGCCTCTTGTTTCAATGGGTGGCACTGTAGCTCTCCGGTCTGTCTATATATTTTTTCGGAGAGCTACAGTTCTGCAGCTAAGTTTACAATGAATTGCACTACTTACCCAATTATCCGAGAAAAATAATTTCATGTAGCTTAAAAATATAACTATGTTGTAGTAAATACTGGAAAAATGAGTATTTTAACAAAGCGCATCACACTTAAAAAATGATTTTAAGTGAGGTCATATACAAGGTATTACATGTATAAAGAAATAGGGCGTGCAAGGCGTAGACAAACCCCCGCTCTGATCGAGATATTTCTCAAGTTTCAAAATTCACGGAAAAGTTATATTTTTCTTAAATCATGTTCTAAGGAATGTCATCTTTAAAACTTTTTATTACTTTATTTTACTGAACGATTTATCTTTTGACAGTTTTTTTCCAAAGTTGGCAGTTATACGCATATTTATTACTAGTGGAAAATGTGTTTACTAGAGCAATGAAAAATGAATTTTGAACATGAATGGGTCAAGTCTCCATTCTTCGCTTAATTGATAGAAACGTAAATGTGAAATCTTGCATTTGTCCAAAAAAATGGAATCTCAACCATTCTATAGGAAAATCAAACATTTTTGAAAAAAATATACGCTTCTACAAACCTGTTCTTTTAAAACACACACTGACATGATTTTGAAAAAAATATAATTTTTTTCATAAACTTTTAGAATTGAGAAATGTCTTCTCAGAGCAGGGATTGCCCTCCATTCTTTCTGTGAAAGATAATGTGTGAATAACACGAAAAAGAAGTCTATGATATAACAGAAAGATGGTCCGTGTAACACTTAACAATTCAAATTTCTTAAATGATTTTGAGTTTTAGAATGTTAATATATTAGTTCAAATTTCTAAATTTCAAACACTCAAACTGATTTGGTATATTGGAATTTAATATTTTAGTTCAAAAATCTAAAAATTCAAATTTCCAAAAAGGTTTAAAAAAATTTAATAGTTTAGATTCTTACCATAAAAAATCAAAATTCAAATTTCCATAAACGATTTTTGTAATCTAAACGTTTGGGGGTTTAGTTGTCTGTTCGTGCAGAAAGTTTTCACTTAACAATCTATAATTCAGTATAATATTTTTCGTCTTTTGATTATTTGAAATTACCTTCAAACTTCTAAAATCCAAACGTTTTAGATTTTTTAGAAATTTGGAAGTTTGGTTCAAATATTCTAATTTCAAATAACCTAAACACTTTGAGTTTTATAATTTTACCTTAAGAATCCAAAAACACCAAATTTCCAAACCCGACTTGAATTTTGAACATCAGTTCAATATTCTATCTTAAAGCTCTTTTGCATAATCAACAGTGTTTTTGTAATGTTTCAAAATTCAAACCAGGTTTGGAACTTGATATTTTGGATATTTGAAGCAAATATCTAAAAATTCCAAGTGGTTATTTGAAATTTGAATGTTTGAATCAAAATTCTAAATTTCAAAAAATCTAAAATGTTTTGAAAGTTGACATTTAGAAGTTTGAAGTAAATTTTGAAATATCAAAAGTCGTCAAACTGCACTGAACTTTAGATTGTTAAGCGTAAATTTACTAAATAAACAGTATATTTTAAAAACACTCAAAAGTTTAAAACACAAAATTTGTTTTGGAAATTTGAATTTTGAATGTTTAAGGTAAAAATCTAAAAAACAAAAAAATCTAAAAACCAAAAATTCTAAAACCTGTTTGGAAATTTGAAAATTTAGGTTTATGAACTAAATTATTATATTCCAATATACCAAATCAGTTTGAATTTTTTTTCGTTTTAGAAATTTGAATTGGTAAGTGTTACACGGACCAAAGATGTTGAAAAGGTTAAAATACAATTCCCAAATGTGGTCAATGTCTTTCATGAAAGTGCGCATCTGTAATAAAATAGCAAAAAAGGCTACGTGAGTGGTGCATACTTAAATTGAAAGTGTAACTTTACACGATTTATTGGGGAAGGGACACTTTTTTTGCAAAGATATGCTTAATATAGACATTTCAAGAGGTACGTTATAGTTTAGGCCAAAGAAGGGATAAGTGATCGAGGTGTTTGGGAGAAAATTGGTACTGAAATACCAAGTTTTATGTTCGTATTGATCGACATCCTCCTCATAACAAAGAGAGGAACGAGATTTAGTTATAGCTGTCGATGATTAATCAACAATCAAAACTCGTATTTAATCTTAATGGCTTATTAATGTTAACAAACGTGTATACAATTTAAACATTTATTTCCGAAGTCAAGAGGTTAATCTGCCAGTTAAATGCCAAACCCTAACCACGCATATTTGAACATTATAAATATGTACTAGTTTGATGGAGCGATAAATTTATGCGGTGTATATTTCTTCATCCGACTGTGGTAGAATATATAGGATGCATGATCGATGATATGAAGAAGACAGAATTCGTCTGCAGTTTTATAACGGAAGCTGTGTTTTTATTGTTTTGTAACCGGTAGCACATGTTAAGGTCAGTACTTTTCTCTTCCATTGATAAATCTAAATCGAGGGCGGATGCAATATTTTTTAAATTAAGATATACACGTCGTGTATAGTGTATATCAGAAGTAGCAGTAATTGTTGTGGTTTAAATAGGATGGGTTAATATACTGCTCAACTAAGAATATTGTGTGGAGAAAACAAAGAGATATCACATGTACCATACAATTTATCCTATATTGTTAAGGGCGGAATATTATAAGGAACAATTAAGCAGTTTATGCATGTGTGACTGATAAAATAAATATGACTGCATCTTTAATTAGAGTAAGCAATTTTATTTGATACTGTGCCTAAGTGTAGAACATGCATATACATGCAGTATATACTTCAGATTAGTTTGTATTCCACGAAGAACCATGCAAATTTTGCAGCAAGTAATTTGTTTGTCAGCTATTCTTATGTTTATATTTTCTGCTGTAATAAACCACTAAATATAAAATAAGCATATTCTTTTACATGTAGGAGATTTTTTTTCCTCATTTGAATTAAATTTTGAACAGCAATGATATGAACATGATGGATAGACAGAATGCACCACAAAGCTTTGCAAACAGAAAGGAAGTCTTTAAAAAAGAAATCCATGATGCTACCCCAAATCACGTGTTTTCATTAATGAGCTACAACGTTTTGGCGGATTGTCACACGCAGCCTTCGACATATCCATACAGAAATCCACTCCACCTAGATATTAACTTTCGCCATAAAAAGCTACTCGAAGAACTTCAGTACTCTGATTGTGACGTCATTTGTTTACAGGAGGTGGGTCCGGGATATTACAAAGATGTACTGGAGCCTGAAATGCACAAGTTTGTAAATTTATTTTTTAAATTTACAATTAATTTCATGCATGCGAGAAAAAAAAATGATGCATGGATTGATATGTATTTTTTGACTGATTTTGATTTGAAATTACATAAATAATAAATCCCTGAAATATAAAGAAATCATAGGTTTTCCTTGGTGCTTAGATTTGAGACTTTGTTTTGCCTTCAATACAATTCTATACAAATTTTGCACAAATTTTTAACCTTATAACAAAATCTTATAAAATTCTTTCACTACAATAACCTTCCACTTGTGGTAAAACGGCAAATGTGCTATCTCCTTTTAAGTTAGTTAAAAGGTGTAGATTGAACTACTTATATTTTAGACGTTATTGTCTTTTTATTCTTTGGTGTGTAAAACTTAACTTTAATCTAAACCTCAAGAGAGGAAAACAAAAATATGTTCCTGTAACACAAATACACCGAGTTTTCTCCATTTTTACGAGAACACAACTCGACCTTGATAGTGAATCTTGCCAAAGGTGACAGGATAGCAACTGAGCATGCTCTTGAACAGAGCTGTGCAAAATAGAACAGTCCAGAAATGAAATCTAAATATTTGTTTTGAAATTGTAGATTGGGCTACGAAGGAGTATATTTCAAAAGAACGTTTGAGAAGAATGACGAAGGATGTGCTACATTTTTCAAATCTTGTAAATTTACGTTGCAGGACAATGTTGCATACAAATTTGGGGAAATTGCCAAAATGGTAAATGATTTGTCTATGTACAATTAATTTAAATAAAAGTTTGATTTAAGCTTTCATTTTAGAAATATATTCATGTCATTTTGAATTACAGCTTTTAGGTAACGAAAGAAAAGACACGCCGAATTCTGATTTTTCGCGATACACGGATCGCTGTGACGTTGCCTTGGTAACCCTTCTTAAGCACGTGACAACTGAGAATGCTATTGTCGTTGCCAACACGCACCTTGTATGGGAAAGTGAACATCTTCTGGACGTCCGCTGCATTCAGGTTAAATTTAAAAACTTGAGATAATCACTAGTATTGATCATGGTGTGGAAAAAGGGGAATGGATAATCAAAATTTGATTATCTGCCTAGGTTGTTCAACCAAAGGTTTCCAACCGTTAAAATACAGATCTGAAATACCTACTTAACTACTTAAGATACATACAATGAATCTTTTTATAACACGCGTTATGTACAAACAAATTGTAAAACGTACAGCACTTAGCAGGGGAAAAATTTCAAAACACATGCTATGGCCTTAAACTTGACATACAATTTTACTAGAAAAAGACGATTATGAAAATCTAACAACCATTGAAGCTTTATGATAAATGTAATGACTTTAATTTTCAATCGTCAACTTCCTTTGTTTATGCATCAGTATACATTCATTATCTGCATACGGGTTTTATATCTCGCAGTTGATTCGATACACAAGAGCTTGCTCTACGTATGAACAATTTCTAAAACGAGGCAAGATATTGACGAACAAGTTGATGAAACAAGTACATCAGAAGTTTCTTTAAAGCCATCATTTCTTAAGTTCTATGGTCGATACAATGGCATTGTCAGCCAATACAATTTATCATTGAGTCAAATGCTGACATACTAATTGTAAGGCCATTATTCACACTCTGAATTGGCGACGCATTTTCCTTTATTTCTGGAGAGCACACGGCGGGCGTTATTGGTCGACAGGGGTTAAATTTGTATATATATTTTCAATATGTTCAATTTGAGTCTTGATTAATAAGCTATTTTAAGTTGATAGTTTTCAATATCAAAAGTGTATATTTTTTTAACAAAATCTATCTCGGGTATTTAAAAGTAAATTTTTGTTTTAGTCCTTATGCAGTTTAGTGACTCTGCGAGAATTTAGAGAACGCCATAGCGAAAGTGTTAGTACAATTCTTTGTGGAGATTTCAACAGTGAACCTACAGACCCGGCGTACGACCTGATTGTTAGTGGTTCCCTGGAGGAGGCTAGCATGAAATTGCTCCAAAGTCAAATGAATATATCGGTGAGATAATTTACATGTATATATTAAAATGCAATTTCTTGACAAAGAAGGCAACGAAGAAACCAGACTTTGCATAAATTTTCTGCATGAAAATCAACGTAGTGGGTGTATCTTTATATAAACAATATGTGTTTTTAAAACACTGATGCCCCCATATTGCAGCTAACATCAAAGGATAAAGTTTCTCTAATACATGTCAAAATTCAAGACTAAGCTAAAGAGATTAAAAACGGTGTTTATTACAGAAAGCGCTTGTCTCCAAATGAAATTGAATTCTTGGCAATGATAAATGAGCTAGCTGTGTTCAAAGCCTGTCTAAAAGCAGAAACATCATATTAAAGTTGCAGTACCATGTAACGTTTTGGATAAGTTTTACAACGGAAGAAAGAATTTATAGCAATTATATTTGATATTTTTTATCACATGAAAATAAATCCTAAATATTTGTGTAATTTCTATCCAGTGATTTTGATTCTTTTCTTAGATAGACACAACGAAGAAGATCTTTAAAGTTCTAGAAGAGGACAAGTTGATTCTTGAGAGTGTTTATAAACACGTTTCGGTAAAATGAAACTTTGTCAATGATTATGGCACGCCAAATTTACAAAAATGAGCTTAACATAATTTCACAGTTGATAAACCAGGTTTTACGACTGTAAACTATAGTTTACAAACCGTGAACTATAGCTAACAATTCGTTACCTATAGTTTTCATCTGTAAAACTATATTTAACGGTTGTTAACTATTAGTTTACATATGTTAATTTAAGTTTATCTGTCTTTAATAAAACGTTAACCATATATTTTGTTGCTAAACATAGATTCACGTCTGTTAACTATAATTTACAGTCGTGAACTATAGTTAGGAGTTGTTAATCATAGTTTCACAAATCATGAAACTATATTTATCAGATCGTTAACTATAGTTAAGAGTTGTAAACCATAGTTTACAAATCGTGAAACTGTACTTGTCATATAATCTATGTTTTACAATCGTAAATAATTGTTTTCATTGTTAAATATAGTTTACGGTTGTGAAACATAGATTATCATGTTAACAATGGTTTACAGGTGTAAAATATGGATTAACATTGTTAACTATTATAGTTTACAGTCCGTAAACTATAGTTTGCAACCAGGAAACTTAGTTTATCGACTGTGAAACTATGAATAGCTCATTTTTGTAAAATTAATTTGGCGTACCATAAATCATATAACAAAAATTATGTTTGGGAACCAAAAAAAAAGATGTTCACAATTTTTATGCAGGAAAAAGTTTTTTTTATTTTCTAATGATGTCTAAGTAATATTGCATTATAGAACTACTGTTGTATCTAGAAAATTTTGGTTCATTTAATTTTCAGAAAACAGAGCCAAAAATAACCAATCTTGACGGTGAATTCTGCCTATGTCTGGACTACATATTTTTCGAGCCTCGTTCGGAAATATCTAATGGGCGTGGCCTTGAAGTCCTTTCGGTACTAGACATTTTATCGGAGGAAGAAATGAGACGAAACCTACCACCAAGTGAAGTATTTCCGTCAGATCATCTGCCACTCATAGCAAAGTTTTTACTCAGATAAATTGCATGAATACCTCATGTGGAACCCTCCTTATTAAGGCAAAACCCGAACGACTTGAAACAAAAAGCGGTATCGTTAAATGTGTTTGCATGCTGCATGATATAGACCATGATGATCGCTTTTAGAACATGCAGCAAAATTAAGGCTCTGAGTCAAACATTCACTTGCAAGATCGAGCGGTTGCAAAATTGTTAGTCTTTTCCCCATGAATATGCATGCTGGAACTCTAGGTTCTGGAAAGAGTTATCTCGTCAGTTATGTACTAGAGTATTATCTGAAGGTTTGTGTTTTGTTGTCTAACTACGAACTTATGCCTTATTAAATAAGACGGCAGAGATAATAATAATGTATTTCTCAATTTAACATAATAAAATTCTTGCTCTAACGAACCTTTGTTGTTTTCCAAATCTTTGTCAGACAGATCTCTTCCAGTAAATAATAAGAATGTCACACTTAGAAAAACGTTTCCAATGTCTGGAGTACAAACCCCAAGAAGAGAAAGAAGACACTAAATGTCCAAGCAAACACTTGTGAAAAGAATTTGTCAAATTTTCTTTTTCTTTAGTTATGACATCCAGCAAAACAAAAATTGCCAAATTCTTTGACTACATTCAACCCCATATAACGAAATAAAGTATGTGCAAGCATTTTTGTTTGAATTCTATGTATTCTTATCAAAGACTGACTGGATATGAGAAAAGCATTGCTAGTGATGAGAGCCTATCCTAGCGTTATCCAATGTGTTAAATACCATATTGGCAATCAATATCTTGGGGGGGGGGGTACTCGTAAATCTTTTTTTTTTAAATAATTTTTTTGTTCAATATTTTGTCAAATCATGCCTTTACAATGAAAGATACACATCCAAAAGTCTAGTCCTACTTCTTTACGACTACAGGTGTTTTTCTTTTAGCTGAAATCAATCTAAATATTGCTGCAGTACCAGCTTGAATGAATTTAAAATTTAAATGCATGAAAAGATATCTGCATTTTTAGGTCAAATCTGTGCGTGATACGTAGATTTAGATAGTAAGCTGACCTGATACACCCCAGAGAATTTTCATAAAAGAACGCCAATGAGGAAGTGAAAAAATACGATCGTCGAAAAAACCATAAAGTTAGTTTGGATTTTAATATCTAGAGCACACAGCTGAAAAAGCCTACAATGGATGATAGCTCTTCGAAACCAGAAGGTAGGCTTAAATGAGATTAAATACTAAATTATCAAACGGTAAAATATGTAAGGTATTCTGCCTAACTTTTATCGTAAACTTTTCTTTCTCTTTCTTCAGAATCTTGTGAGATCGCCATTCCTAACCTTACATTTATCATAGAACTACTACTTCCTTTATACACTACATCAATTGAGAACAATCAAAAAGACCAAGACCATGCCGAAAAGTTTAACGAAATGCTCCATCGGACTGAACAGCCAGTCAGGTTTCATTGTGTTCAGGTAGGAAGTGTTCCAGAATTCTATGAAATTCCCAAATTGTTCAAACGGGATAAAAATCTTGATAACCCTGTTCCTGTGTATGTCCGCTACAGTGACATCGATATCTTACAAGTCGTAGATTGTTCTCCATTGACTGATCATAATGAATCAAATCACTCTCCCGTGTCCAAAGCAGACCAAATAAACACCAATGTTTATATAGAAACAAATGACACTCATCCTGGATACTGCAGACTTCGCGTCTTAAATCCCCAAAATGAATTTCCGCTGAACAGAAAAGGAATAGAATGTGCATCTTTGCTTGGTGGAAAACATTTCATAAGTACAAATCTAAAGGATATTGATGAGAATGCTAGAAAAATATATAAAAGCTATGATGAGAGATATAATGTTGAACGCAAAGGCCCTGCTTTAGGAGTAGAATTAAGAGATAACATGACGACTTTAGACAATCCCTCATTAAAAGACGAATGGGATTTTACTTGGGCGATCCCTTGTCTATGGCCTGAGTGTGCACGATCGTGGATTGAACGATGTGAAAAAAGTGAGTGGCTCCGTAAAGCAGATATTAAGAAAATCCTAGAAAATGGTTGTCACGTCGTTCCTGTTGCCCATAAGAAAACGAATGTCCCCGAATCTGATATTGAATGGCGTTTTTCCTTTGCCACGACAGAAGTGGAATTGGCAAATTCGATTTTAAATGACTACCAAAGACATTCCTATGTGTTTTTCAAATTTTTCAGAAGAGCACTGATCCACAAAGATAAGAAATTTGAGGTTATTTCTTCTTATCACTGCAAAACAGTTTTCCTGTATGCATGCGAGATCTTACCTGAAACAAGATGGGAAAATCCTGGTTGGTGTTTTCTTTACCTATTGGACAGGCTCTTGGAGCATGTGAAATGCAGGAAACTCTCTGCTTTTTTCATTCCCGAAAATAATTTATTTGACGTTTTAACAGATGAGGACCTTTCAGATGCAGAGCAAATTTTGAAAAAAGCTAGGAAGAACCCCATACTTATATTACTTCCCTTTACGGACGAATATGTGCTTCAAGACCAAAGTAGAAGATCGTCGTTTCGAGAGGACATCCAGCCATTGATCGATAATGAAAATTTGAAGAATATACAAACAAATAAAGATAATTACATGATTGTTCTTGAAAAGGTTACTTGGAGTTGCCTTATGAGCCTCAAAACGACAGAAATCGCCAGGCTATTAGTTGACATGTATAGACATATGAATATGTTCTTTGAAAATCTTTCGGATTTTATTCTGAGCATCATAGAAAAGCCTATATGCATGTCTACTCCAACACAGTACACATTAGTTTTTCCAGTTACTATGTTGATGCAATCAATACTTGTTTATACTCAGAATAGTCAGGACACGTCTGGTCTTCAGGAGTATTTAGCATTACTTTATTCTTCAGCATCGATGTCATATCCCATTGATTCTGAGAAATTTAAAGAAATCAAAGAAAAAACTCTTACACTTTATAAGAAGTTGGAGACAGATAAAATTACTGTACAAGGACATATTAACTTTGCCTCTTTTATGCTAAGATGCAACATGAAAAAGGAAGCAAAGGCTATCTTGGAAATTATTTTTACAATTATCTGGGGAAAGGATTGCCAACACCACATGAACAAGTATAATATTCTTACATTTAATGCGCTTCCACGAATTTTGAGGGCACATTTGTCTAAAACATTGTTCACAAATGCATTAAAACAAATACAATTTTCATCTGTATCACTGGCTTATCTATTGCGTATTTTATGTGACGATGAAGATGACGTCACATCGAGAGATGAGTACATGGAGAAATTCCAGAATTATTGCTCAGCGGAACAATACTCAGGCTCTTACTATCTGCTTGGTTTATTGTGCGAAAACAAGGGAAAATTTAAAGAAGCAGAAATAGCTTTTCATGATTCTGGAAATATTTTGAAGGACACAATAGAGAGAGCAATTCTTTGTCATGTACAGAGTTTACTAAAAAGTGCTACATGCGCTTCTGCAGTCGAGTACATCATCAAGGTTTCGGAGGTAATGTTCAAAGACTTGCCAGTTAAAGAAATTTTGGTATATATAGCACTAAACGTAAGATATCCGGAAGATTCAATCAATCTGTTCATGGAAATAAGTAAAAGATATCCCGATTTTACTAAACCAAGAGTAAATTTGGCATTTATGTATCTAGCACATGCTTGCTCTTTGCCATTTGAGAGTGTGAACAGAAATACGGCGTTTGAAAATTCAAAGAGGGAGTTTAACAGGTTGTTGACTTTAGGAGAAAAACCTCCATCAGGCATGATTGCAGGAGTTGCCCTTTTACATTTTGAACGAAAAGAGTGGCAAGAAGGGATAGAACTCATTAAAAAGTACATTGAACATATTGATGTCGACTCTGAAAACGTGTTCTCGACATCATTGCTACAGGTACTAGACGAATTCCTAAAGAACGAGATAGATATCCATGGAGTTTTTCGCTGCAAGTCAAAAGCCATTTGTTATTACATTTTAGGGAAAAGTATGTTTTGTTTGATGAAAGGATCGAAAGAGCGTAATTCCAAAAGTGACTCAGAAAAGGACCTAGAAAGAAATATGTGGAAAAGTAACGCCTCTTCTCCTGCACAAGACAAAGAAGAGACAAATCGAGATTCAGCAGCAAAAGATACAATGAAGATAGAAATGGATTCCACGGAACATGACTTAAAAGGAGAAAGTGAAACCATATTGAAAGATTTCGAAAACTACTGCCTCGAGGACTTTAGTGCGACATCATTTAGTCTTCTCGGATATCTACACATGATAAAAGAAAACTGGCATATAGCAGTCTTTTGGCTGTGTCATGCCGTGTGTGCTGAATATTTAGGAAAAAACTTTTACAAAGTCAAGAAAAAAGGCAAAACAGCTAAAGAGCAAGAATGTATAAAGTCTACACAATATAATCTAGACGGGCTTCAAAATTACACTGCTGCTAAACAAAACATAACGGTCTGCCTAGAAAGAGCAAGTAATTCAGTGCCTCTCCATAAGATCATAGAAGATTGTTCTATACCAGTTGAACTGATTCCAGAAGTATTTGGAGATTTCACTCTAGAGTCAGATAAAGTGGGGATGATATACTTAAGCAAAACAGACTAGAAAGATCCAGATTATATTAGATCAATCCTGTTGAGGTACAGTGTAGTCCCTAACAAAAATTAAAAACAGACAAAGAGGAAATGTGAAAAATTAAAGAAAATTTATTACAATTAGTGCGAATACAGTATAAGTTCCAAAATACACTAAACAATATTCTTAGGCAATTATGTATTTTTGATGTTGTTTTACATTATATATAAACATTGGATGTAGCTGAGTCCATCATTGAAATTTTTATCCAAAGAACATCATTGTCAACCTTGAAGCTGCCGAAGTAAATATTAGCTATATAAATCTCATCTAAATGTTACATACATAAATTATTAAAACCACAAATTATTGAATTAACATAAAGATGAATCTATGCATATATTTCAGAAACACATGTTCTTGTCTCATTCATTGATATAGACATCTGCTGACGTTCTAGTTTCGGACTCTGTGTTAATAGGATCTTTGCAATCTGTAAATTTACAAAAAATACTCCTTTACTTTAATGTACTAGTAATTAAAAACTGTTTAAAATAATTTTCTATTTCTATAATATTTTAGTTATCATTTGAAAGATTTCAACATCTATATACCTTCAATGTTTTCTAATACTTCATACTTGTTTTCTTCTTTTTGGTGTTGTAGATCAAGGCTTTCATAACCTTCACTAAATAGTTTTGTAAAAAAAAAAAAGGAGTTGATGCATATCTAAATTAAGAATAAAACTTCATGCACAGTATGAATCGTTAGCAAAAACTATACTTTAAACAAAACAAACTTTGAAAAAACTTACATGATATTTTCATCGCTTTTACCTGGAAAACAGACCAATAATTTACTTTAAAGTATTGAAAAGTGGTCAAATTTTCATGGAAATAAGATATAATACAATGCAGTTCGAGGGTTTTTGTTTTCGTAGTTCAAAACATGAAATTTATTGAGAGAAGCGTAAATTTGTGGGTCCCATAACAAGAATTCAACGAAATTAACCCATATGAAAATGAACTATTTCACAGTTTATGTTTTAAAAATTATTTTGAATTATTATTTTTTTTTGTATAAACAGTTTTAGTTTCTGAAAGGGCTGACTGTTGCGTGGAATAAAATAATACCTACTGCCTGCCGATTGGATGACGTCATAATTCTTTTTTCCGTCCCTACATACCGCCTTTAGTTCTTCGTAGTGTACCCTTTAAATAAGGGAACTTTGTCAATCTTGACCAAAGATTGAAATTGAAACTTTATAGAGTATTGATCAAAACAATGAAAATAAATTTTCATGAACGAATCATTAAAATCAAGTTAACAAAAATCTAAATGAAACACAAATGCGTCTGGATAGGAAATTATATGCAAATCTGCTTAATATTCTTTGTATCATGCTGTGTAAATTAAATCCTGGAAATGTTTTCTAAATGTTATTTACCTCTGATGGGTTGACAATTTAAAGCCCTTTTTGTATTTGAATTATCTACATCTTCTTCTGTTTCCTTCTCAAGACAATACAAACCTTAAGAGTTTGAGAAGTTTAGTCGGGGATACCAAATTCAGTGATAGTAATGTCTTTTGAATGTGGTTATTTTAAATATTGGAAATTGAATAAAACTTATATAATCTTTAGATATCCATTGTCCTTTTCAATTGTTCATATGTATTACCTTTCGTCATTTTCCTGACCTAAAAATATAAGAAAGAAAAAGATAAAGGAAAATTTTAACGAGAAATAAATGAGAAAAGTACATCACTTCAACTATTTATCTACTTATCTTTTAAATCTGAAGTTTTTCTCGACACCTTAGTTTTCTTTTTCCTGTGAAAAATAAAGAATTTCTATGATCATTGATGTAAATTAAAACAGTCTCTTTAATATAAGAGTCAACCCAGCGTTTTTTCTCTGCTCATTTCGAGTAACATGTTGTTATAAATTTATAACAACCAAAACAACTCAATGTTTTAAAGTATCTTTGATTATGTACATACAGTTATATATGCTTCGATTCGTACTTTCATGTAGATATATGTACATGATGAATTTCATTCAGAAAAGCTTCATTATAAATCATACATTTTCTTTCTTTTTATTTCAATATTTTCTTGTTGTAAAAAGAATCATTTTATTGACTTTAGTGATGATTGATTATGAACGAACTTACATTTCTTCAGATGAATAAATCAAATATATCATTTTTTTCTCAATGCAACAATATTTTTAAATGAATAGAAAGTTTGTTATGTGCATACCTGAGGTTCGGGACTCTTTCTGAAATTCATGACAATCAAAATATAGAATTAAATTCATTTATACAAATCATATACTCACATTATAACTTTGGTTTCTTAAACTTTGATATTTTGAATATCATAGAAATATCAATGTAAGATGGTCCCAAAAAGTCCCAAAACTTCTTTTAATTGTGATGTACACTCTTTTTTCTCGAGTCTTCGATATTATTTTTTCCAGTGATGATTGATTGATTGTATATTGTTTAACGTCCCTCTCGAGGATTTTTCACTCATATGGAGACGTCACCGTATGCCGGTGAAGGGCTTCAAATTTTGACCTTTACTCGGCACTCAGGGCCATTGAGTAGTGAAGGGTCTTTATCGTGCCAACGCCTGTCGCTGACACGGGGACTCGGTTTTTAAGGTCTCATTTGAAGGACCCGCAACTTTCATTTCAAAGTGCCGAGCGCATGTCGAAAGAACAATTGCTACCCATTTTTTATCGACAGGGATAATCGCGGCCGAGATACGAACTCACGACCTCCCGACTACAGAGCGAGCGCTCTACCAACTGAGCTACCGTGAACGTTTTTTTCCAGTGAAGTTAGACATAATGAGGTTTGGCTCAGATTCGGATAAAATTATTGTGTGCAAATGAAAAGATACATACCTAGGCACTTGATTTGGTATTTTCTTATAATCAATATGAAGAGAGCAATAACTATCAACAGAAAAATGCTTCCAGCTATTCCACCAATGGTGCCACCTATGTTCGAGACAGTAGACTCTAGGATTAAAAACGCAAACTTGACAGAAATTTCAAATATTTTGGTAGGTTTTAAGTCAAATAGGAGGTTAAAAGATTTACAAAGAAAAGACTTGAAAAAAATCGGACTTTTTAAGGTCAAGATCTAGTAAATAACTATAGACATTTTTTTGGTGCTAGGTCCATTATGACGTCATAATCAATTTCAACTTTCTTTTTCCCGTACTTTACGGCTTTAGCAGAGTTATGTAGAAAATATGGTATTTTCATGACATTCAATTTGAAATCATATGAAAAGTAAACCGGATACCTATATTAAATTTGATATTGATTTAAAGAAAAGGCCACGAACATACTAATTACCGTTTTCTGAGAGACTGTAGGCAATCTGGATACATTTCCTTTGTCGAATATGTAAAAACTCCAATATTCATGACTGGTTTTCTTATTTTTTCATTGAAAATGACCGTTAAAAATACAGTTTTTCCATCTTGTTTACCTACAAATTATGCCCCGAAACACCTTATTTGACCAAGCTAAACTTGTAAAGCATCAAAAAAGAATTTTATTTCTCAAGTTTGATAAATCTGTAGGCACCTTTCATTTACTAGATCTTGACCTTAAAAAAAGAATTTAATTATTATTGATTATAATGTTATAACATTGCCGATATTCTTCCACTAATGTTTTTTAAAAATATAATTTATTGTTCATCAACTTTACAAATAGGATTGGGCAAACGTTCTGAAAACGTAATACGCCTTTTTTTTTTATTGTAAATATGTTTAACCATATTTGCTTCAATAAGTATCATTATTTAAGGGGATTCAATCCTGCGCTTTTAAGCAGGTTTTTTTTATCTTAATTTCTAAAATTCTGCATAATAATTAAGTTCTTACGTTAAATTTTGAATTTACAATGTAAATTTAGCTGTATTAAAAAAAATTAAATTCCATTCAAATAAAATTAAGCCAGAAACTATATTTTGTATACAATGATGTATTATTTAGAATTAATGTTAAAAATACTGTAACAAAAGACTGAAAGAAACATCGATTTATTTACTATTTCAAGCATTTAATTGGCATATTGGTCAAAAAGGTAATATACCTTTCGTTGTACAGTGTACTTCCACAGACGATGTTTCTCCATTTCTATTAGACGCAATGACTTTGAAAAAGTATAGCGTTTGATCTTTCAATCCTGTAACAGTTGCATAGGACTGTAAGTGTATCGGAGCTGTGTTCTTCTGAAGCCCAGTATTTGATCTGTAAGACACAACGAATGTTTGATCTACTCCGCCATTAAAACCTGGAATCCACTCTATAAATGCTCTTCCATTTGAAATTGCACAGTCAAGTGAAATATTGCTTGGAGCGTCTGGTTTTCCTAAAAAAGTATTTAGATTTTTTCAATTAAATTCAGAAATTAATATTGCTTTGTCAGAGAATACGTTTGGAAAAGTGATCATGGTAGAAAAATAATGCGGCATAACACGACATGTCAGATATCAGTAAAATAAAGCATAGATCAACATTGTCATTTCACTTCAAATCAAATGGAGATTTAAAAAAGAAACGAAAAGTGCAAAACTTCATTTATTTGACCTTACTTTCTGGAATCACATGATAGGTGACTGAATGGTTTTGAGATATATTTCCTGGAGTGCTAGCTGTAACTATGTAGTAACCGAACTCCTCTGGAAGCACATCCATTTTAGTAAGACTTGTCTGTATTGTTGACACATTCAATGGTTCTGAAAATGTTTTGAATTCACCAGACACTGTGGTTAGCATGTCCGATATGTTTGTTTTAAATTTCCAAGATATCGTTGGAAGAGGGTACCCAACGAATTTTGTAGATATATTCAGTCCTTTTCCTTTTTGCATTCCAGTTATGATAGTTGACTTTCCATCTAAAGGTCTTGGTCGGCCTTGAAATAATTGTCTGTCTTAAACTTTATATGCAAGACATGTGAAAACAAAATATAAAATGAAACTCTCAACTTTCCACACGATGATTTAAAGTTACTTACAAATAATGAAGATCCCAAGTATATTTGATGATGTTGATCCATAGAAATTTCGGCTGTTACATGTATAATTAGAAGTTTGATAACACTTAGCAGATATTTCATTGAACAAGAGAGATTCTATCGGCCCACTTGAAGATATAACCTTCCCAATGTCTTTATTTTCAATATGAATGTTAGAAAGTGGGTAGCTGTCAACCTTACACATAATGCTAAACTGTGAAGATTCTTCATAAACTTGGTCACCACTTGCTTGGAATATTTCAATATTTGGGGGATCTACAAGGAAAGTCTTGTTTTGGTATAAGTTAACTGAACCTTATTTGTAGCGAAAAGGCGTAAAACACAACCAAATACATAAAAACATACAATTGACAGTCACAACGAGGCTTCTTGAGGAGGAAGATATCGCGTTACTAGCTGTGCATGTGTAGTTCCCCCTCTTTGTTCGTTTCAGTTCTCCAAGGTCTAGTCTTGCTGAATTCACTGTACTCACTCCTGTCCAACGATATGTACATGTTGGATTACAGACTGCTGAACACATAATAGGGCTCACAGTTTGGTTCTCTAATTTATTAATGGTAATAATATCTGGTGAAAATGTAACCAGGCTTGGGGCATCTAAATAGATATGAAATAGATTTATGCACATGTATTTCTTTAAACAGAAGAATATTAATGGAACATCAATTACTAAACTTACCATTAAAAAAGATAAATTTTCATTTGTTTTCTCTCACTACAAAAGTAACTTCTATGAAAAAGAATAAAAAGAGAAATCCGCATCAGGATCTTCTCTACAAGATCAATAAAAAGGATCTTGTAAAAAGCCTGATAACTGACAACTGACGTCACATTAGTATACATCAGACGATGTTACAATAAAAGAAACTTACAAAGAGTTGTTGGAAATTAAGTTAATGATTGGAAAGATATATTATTTAGCTTTATAGAAAAGTAATACAGAAATATACTAGTATACTTGTGGCTTAAATACACACAAAGTATTTGACCTTCAAGCTCTGCTAACGTCTCGCCTAAAATCATTTTTCAAGGAACCACCTTATTTCCTAATATCCCTAAAAGTGTATCCCTCTAAGTTTTCAGACAAATTATAATACAAATTTTATTTAATATCTATATTTTAACTTACATTGTACATCTACTTGTAATAAGGCTGGATTAGACGTTCCTATGGAGTTGGTGGCTGTACATCTATACGTGCCAGACTGATCTCTTTGTATATTGGAGATTTCGTACGTTGATCCCGTGTGAATAATGTTATCAGGATTGTCTTTCTTGATCCAGCTCCATCGGATGTCTATATTTGGATTGGCAGTCAATATAATACATGACATTACAACAGGTGTACTTTCCTTAACTCTGTACGGATTCAGCGGAGTGATTTTAACTTCGGGTTTATCTAAAAAAAATTCCAATAGAATAACTTTCAATTTTACTGATGAATCATTTTTATAGTTTTATTTCAGTTACTCACATGTATGCTTCCAAATGAGATGTTATTGAATAATAGATATGATATTCGGATTTTAAAAATGCCAATATTTATTTCAAATACATATAACATACATAAAATTACGTCAATACTTTCTCAGGAATCGGCATAAAGAATTTAATACTTGTTAATTAGTATAAATACAGCACCTTGTTCCATCATTTTGAAAATGTTCTACTTTTTTCTGTCCTGGTATGTCGTGTACATCTGTCGTTTATGCTATGGCACATTTATAAAGTTCCATGGAATTCTAAGTCTAAAATTTCTCTATATATGAAAGAGTTTCTCGCTTCCGACACAGATGTGTTTCTTTTCTATTTTGGGAAAATTAATTAGTTAATTAATTGGATTTACCGGTAACTCAATTTGGATTGACTCGATTTATTGCGGAATGTTTAATTGTTCTGACCACTATGTGTCATTTTAATGACAGTAAATTGTAAAAATCCTTCTAAATCATAAATATATATATGATCTCCCATGGTTTGTGGTTTGATATGGTTTTTATCCAACGAGTTGTGTGTTTTCTAGCTGCAATAATGTAGCCCTCTCCGATTGTATTATCTGATATTTTCTGGAGAGGGCTACAATTCCATCGCATCTCCGTAATGGTGCAAATATATTTTTTTGATACGGGTGATTGGAGGCAAAATAAATTATTTTTACATTAAACTTACTTCTTATAAGACGGAATTTTTATTCACTGTCAACAACATAGCCTGTTAAACTCGAAAACCATGTAAAATAAATCTGTGTCTTTCCCAGCTGCAATATTCAGCAGCCATGACAGTTCACGCGTGACGTAGTGAGACTTTCGCTTGAAATTTGGAACAACCAAATAAAGCAAATGTCGATGTTTATAAACGATTGTGCTATAATATATTACAAAAACATCGATAAATAAAACCATTTCAAGTGTTATTTTTGCGCAAACAACGATAGGTATGCTTAAAATAAGGGAATTCCTAGTAGATCCGCTCCTATAGAACCTAAATTCTCATTGGCTGTCCCAAAATACAATCCATCAAGGTCAGTAAACATGGCGGATAAATTCAAGTTAAGCTGTTGACACACACGAAAATAACCGATATATGGATCGTTGTGAATATTTTTGGATCGATTTATGTTTTGCATAATTACATATTTGGATTCCAGGTAAGAGATGATAATAAAATAGCCGTTTACTGATAATTTGAGCCGAAATCCGTGCGGGAGGGATCCACTGCCGCATCTGCGCCATTATAGAGATCCTAAGGAGTTGTAGCCCTCCCCCCCCCCAAAAAAAAAATCGGAGAGGGCTACATTATTGCAGCTATGTGTTTTCTATCCCCCTTCCTTGGCGAGGGGATAGAAAACACACAACTCGTTGGATAAAAATCATATCAAATCACAAACCATGGGAGATTCTTTTTATCACATATTTTTGATCACTATAAATGTGTATTTTGTCGTTTTTTCTAATTCAAAGTTCCTTATCGGTTACCTCTGACCAAATAACGTAATAAATAAAATTACGCTGTATGAAATAGTTCGCACAAATATAAAAGAAAGAAAATATTTCAGCGCTTATTTTTTTAATTCATGAATGAAATCTTGTTAAAATACATCAAATAAAGTGAAATTTGACAAATTAAGTCATTCTCTCCATCATACACATGTATTTGTTTATTTACATTACGTCACGCGGCCTAGGAATACATAGTGTTGATACGAAAACGATATCACATGAGCTATATCAACGGGATAAAAGGGAAAATATGTGATAAATACTAGTATACCATTTAGTTAAATCAATAACTCCTTAATAATGGTTTTCTAACACAGCACATAAATATATACATTAATGATATTGCTTACATTGTACATCTACTTGTATTGTAGCTGGATTGGATGTTCCTATCGAGTTCCTAGCTGTACACCTGTACATCCCTGTCTGATTCCTTTGTATATTGGAGATTGTATAGGTAGACCCTTGATGAAGGATATTACTGGGACTATCTGCTTTGATCCAGCTCCACGTGATGTCTGAACTGGGATTGGCGTCCAACATACTACATGTCATTAACACTACCTGACCTTCTGTGACCCTGTATGGGTGTGTAGAATTTATACTCACCTCAGGTTTGTCTGTATAGAAGGATATGGAGATAACGAACAGTATTCAATCTCAAAGTCCATTAAACAATATACAAAATCAGAGCAGAGCAAACATGGACCTCCGAAACAACAGAGGTGGGATCAGGTGCCATGGGAAAAATAAAAAAAGATAAAACATATAAAAGATAAAAGATTTGCATTTCAATTCATTTCTACAGAGTTGGATTGTAAAATGGCATGAACATATTTTTGACAGTATATTTCAATTTTTATGTACTTAAAGCTTATTTCGTTGTGTGTTTTGAGCAAGGTATCAAAATTATATTGATATATTAATTCTTACTTTCAAAATGTTCAGCATTAGTTTTTGATTTCTCCACTTACTATTTTGTAGACTTAAAAGGACATGCACCCAGTTAATTAAACTGACTTTTTTAAAACAAATAGGTTTTTTTTGGGCATGTGGTGTTTAAAACTGGATTTCTGACTTCCTTATTCCATATATATTCAGTTTCAAAAGCAATTTGAGATTTCTGTGAACTTATTAAATATAAATGTAGTCATAAAAATCATTAAAGTGATATACTTTATATTTGTATTTTAACTTTTGGAAAATGTAAAAAGCATTTTCTTTTTGCTAAGTGAATGCAATCATTGATCGCTTTGTCTAAAATAATACATCTGTATATTTATAAGAAAATAATGATAGTGCAAGGAAAGAAACCTTGACATTTTCAAACGAAATCAATTTTTACAATTTAATATTATATCTAATATGTAGATAGCAAAAAATACTGTATGCGTATTGTTTGTAATAATTGTCTGCCATTCCTATTGAACTGCTAGTAATACTTACAAAGCACATTAACCTCTACTGTAGCCGGTAGAGATGTTCCAATGATGTTTTTGGCTGTACATGTATACGTGTCGGACTGTCCCCTTTGTATATTGGAGATTGTATAAGTAGATCTATCATGAAGAATATTTTCCGGTCCGTCGTTTTTTGCCCAGCTCCAAATAATATCTGTATTAGGAGTAGCGGCTATAATGCCACATGACATAACAGCAGTTTCACCTTCTTCAACCTTATATGGACTTGGTGTCATAATGTGTACTTCTGGCTTTTCTACGAAAAAGAATTCATAATTGCTAATTTAATGAGTATTTTGAATTTATATACATTAAATTACCTATTTCATAGTTTTAAGCATTGAATTCATATTTTTGGATGTCTTCGGTCCTACATCACACCTGGCCGTGCCGACAAATTGAAAACCGCGAGTAAGCGCGGTATGATAATTTGTCGGCATTGTCAGGTGTGTTATAGGACAGAAGACATCCAAAAATATGAATTCAATGCTTATATTTACATTCTCTAATTTTCCTTCTTCATAATTAGTTATTTCGTTAATCTTAAATGTGAATTTAGCGCCCTTCAAAAACTGACGTCAAATGACGTTGCAAAATTAAATAACGCAAACAAACATTGCTAAAATTGACAAATTAATTCTTAACGCACATTACGTTAATTTTTACGCATTTTTTTTTCAGGGTTATAGTCTTTCATTTAATTGAAATAAAACATTTTACATTTTTGTGTAACTAGTGTATTGAAAATGCATATAGTTCCTACTGTGTATTCAAACGCGCGGTGACAGGGTTTCGCGTGTGTTATAGAAATTTGAACGTCGTGGATTTCTAATGGATTCCATAAGGAAAATTACACTGAATGTAAATATTGATATTTACACAAATAAGGATATGTAGTCAC
Organism: Saccostrea glomerata; assembly: GCA_003671525.1. Lineage (NCBI taxonomy): Eukaryota > Metazoa > Mollusca > Bivalvia > Ostreida > Ostreidae > Saccostrea > Saccostrea glomerata. The sequence goes on along the minus strand of PRKT01000016.1, from coordinate 1,368,221 downwards.
TATGCTTTAAGTTTTGCGAATAACATAATTGATATGATAATTTAATCAGGCACTGTGTAGAAAACATGAATTGCGTAAAAGAAAGTCCAGCTCTAAAATAAACTGTTTTATTTTAAAGATTAGATAAATTTTATTTTCAGACTTAGTATAACAATCTAATATGCACAACATGTATTTCCATATCAAATAAGAGGAGAAATTTGTTTTGAATCTTACTTCCAATGATTAATTGTTTTTGGACACTGCTAAATGACGATCTTCCACCAAAGTGAGAACATCTCCATATCGTATTGTTTTCTTCTACTGTCATATTTTCTGACGGAATGATGAGATTATACACTGTCTCTGATGTGCAGCTAAAGTTGTATCTGGGATCTATGCTAAATCCTCTACAATAGCTAACAATTCCAACTAATCCTACGCTGGATTCATTTCTGTAAAATCTAACAATTGCATGGCTCTCTTGTGGAGGAATTTCCATTTTACAAGTCCACGTAAATTGCTTCCCAAGTTCTGCTATAGCTAATGTCCCTGTGAGATTGTATTTTGCTACATTGAAGAATATTTAATAAAAACAAGTTAGGTTCCACAAAACCAGTATCTGCTGACACTACAACTACAAGAAATTTTTTCATCTTTTCACAAACTATATATAAATTGGAGGGAGGCATTTTTTTTTTTACATTTAAAAGCTTTAATATATAATAAAATAGTTTGATGGTTATAACTAAGCAATACCTCGGCATGCTTTGTTCATACCTGGGAATGACAATGTTCCTATAGAAGTTGTCGAGATGCTAGGATTGTTGTTTATGGTTAAACGTAAATGTACAGTTTGTCCGTACAAAGGAGGAAAATAGTAATTCACAGTTACAGTCCCTGTGTACAAATGACTATCTCTGTTACAAGCTCCACCACTTGTGGCTATCGCTTGATCCCCTGACAGTCTAACATGCGGGATACTTCCATCTATAGACTTAACAAGATACTTTTCAAAAGATATATGCAAGAAGTTCAATCTAATCATACATATACAATCCATGCTGTAATCAGGTATTTATTCTAATTTGTGATATGAAAGTTGTATTATAAAGAAGTTTACAAAGTAACAAATTACAAGGGTTGTTCAATAAATAAATATATAATCCTGGGCTCTATGAAATACAATATAGAAAAATTTTGACATTAAGTTTGTTTTTCTCTCATAATTGAATCTTTAATGAATTGGTTACAGTTAATGTGATATCTTTTCATCTCATAGTGTTATGGTGGGAAGCTGAAAAAACAATGCCTATTCGAGACACTGCATTTAAAATGAATATTAAAGAATCATCAAAGTAGAATGAAATTAAATGATTCATTCAAGCTGCTGTACACATGTAAAACTCGTTAAGAACCCCAAAGAAATATTAACTCAATTATGTAAAATTTACAGCAACTAATGTCTGTTTTATAGACACATAAGCAGGTGGATTTCAATGAACAAAAAAGAAATATTAAGTATCAAAAATGGCTACCGTCTTTGGCGACAAAAACTGACAAACACCAATGTATTTTTTGCCAAAATTCAACTTATTATCACTAATTATGTTTGATTGACTTTACGACACATAGCAAAATTGACAGGCATCATTTTGGGAGTAGTTTACACTGTTTTAAAGAAAGATTAGACAGTAAAAAAGCTAAGTACTCAATAGTCACCCTATCTTTTGAAAAAAGAGTAAAAACAATAGCGTGTAAGAATATTTAAATAACTATTTTTAAAATATCAAAAATTTAAGTTATCTACTTTTGTCTGAAATTTACACAAATAGTGAAATGAAATTTAAACAAATAGTGAGACATGAATCCGTTGATTTAAACCCTCAAAACAAAGTCAAAACAAGATGGACGTGACAAAAACATCCAAAGTTTAAGAAGAGCAAAGATTTGAAAAGCACAGATTTATATGCTATTTTCTTAAATATTGGTGGTCTTATTGTTCAAAACCTTATACGGGGAGGTAATTCAATTTCTTGAGAAGTCTAGAAAGCAATGTTTTGCAAAAGAAATATAAAAGTTTAATAGGATTGAACCAAAATCAGGAATCCACAACATTAAATGTATTCATTACAGCGTCCAAACCCAAATGCCATGAAGAATAAAGTAGTTTTTGAGAAAAACAGAAAGTTAATGTTTTGTCACACCAATATTCGCTAGATCTTTCACCCATAGACTTGTTTCATTTTCCAAACTTAAATAAAACACCTTTCAGAAAGTAAAAACAAGTCAAGGATATCATAGGGTCTGCCATATTATAGTATACGAAGGGGCATACTCATAAATGCGTTTTGACCTGGGCAGTCAAAGCCCGTTCTTGTCCTCAAAAAAGCATGTAGTATATTTGTTATGATTTGACCAGATGGTTTTATATACATATAAGAACATTTAGAGAATGGAATTATTAAGGCTACTCTACTACTGTTGTACTATATAGCTATCAATATCATCATTATAGGTTGTACAACTTGCATTGTCCGTCCACGTGTAATCATTGTTTACTGCATGCTAGTAAACATGTGATTCAAAACGATTGGTCAGTATTGTCAGTGGTATTGTTGGATTCTATGTTTCATATGCAAAGTAATTTTGATTCCATTGAAATCAAACATCCAATCGATGAGTAAAATGATAATCAGCATACAAAAGTTTAGCACGCCCTATCAAGCAAAATGTCACGCTGTTTGTAAAACGATAATAACATGTATAAGGGACAGAAAATATGAAACCTTAACTTCATATGAAAACAAATAAAATAATTAAGAACCACTTGATGGACTAAATGTTATATGCTTGTATGATTTATTCAATATGTATATATGATTTCATTAGATTTTTAAAACTTCGCTGTGAAAGATAGTATTATCAATAACATTTAATCTTTACCACTAAATCCCAGGTAAATATGGGCAATGAACTATAACACTGAGTCGTTGTTCCTCGTACAGCTAGACCGTCTTCTTCTACCACCGTGTTCCCCCGAACAAGATCTATCGTTGGTGATCCTTTGAAAGAAAATTAATAAACTTATAAAAACATGCATCGATCTTCATTATTTCTTAACTTACTTTGAAACATGTGTCATATTGTAATTCTTTACCGTGTAAAAGTGATATATCCCGGGAAATAATAACAGTCACAATACACAGCAGCAATCTAGCTGCCATATTTCTATATTATTCTCTTCCTTGATTTCTATATTAAAATATTTTTTAAGCAGTACTCGTTCACTATTCATGTGCGCAAAAATACATCATAGGTTTATAAAATCATGTCAAACACGACAATACTTGTGCCAAGTTTTTTTTTACTTCCTTGATTGTAATATTTAAAAAGAATCGATCAAGCATTTGTGTATAATTTGTTTATATATAGGTTATACAGAAAAATGACATATATCCAAGATAAAAAATCAAGTCAAACAGCAATAATGATAGTCGATCGATATTGTTTCACTTCCTTGATTGTCGTACTCAATAAAATAGAATAAAATATTACTCATGACTTTAACATCTATGATGCAAGTACAGTACTGTATATCATATGTTTAGAGAGCTTAATCCACGAAGTGCCCAAATCGCAGAAGGATAAACCGTACGCTCAACTTGGTCCTTATGTCACAACCTCAGTTTACAGCTATCAAACCCGTTTATCAGGTACAAAATGTAGTGCATTATATTACAACCGTAAAGTGAAAATAGTATAGATTGTACCACTGTGAAGCTTATACATCGTAAAACAACAAACAGTTTTTTTAATCATAGTTTAACAATATGTCCCCGAGAAGTACCATGGCATTCAACGCAAATACATGCACAGCTGTATAGGAGTTTAGTTCACGCGAAACATACCTCGTTTGTTTTAACTCTAAACTACAACAATAAAATTCAAAGAATTGTGGTCCCCCGCTTTCGGTACCTTTGTGGGTAAGATGTCATTTTCTACGACATATAAACGCCCTATCATATGTGATTTAGTAATTATCACCAAAATTTAAGTTGTTTAAGAAAAGAATCAATCGTGAAGGCCAAGGGGTCAGAAATCATAGCTTGCTCATAAACATCTTGTCACAGGTAATGCACATGTCAAAAAATTTGAAAGCCCTATCTCTTCTCAATCAAAAGGAACAATATGTGTTTGTGAAACACTGATGCCCCCGTACATTGTATGGCAACATAGCGAAGATAACACATTTCTTAAATGCAAATTAAATATATTGTTACACAAAGTAGGGTCTTTTCACAAGAAATACGACTGTTAAATTTCAAAGCCATAGCACCACCTGTTCAAAAGTTAAGACCAAGGATAAGTTTTTGAATGGTACATGTAGGTCAAACTCTAAGGTCAAAGGGTCAAAGTTGTCGGTTTCTTTAGAAAGGTCTTGTCTCAAGTATTACATATGTAAATTATGAAAGCCCTAGCCCTAACCGTTCATAAGGTATAGCCAAGGTTATAGTTTTTTAAAAAGTAGATTAAACTCTAAGATCAAAGGGTCAAAGTTTTTCGTATCCAGTGAAAGGTTTTATCACAAGAATTACATATATGAAGTTGATAACTCAATATCTAACCCTTCAAAAGTTGTAGTCATTGTTTTAGTAGGTCAAACTCCAATGTCAAGGGACAAAGTTCTCGGTATCCGATGGAATTTCTTGTCACAAAGATTAAACATGTGATGTATGAATGCCCTAACCCTTACCGTTCAAAAGTTATGGTCAAGATTATTTTTTTTTTTCATAATTACAGAAATCTCCACGGTCAAAGTTGTTGGTATCCAATGAAAGGTTTTGACACAAAGAATACATATATGAAACATGAAAGTACTAGTTTCTACCGTTCAAAAGTTATGGCCGAAGTAAAAGTTTTGAATTTTAGTGTAAAAGTGGGTCAAACTCCAAGGTCATGATCAAAAGGTAAAATGTGGTGGGACCCAAAGAAAGGTCTTGTCACATGAAATACATATGTAAAATATGAAAGTCTTAGCGCCACCAATCAAACGTTATGGGCAATATTCAAGTTTTTGTGACAGGCGGACAGATTAATGATATTTAATGTACAAAAAGACAAATAGTCTATCAATGAAATTATTCGTAACGAAAAAATTAAACAATCCCTCGGACACAATATACAAATAAAAAAAATTATCGAATACAAATACGAAATTATATAATACAAATGAAAAATTACAGAAAACAAAAAAGAAATTGTACAAAGCAAATGGGAAAAACATAGAATGCGAACGGAAAATATAGAATGCAAAAGGAAAATATAGAATGGAAATGAAAAAAAAATTCAAATGATTTTTTAACAACAAAAATAAAGCATATACCGGTGGAGAATACAAAATAATGATAGAATACAAAAGGAAAATTATTGAATATAAATGATAAAATATTTAAAACAAATAAAAATTATACAATACAAATGAAGAATTATGAAAATAATACAATGCAAATGGAAAACCTCACATCTGTGTCTATGTCCCATAAATGATAGATTGCATTAAATTTTGTAAAAAAAAAAGTCATTGTATCGACCATAAAATTTGTAAAATGGTAACTTTGGCACAGTTGATACCCTTCTTTCATCAGTTTCTTTTCAAGGGTTTGCCTGCTTCAAGAAATTGTTCGTTCGTGAAGCATGTTCTAGTGTATCAAATCAGCATGGAAATGCAAACCCAATACGAAGTTGATAAGGGTATATTGCTACATATAAGGAATATAGTAAGGACATTGACGATAGTCATCAGGTTTATCATACAGTTTGTTGTTAAGTTCTTTTTCCAGTAAAATATTGAAATATGAAACAGATGTATCCAACTGTTTGGTACTCAGTATATTTATATCAAGTTTACTGGGATAAAGCAAGTCTACAAATCAAATGGAGTAACGATTGACAATTGACAGAATGTCGTCAATATATCTAAATGTTGAGTTAAAGGCCATAGGAAGTGTATTCTTCTCATATAAAAGTTTTAAACAAATTCTTCTTCATATGAATGCAAAAATAGGTCTGTTTATATATGTAATGGGATGTAACTGACATATACGGGGGTTGTCCCAAAAAGTCGTAGACAATGTTTATAGATCTGTTAACATGCGACTAATACTTACCAAAGTTTGCATAGACCTAATATATTTAATGATCTTTACTATTGTAAATTCTTAAATATATATCTTTCAAGTGTGAAGGGGAAAAAGTGATCATGACGTTATAAGAGACGTAAATTACGTCTGCTTTCGTGCGCCAATGTACACTTGAGTGCTATCTTTATTTTCGATTATTTCTTTTTAAGTGTGATATCATCATGAAACCTGAAATGCATGATCATTAAATGTTACTTTTTGCTATGACAAGAAAAGAAATTTAATTAAGTTAAGAAAAACTAAACTGTCTTTTTGGACAACCCTCTCATTTGAATCCTGTCGACGTTTTGAAGAATGCTTTCTCAAAAAACTATATAGATATTGTTTATGAGGATCTCAAGCATATTTTTTAAATGTTTTATTCAGAGTACCTCTGTGTACAACTAGAATTTTTTTTAGTTGCAAATAAGAATGACAAGAAAGGTAAAAATGTTTGCGATCAAACTGAAATAAGTAAATTGATTCAAAATTAAATAAATTTGATTTCAGTGCTAATTTCTTTAAAGAGTATAACCCTTTCCAACTTAAATGCACTTTTGCCCCGGCTCTACCCAAACGCGAATCACGTGATCAAGCCAGTCACGTACGTGCTCTGTTGTGTTCCTTCACATCTCCCTTCCTTTACTTAAACAATCAAAAGGATTAATGGTTTAACGACTGACAGGTCTTACCTTCAGATACCTTGTTATACTCGTATGCTAATGCTATGGATTTTCCCAGAGATACGTTAAACTTCATAATTGTTTGTTTATCGAGTATGACTGAGCCATTTATTTTTTGTAACAAGTCATCTACATATTGACGTAATTTTCATATTGAGACGACTAACAAACAGGGCGCAAAACATCGCACTTACTATTTATGGAACATGTGTTTGACGATATGTGTTTCAAATTTCATTCCGATCTGAATTTGGGTATTGTAGATATAGAGATAATTTGGAAACTTATAAGATAAGATTCTAGCATAAATGCAGAGTAGAGCCTCTACATTTAATTTTTTTGCTCTTATTTCTTTTGAAAAATAAATATATATAACAACAAAATTGATGATAGTATAACATTTCTTTAAGGGGGAAAAATGCGACAATAGATAGGAATTAAAGTGTAAAATATTATTTATTTCATTTAGTATAATAGGTTGACAAGAAATAAAAAAAAAAAATCAAATAAATCGGTTTATTGATTTGTATCTTTTAACACCTATATTAAGATTATTTAAATGTATATACAATATAAAATGAAACATGGGAACAACAAACAGTAATCAAAACTCAAGGTCCGTTGAATCAGGAGAAGAGCTCGAGGAAATTTGGGCTTCTGAAAAACATCTTAAGTGGAAAATAAATCAAATTTTATGTTATTGTTTATCAACAAGAATTAAATATCAAAGGGAAGCTGATACTTTTACAAATTATTCAAACAATTTAATAGCATGAGAATGTAAAGAATAAAAAAAATGACTTCAAACATTAAACAATGGTAAAATGCGTATAAAAATTCAACATATGTAAAGTAATGAGATATTATAAATTTACCAGTATACGAAAAAAGGAACCATATAATTACATAAAATAGATTTTAAGTACACAAACATACATATGACTTCTATATAGTGGTGAAAAAATTGTTTTTATACCATATGAAGGAATAAAAAGTCTCACCTTTCTTGTGAAAATATTAATATTCTGGTTAAAAAATTTTGATTTTAAAAAACTTTGAATTTAAAGCAAATTATCATAAAACTTATGACAGATGCTGTTGTATAGATGTATTCACATTTTTTTTTAATTTTAATTTATCAGTATTTAGGACGCTCTTAACACTGCGCACCAAAGAGCTCCATTTCTTGGGTAATTTTATGCAGTTAGAGTGATCTGCCCTTCGACACGCATTAGTATAAACCCGCCGCCGGCTTAGTCGCTCGCGTATATGGCCAGACCGCGTTCTCGTCTACGCCCACCCCGTCCTCTCGCCATCCACCCAGCAGACGTTCGAAAAGATTAAAGAAATAAATATTTACCGTTAATTACATAATTTATGATATATTAAAATACTTTAAGCATTATATAAGACCAAGAGAAAGAAATTTAATTAATTGTTTTCATCAATTTTCCCAATGTAAGTAAACAACAGTGATTTCTGACCACAAATAGTTTATTGTCTTTGAACATTTTTCCTGCGCAAATAAGGCACGTACTCTATGTTCTTAATGAATGAAAAAGTCTCAATATGCATATCTTTATATGATATATATGATAAAATTTCTCTGAGTCTAAAACAGTTTCTGTTAGTGTTTAGAGCTTCCTGAACGTTTTTATTTTCAAGAGCAATTGTTTTATTTCAACAAAGCATAATTATACAACAATTTTTATCATAAATACGTTAAGGCTTAAACAAATTGGACAATTCTTGATTTAATAAATCTTCGTTTTCTCCATTTTCTATCGGCCATCTTAAGTACTCAATGCACCACCATATGTTTTTGATATCGTTCGGGAGTCTCTCTAAGGGTATATTGTCTTTGATGATGACAACAATGGAACTCTGACGCTGGTTATGGAAGGCGTGAGTAACCGCCATCTGGACGGCGTATGATGCCCAACCACTCCCCAGAAAACATTCACTGATCACGAACAACACTTTTCTACTTTCATTGATACATTTAACTATCTCTTCTGCCTCCCAATCTCCTGGAATCGAATCTCTGTCCTTTAGCCACACCTTGATATTTAAGCTTTCCAATTTTGGGTAAAGATGACGCATAATCCAGGGATAGTCTTTCTCACCATACGACATAAACACATCATAAATGTAGTTGTTTTCTTTGTATTGTAAATGTACACCTTTCCATCTGTTTCTAAGACGCAATATAACATATTCCACATGTATACGATATCTTCGTATAGCAGCTACAATCAGAAGCACAGACAAAGTTATCAAAATCAAAACCACAGAGAAAATAAGCCACCGCGTCGTTTGGCATTCTTTATCGAATTTTCTCCAAATTTGTTCATTATAAAATAAGTGGTTGAGAGGTACTCTGTTCCCTGTGCATAACATTTTATTAATATCAGAAAATACGTGTGTATGACTTCTCATCCATCGCAAAGACTGAATAGCTGAACAGGTACAAGAGATCGGATTTCCTTCTAAGTAAATTGATATATTTCCAAGGGTTTCAATGATTTGTTGGTCATTTCTTGAGAGACCGGATATCAAATTAAATCGAAAATGCAGAGTTACTAAATTCTCCATATATTTGAAAGATCTAGGAATGTTAGAAAACTTGTTATTGTCTAGATTTATTTCTATTAAACAATAATGTTGGTCTTTCAAGAGAGAGAAAGGTATATAATTCAATTTGTTTCTTGAAAAATCAATTGAAGAAAGGTTTTTAAGATTTCTAAATAGATCCTTCAAATTTGATTTTTCATTGAAATCTAGATTCATGCCAATTGCATATAAGCTTTGAATATCTCGAGAATGCTGAAATAAATCTGAGTGTACGTTTTTAAAGCTATTACCAGATATGTTAAGAATCTTTAATGATGGAAGATCAACTTGGTTGACGTTTGCCAGTGGAAAATTTGTTTCTTGTATGTACAATTCTTTTAATCCTTCTCCAATGAGCTCGAAACTAGGTGTCCATCTTTTTACATCATGTATATAATTTTTTGAAACATCAAGAACTTCCAGAGGTTTAGGCAGTGTTATATTTATAGAGAATGTTGATCTATCATATTTATAGATATTCAGCTGGTTTTCTCTGGTTTTTGGATTATTGCAGCACAAATTCATAATCTTCATGTTTGGTGCAAAGAAAAAAGAAACAGTGCTTGAGAAATCCACACTATACAAATGATTTCTGCTAAAATCTATATACTGTATACAATTCCATAAAGTTGTATTGTAGATATTAATTTTTATGGAGTTAATGCGATTCTGCTGTAAAAATAAAGCATGGACACATACATTGATAAGATATTCTGACAACCAATCATCTAAAACTGTGACATCTGTTTTAACAGCTTTACTGTTTTGATCTAGATAAATTCTACCAATATTGCGATGCTGTAAACATTTTAGAGAGCGCAAGGCCGGAGTAATGTTACATTTTCCACCAAAACGAATTCTAACCTCTTCTGTTAGATACGGAAAGGAACAAAACAGATCTTCAGTAACGTCACAAAACACGTGATTTTTAAAAAGCATATTCAGATGATTAATTTTGGAGCGCCGAAGTCCTAAAAAGGAAGTATTTCTTAAACTAAAATCATTTACAATATGAAACTGTAATTCAGATAAGTTTGTTAAATTTTCAAATGGTGCTGTAAATGAGAATCCGCTGAAAATATCGATATTAAGGCTGGACAATGACTGAATTGCAGAAAGAGCAACATCCGGGTAACCTTCCAACTGGAAATTATTTTGATCAATTCGAAGGTACTTAAGGTTGTGTAAATAAGAGAAAGCTTCAACTCCTATTCCGTTTTTATCAAGCTCACAACTTGAAAGATCTAGACTGCATATACCAGAAAGTCTTCTGAAGGCCTTATTTTCAATTTTTGTAAGTTTGTTATGACTCAGGATGATGGATGTCACAACTGATACAGCTGCAAGATTTTCAAAGAGTTGTTCCGTTAAAGTAGAAAATTTATTGAATGACAAATCCAAAGTCACGTTGCGGTTTATTAGCTCCTTTGGTATGTTTTCTGGTAGTCTGTATGTATTAAGGCCACTACAATTCCAAAGAATCCCAGAGTTTCCACATTCATCTGTGTATAGCATCGTTGGACAAGGGTATGAAAAAATAGCCAGGCTACTTACTGTAAATAAAGATATATTCATATAGCATTCAGTTTTATCTTTTAAGTAGAAAGCAGAAATTCAAATTGAGTGAAAAGAATGGTAATCTCCATTCTCATCTCAATACAATATAGATCCTGGTGAGCTTGAGATAAAAGATACCACATAGTCTGACATATGTGTATCATATTTGGATATTTTTTGAAAAAAACGTTCAATGGTAATCTAACAACCAAGCTCTAAAATAAACGTGGTGACTTAAATTTTCCAATCGTGAACTCCCCTTACTTATGCAGTAATATACCTTCTTCAACTGCACAAGGAGTTTATATATCTCTCAGTTGATTTGGAGAACCCGAGTATGCTTCGTGCTTAATCATCATTGTTCAGCTAAATACATGAAAGCATAAATGGCTAGGAGAAAGACTGCCGACAAAAAAAATCACATCAGATTTTTAAAACCTGTGATATAAAGCAGATAAAAATATGATAAGAATAATGTTATATGATTGAAAATTTAGTGTCAGCAGTTGTCACTAAGTGTTTGGGGCCTCTAATAACTTTCCTTTAGATAACATTGAAGTCAAATGCAGCAACAACTACTGTAGATCACTTAATTTTCGCGACACCTTTTTCTCGCGAGATAGTCATTGCCTCTTGATTAGCGAAACAAAATTTTCGCGAATTGTGGCTATTGCTCTTTATATTCTTAAGGAATACTATTATACGCGAGAATTAAATTTTCGCGAGCACACTGTCTCGCGTAATTACGCGAAAATAAAGTTCTCGCGAATAAAAAGTGATTTACAGTAATTAATGCTTTCCTGTTTGTCAATTTATTGACAACTTCAACAACAGCTATAATATCAGCAAAATCAATCAATATTTACATTAAAGCAATCAATATTTTCATACTCTTTAATGAAATAGTATTGGTTAAATACTCTGGAGGCCATTTCTGGCTTCATAGGTTTTAATCAAAATTCCAACCAAATCAATTTACCTGCGATACTTTTAACTTTATCGTTTATTTATTCAATGAAATGTCTACTAGTTTAAATTCGTTTATATTAAGTGTAATCTTTTTATAAATCTTTTTATATAATGTTGGTAAGTAGAATTCAAGATTTAGAACACAGATATCTAGACACAATAATACATTAACTCCAGAATTTAAAGACACAAAGAAGACTGTACAATGAAACATTTGGAGATAATGAACAGGGTTCAAGATCAAAAATCCATAAAACAGTATAAAGTGGGAACAGAGCAAACACAGACCTCCAAAACATCAGAGGTGGGATCATGTGCCATGGAGGAGTGAGCATCCGCTGTCGACCGGTCATACCCGCCGTGGGCTCCTTGTCATGATCGGGAAATATCAACGGAAAATCCGTTGTCAATTCAGTATATAATAATAAACTAACAATTAGTATGAAAAACGTCAATCAGCATTTGACTCAATGATGAATTGTATTTCCTGACAAGGTCATTGTTTCGACCATAGAACTTACGAAATGATGACTTTAAACAAGACTGCTGTTGATATTCTTGTATCATCAACTTGTTTGTCAATAATTCACCTCGTTTTAGAAGTTATTCATACACAAGCAGCATCACACTCGGGTACTCCAAATCAAGTGATAGGCAGACAATGATAATTACCTTGACAGACAATAACCTGAATCGTCATTCTGTCCAATCAAGTTTAAGAACTGTACATTGCTCAGTATGAACACACTTCTAGCCCTTTATTCACCTTAAAATCTGGATGCATTTGATCCTCACAGTTTTATGACATCTTATTTTAACATGCAAAATATTGTTTGCATTTGTTTTTCCAAAGAGGTGGCAAAGAGTAAATTGTTTGAAAATGTCATCCCTCCAACTTGATGGTTAGCACTTTAAGGCAAGAAGGCATTACATTAGGATAAACACTTTCAAATTCAAGACTTGCCAAACTTGATCTACATGTAATTGATTGCAAAATTGAATATTCCCTCTTACACATGTACTGCCACCGAACATCATAATAGAGAATTCAGCATCTGACAGTTTTCTATGTTGGTAAGTAAGATTTGCCAATGTATTAGCTTCTGATGTAACAGTATTCATTGTTTTATAATTAATTTTGTAAATCTGGTCATGAAACCAGCATATAATGCTCAAATAGTTTTAAATCCTCTTAAGTCATCGGGTCTGAATAATTAAAATTAAATTGATATGAGGTCAGCATATGATTGTATATTTAACTGTATTTTAGAATAGTGAGATCAACATTGATGAAATTGAAATATTTTACATAGACTGCTTACTTATGCGGCCAGACCCCAGGGCAATGTACTCTTATTCAGAAATACATATAATAGAATTATACGTTTTTTTCCAATTTTCTCTGGGCTAGCTAAATAGGTTCCCGGTCTTGTAAGATAAATTCCTTTTAACAGTGGAAGGGTCCCTCCAATACCCCTTCCCTGTAAAAATATGAAGTTCTAAATATGGGATCTTCGATGTTAGCCAGCCCCCTGGGCAATGGACCCTTATTCAGAAATACATATGATAGAATTATAAGGCTTTTTTTCCCAATTTCATCCGGGCTAGTTAAATTGGTTCCCGGTCTTGTAACATAAATTCCCTTTGACAGTAGGAGGGTCCCTCCAATATTCCTCCCCTTTAAAGATATGATGGTCAAAATATCGGATCTTCGATGTTAGCGATACCCCCGGGCAACGTACTCTTATTCAGAAATACATATAATAGAACTATACGTTTTCTTCAATTTTTCTCCGGGCTAGGTAAATGGGTTCCCGGTCTTGTAACATAAATTCCCTTTGACAGTAGGAGGGTTTTTCCCATATCACTCCCCTGTAAAAATATGAAGTTCTAAATATGGGATCTTCAATGTTATCGAGACCCCAGGGCAATGTACTCTTATTCAGAAATACATATAATAGAACTATACGTTTTTTTTCAATTTTCTCCGGGCTAGCTAAATGGGTTCCCAGTCTTGTAACATAAATTCCCTTTGACAGTAGGAGGGTCCCTCCAATACCCCTCCCCTGTAAAAATATGAAGGTCTAAACATGGGATCTTCGATGTGAGCCAGACCCCAGGGCAATGTACTCTTATTCAGAAATACATATAATAGAATTATACGTTTTTTTCCAATTTTCTCCGGGCTAGCTAAATGAGTTTCCGGTCTTGTAACATAAATTCCCTTAGACAATAGGAGGGTTCCTCCCATACCCCTCCCCTGTAAAAATATGAAGGTCTAAATATGGGATCTTCGATGTTAGCCAGACCCCAGGGCAATGTACTCTTATTCAGAAATGCATATAATAGAATTATACGTTTGTTTCCAATTTTCTCCGGGCTAGCTAAATGGGTTCCCGGTCTTGTAAGATAAATTCCTTTTAACAGTGGAAGGGTCCCTCCCATACCCCTCCCCTGTAAAAATATGAAGGTCTAAATAATGGATCTTCGATGTTAGCCAGACCCCCTGGCAATGTACCCTTATTCAGAAATAAATTTAATAGAATTATAAGGCTTTTTCTCCAAATTTCATCCGGGCTAGCTTAATGGGTTCCCGGTCTTGTAAGATAAATTCCCTTTGACAGTAGGAGGGTCCCTCCAATACCCCTCCCCTGTAAAAATTTGAAGATGTACAAATACTTATTATTGTATTCAACAGTTTTTTTTATCCAATTTTGACCAGGCTAGCTAAATAGTCATCATTTTGGTCAGGCTAGCTGCATTGGTTTGGGGTCCTCAGTCCTCTTCTTTAAGTGAAGTCTTTGCTTTTCTTCTTACACACGGATTATGATGTAATTTTTGTAATTTGAATAGCGAACGGCAGACAGCCTGCGGTTCGCCATTCGAATGGCGAATAGCGAATAGCGAATAACCGTCCAACTTCTGATTGCCTCAGATCATGCTGTATTCGATGTTTAACACTATATGTTTTACATTGAAATTTATAGGAAAAATCTTCTTCTCTAGAACCACAGAGACAGAAAAGTTGAAACTTGTGTGGTAGAATCCTTAGGTAGTGTAGGTTTTTATGGTAACAGGTTTTTTAATGCTGAAAAATATAAATAATCTGCATTAGCTATGTAAAGAAAACTAAACTGAAATTCTGTGAAGTTCAGTAAATGCTTATCTTTCTCTGCTGTAATGATTTTGAATAATGCAGAAAAAGTTGTTGGTTAAAGCGTATAAAACAATTAACATTTTAACGAATATTTTTTGTGAACGAAAAATGGAAAATTAGAACGTTTTAGCTACTGTTCAATTTAAAAGAAAACATGCAATTTCTTAGAAATGATTATTAAAAATATTTTTCAATTCTTTTTTATTATATGACTTTCTTCTTAAAATAATTCAATAGCTAATCCTTGTATTCAGCATGAAACTAATCTGTAAATCAAATGTAAGTTGTAAATGCAAATATTAGTCTTTTGTTATTTTTTTTTTATGTTTTAAACAATAGAGGGAAAAATAAAATTCCCCTGATTGAAAGTTATTGAGGCACTTATATCATATTAGATATTTTTCAGCACTAATATTTTTCTTGTTTGTTTTCTCTTAATATTTTGTTTTCTGAAGGTAAAAATATTAATTGTTTGATCTTTTGGAGATAGTCTGTATAGATATTCCTCATCGACTGTATTTTATGGAAATGCCTTGAACTGTACAGGTAATGAAGGTAAGATAAATACATGTCCACAAGGATCACGTGGCTCTCCATCAGAATCAGCTGTAGCTGTAACATGTAAAAATAAGGCTGGTCGAGTAAATGTTGAAATGTAATTTGGCCAAAGGTATTAATGTATGAAATTCTAAATTTGCTTTTTTGCACCTATATGCGGACATATTTTTTAATTCATATCATATAAATCCGTGGCGTAGCCAAAACTATTCTTGAGAAAAATCATTACTTTGTTTAATCATTCATGTTTTCTATCCTTTCTCTCTGGATTCTCTATGTATACCTATGATACAGAAGACTAGAGATCAAGAACCATCTCTTATCAAAACAACATACAACAAATACAACACAATCACACCATTATCGACAGGTAAATGATGACTTCATTACCTAATTGATGTGTTACACCTAATTTAAATGTTTGTTTTACTTTTACTTGTTAAATTTATTTAGCCATTAAGTATTACAACAAACAGTTCAAACGATTTGAAAATCGACAACGTTACAATTAAAAAAATGATTTGTAGTTTTGAAAACAGTAAAGTTGTATAGTGTACTGCAAAACAAATTACTTCATTACCTAATTCGTGTGTTACCCCTAACTCAAATGTTTGTTTGATTTTTACTTGTTAGAATATGGTTACCAAAAAAATGTAAACGCATTGCACTGTATGTCTTTATCAAGTGTCCTTGAAATAGATGAAGCAATATATGAGATCCTTTATATATAAGGAGAAAAAAATATTTCCATATTTCATGTACGTATTAATTTATAATGATCATTTGCCCTTCCTTTCTAAGAAATAAGAAACATTGATTTCGAACCAGAAAACCAACGTACGTGTCAAGAATAAGATGTGTAAATTAAAGAAAATAGTGTGAAGCATTACTTTATTTAATTATTTTAATAAACATATTTGACCAGAAATTGAACCTTAAAGAGAAAAAATTTGAACTAATTGGCTAATAGCTTTTTTTCTTTTCTATAGACATAAAATATAAATCAAATATGAATCAAATATACATATTAATGAATAAATCAAGTTGAAACATACATTACAAAGCTTTAAAAAAAATTAACAATTAAGTAATACAAAAAATAGTTCAAACGATTTGAAAACCGAGAACATTACAGAAAAAAAGAATTGTAGATTTGAAACCGTCAAGGTGTATAAAAACAATGTATATTTTAACTCTGGACGAAAGAATTGGATAAAAATTAACTAAATTAAGTTAGTTTAAAACTAATCAAAATAACAAATATATATCAGTGTTCTTAAAACATGTTCAGAATACTGTAGTACACAGTGAAACACATCTCATCAATCTTTGAAAAAATATCCTTGAAAAAGCAAATTTTAATCAGATTGTCAGAGATTTGATTTCATTCGTGAAAATCATAAATATGGGGAATCGTTACAAAGATGCATCTTTAAACTCATATAACATCTTATTTTTCTTTTCAAATTATAGTGAAATAAAAAAAAAACATATCGAAGCGCTTTAATCAGAATTACGCGGGCTTGAGCAAATTAGACAGTTGAAGACGCAATACATCCTCGTCTTCACTTTTTTCTGAAGGCCATTTAAGGTAGTCTATGCACCACCATATATTTTTGATATCGTTCGGGAGTCTCTCTAATGGTATTTCGTCTTTGATGATGACAACAATGGTTAGAATGTAGCTTGACCTAAACTCAAGGTTACGTCTTCTTATCCGTAGCTCCAACGGAAGACCTATTCGTTGCTTTGCAACGAGCTCGGCTCTAGTTTCTTCAACTTTTGCATTTCGAAAATCCTTGATCCTCCACTGCGTGTCTACTCAAGTAAAAAGCCCCACCTACCCTTAGGTGTCATCATTTTAACAAACTGGAATACACACTATGTGAGGGTTTTTCCATATCAAAATGACAGAAAAATGTTTTCCATTTTTGTGAAGAAGATTGTTGAAGATTTTTTACCTATAATTTCTGTGTAAAACTTTGATCCCAATTGTGGTCCCACACTATTACCGAGGAACATGGTCTGAACAAACAATCTCCACTGACTTGGAAAGCTTCCATATCATAATAACTAATAATAATAAAAATAAGCTTTATTTTTCATTGTTTTTAACTTTGTTGAACTTTTGCCCCGCGGTTCTGTGAATCACGTGATCTATTGTGTTATGTTCACATCTCCTTCCTTTACTAAAACAATCCAAAGGAATACTGGTTAAACGACGGACAGGTCTTACCTTCAGAAACCTTGATTGCTACTGCAATTGATTTTCCCAGATATACGTTAAACTTCATAACTGTTTGTTGATCGAGTATGACTGAGACATATTCATTTTTTGTAGCAAGTCATCTACATATTGACGTAATTTTTATATTGAGACGTCACAAACATTATAGACCTAAAGGTTTATACTTGCATGTACTATTCATAGAACATGTGTTTGACTTTATGTGTTTCAAATTTCATCCCGATCTGAATTGTCTCAATTGTGGAATTGAAAATATAGGGATAATTTAATGATAGATTTTAAGTACACCAACATATATACGTTCGAAAAGATTAAAGAAATAAATATTTACCGTTAATTACATAATTTATAATATATTAAAATATATTTAGCAATTTTTAGAGAAAGAAATTTAATTAATTATCTTCATCAATTTTCCCAATGTAAGTAAACAACAGTGATTTCTGCTCACAAATAGTCAATTGTCTTTGAACATTTTTCCTGCGCAAATAAGGCACGTATTCTATATTCTAAATGAATGAAAAAGTTTCAATATGCATATCTTTATATGATATATTTTTCTGTGAGTCTAAAAAACAGTTTCTGTTAGTGTTTAGAGCTTCTTTAACGATTTTATTTTCAAGAGCAATTGTTGTTTTATTTGAACAAAGCATAAAAACACAACATTTTATCATAATTACTTAGGCTTAACAAATTGGACAATTGTAGATGTAATAAATTTTCTTTTTCTCCATTTTCTATCGGCCGTTTTAAGTACTCAATGCACCACCATATATTTTTGATATCGTTCTGGAGTCTCTCTAACGGTATTTCGTCTTTGATGATGAC
The DNA here is from genome assembly GCA_003671525.1 of Saccostrea glomerata. Taxonomy (NCBI): domain Eukaryota; kingdom Metazoa; phylum Mollusca; class Bivalvia; order Ostreida; family Ostreidae; genus Saccostrea; species Saccostrea glomerata. Next base: position 1,349,447 of record PRKT01000016.1, on the reverse strand, counting down.
AACAATGGAACTCTGACGCTGGTTGTGGAAGGCGTGAGTGACCACCATCTGGACGGCGTATGAGGCCCAACCACTCTCCAGAAAACATTCAGTGATCACGAACAACACTTTTCTACTTTCATTGATGCATTTCACTATTTCTTCTGCCTCCCAATCTCCTGGAATCGAATCTCTGTCCTTTGGCCATACCTTGATATTTAAGCTTTGCAATTTTGGGTAAAGATAACGCATAATCCAAGGATAGTCTTTATCACCATATGAAATAAACACATCATAAACGTAGTCGTTGTTATCTCCGTTCTGTAAATGTACACCCTTCCATGTTTTTAAGTCGCAGTATAACATATTCCACATGTATACGGTATCTTCGTAATGCAACTACTAACAGACAAAGTAATCAAAATCAGCACCACAGAGAAAACCAGCCACTGCTTCGTTTGGCATTCTTTATAAAATTTTCTCCCGATTTGTTCATTATAGAATAGGTGGTTGATAGGCTTTCGGTTCCCAGTGCATAACGTTTTATCAATATCAGAAAATACGTGTTTGTGACTTCTCATCCATCTCAAAGACTGAATAGCTGAAGAGGAACAAGAAATCGGATTTCCTTCTATATGAATTAATACATTTCCAAGAGTTTCAATGATTTTTTGGTCATTTCTTGAGAACCCAGACATCAAGTTGTATCGCAAATGCAGGGATGTTAAATTCCCCATATATTTGAAAGAGTCAGGAATGTCAGAAAATCTGTTAATGTCTAGGTTTATTTTAATCAAAGAATGATGTTGGTCTTTCAAAATGGAGAAAGGTAAATCGTTCAATTTGTTTCTTGAAAAATCGATTGAAGAAAGATTTTTTTTAGATTTCTGAATATATTTTTCGAACTTGATTTTTCTGTGAAATCTAGATTCATGCCAATTGCACATAAGCTTTGAATATCTCGAGAATGCTGAAATAAGTCTGAGTGTACGTTTTTAAAGCTATTACCCGATATGTTAAGAGTCTTTAATGATGGAAAATGAACATGGTCGACGTATGACAGTGGTGAATTTGTTTCTTGGATGTACAGCTCTTGTAATCCTTCCCCAATGATTTGGAAACTAGGTGTCCATCTTTTTACATTATGTACATAATTTTTCGAAACATCAAGAACTTCCAGAGTTTTAGGCAGTGTTATATTTAAAAAGAATGAATGAAGAAAGAAGAATGTTGATCTATAATATTGATAGATATTTAACTGGATTTCCCTTGTTTTTGGATTATTGCAGCACAAACTCATATTCTTCATCTTTGGTGCAAATAAAAAAGAAAGAATGCTTGATAAATCCACATGATACAAATGATTTCTGCAAAAATCTACATACTGTAGACAATTCCATAACGTAGTATCTTAGATATTAATTTACTATAGGATTATATAGGACAATGCTAATTTTTAGCACTTTAGAGCAAATTATACTACAATAGATATTTTGTTCAAACTATAATATTTAATAAATAATACTATATTTTACAATATATGTAAGAAACACAAAATTCTACCGTCTTGTTACCAGAGAGGGGCATCTCAAAATGCAAAAAATTAGCAAATTTTACTATTCTATACACGATTTCAAAAATTCGCACACTCAAGTTACTTCCCTTTACTATGACGTCAGACGAGGAAGCTCTAATCGCTTACATCATAGACCTAAAGCAAAAGAGTTATCACTTTGATATTTAATTATCGGCACCAGAAGTTACTTATTTTTCTTTTGATAAAAAATAATATAAATAGCCATTACCTTGTCTTTATTATTAGGTAGGTGTATATTATTCCGGGTTATTAAAAGAAAATAGTAACGTAGTTATCACATGTTCATGATGTTGTGTTTTTATCTTCACCTGATAGCAGAATAATAGTACTAATTGTTACTAATGATTTCTTTCGTATACATTTTACATGTGTATACCATATAAACACCCCCTTTCAAAAAAATAATAATTAAAAAAAAAATTGTAACCTTTCTTAATTAACAGGTTTTTCTACGTTATAAATATAGTTCCTATCAATTTCGCATGTTCTGAAATCATTGTGTGGGAAAAGATTTCCGGAAGAAGTACCAGCACTGTAATTCGCATATAAAACTACTCTACCCATTACTCTTCGAAATGAGATTGATGTTGTCACTTTCACTTTTTTTCTGCATTGTTTGTACTTTTATTTGACACAAGTCATACATTGTATTTACACTTTGCAAAAATGAAATGTCTAGAGTCTGGATCAATTACTGTGAATTGTGTACATGGTGATAAAGACCTTACTTACCTGATTGAACAGGCGTGATATGTAGTTTCTGACCTGTTTTAAAAATGTGTATGAAAAGATTTTGTAAAGGAATAACTTTCTATTTTTTTTATTTCATACTGTGATCAATTGGGTGGCTTGCGTGATAATTTGCATAAAAACCTGACAGTTATTCCTCATATTTACATACTCTTGAATGGACGCTTATCCACGTGCTACAGATTCCGTTTCTGTCTCAATCGGTTCACCCCCACCCCCCACCCCCGCACGTGATTTTTTTTAAACCGCGCCTATCGATGAACTAGTACATTCATGAAGAAATAAATAGAGGATATTCAATGTTTTGTAGTTGAATATGGAATTTATTTCAAGAGTGGGACAGGATTTTTTTTTTATTTTCTCGAGTGCGAAGCTAGAATGAAGATATCAAAAACATAGGGGCTTGTCTTCCGATTAAAGGAATTTTTAGAGTGTATTTAAAGTAGATACAAATTTTTGAAAAATTATTTTACATTTATCAATCCGGAAGACAAGCCCCTATGATAAAAAAATCCTGTCTCAAGAGTTTATTTCGAAAATGTAATCGTCTATGATTACTAGTAGCTAACTTGCTACTTAAACAAAGATACTGATGTAAAGTTCCGTGATAAGTTTCAGTTCTTTTTTAAATCTGCATTCTGTTTGTTAAATTTAAAACAAAATCGTTACGGAAGTTAATCGATTTTTAGCGACAGGCAATGATTTCGCATGAAAGAAGATTCATGCATTTCTTTGCAAGAAGTTTTTTTGATTTCTTTTTATTAGGATAAAAAACATTTTTAAACATTCATCACAATCTCTTTGGAACTCTTTTACGGCTGAGAATCCATCTTGAAATTGTAAATAAATGAAGCTACATGAAGATTTGCAGTTGAATTCGTTTTTCTTCATTACATTATTTTCTTATCGAATACATGTTATTTTATACGTGAATGTTTACAAAACCATGTGTGTATGTTGGGACTTAGGATTGAAATCGATCACATATATAATATAAAGTCAAAATGTTACAAAGTATATTTTTAAGTGACATAGAAAAGTCTTAATTGGTCATGTTTTCGTAGAATGACTGACGTATGTAAAAAATGTCATTGTTTACATAACAATCGGCGCAAAAATGAAACTAGATTTAACCTGCCCCAACATCTTTATTAAATTCACATTAAGTACATCGGGTATAAATATAATAACGCAAGTTTTCTAACACAAAATTGTTTCCATTTAAGTACTTACTTTCAACTATGTTTTGAATCTTGTGCATTGTGTCATGTGTGAATCTTACGTTTATCCTCGTTTGACGTCATTAATGCATAAGGTAGGTAACTCTCCCGCAAGAGGGCGCGACTTTTTGGAATCGTGTATAGAGTATTACAAAATATGATGTTCACAATGGATTCACATGAAAACATAATAAAAATATTGGAGATATTCTCAAATTTCTATGTTTTAAATTTCAAGAGCGTATGTTTATTTCTTTTTCTTTAATAATATTTTTATTATCCCTTTCTTTAAGCGCTACAGATTATCATAACGTCAAAAACACACTGCAACGACGCCAACCTACCTATCAATTGCAAAATCGGTTAAAAATCAGTTATATCAAATTGTAATTACATTTTCATACCTATAATTTTTTAATTTTGTTTAATTTTAATAATTGAGCGAAAAAAGTTGCATTAAAACAGTAAATACGCATTTTACTATGATGCGCGAAATATTGCGCAATGGAAACTATAGTCGGCCCCCTTGATACAATGACACCTGTTTGAACATCTTTACTGTTTTGATCAATATAAATTCTTCCAATATTGCGATGCTGTAAACATTTAAGAGAGCGCAAGGCCGGGGTAATGTCACATTTCCCACCGAGGCGAATTCTGACCTCTTCTGTTAGATATGGTAAGGAACAAAACAGATCTTCAGTGACGTCACAAAACACGTGATTTTTAAAAAGCATATTAAGATGATGAATTTTGGAGCGCCAGAGTCCTAAAAAGGAAGTATTTTTTAAACTAAAATCATTTACGATATGAAACTGTAATTCAGATAAGTTGGTCAAGTTTTCAAATGGTGCTGTAAATGTGAATCCGCTGAAAATATATCGATATTAAGGCTAGTCAATGACTGAATTGCAGAAAGAGTAACATCCGGGTACCTTTCTGACTGGAAATTATTTTGATCAATTCGAAGGTACGTAAGGTTGTGTAAATAGAAGAAAGCTTCAACTTCTATTCCGTTTTTATCAAGCTTACAACTTGAGAGATCTAGACTGCATAAACCAGAAAGTCTTCGGAAGGCCTTATTTTCGATTTTTGTGATTTTGTTATGACTCAGGATAATGGATGTCACAACTGATACCGCAGTCAGATTTTCAAAGAGTTGTTCCGTTAAAGTAGAAAAATTATTAAATGACAAATCCAATGTAACGTTGCGGTTTATTAATTCTTGTTGTATGTTTTCTGGTAGTCTGTCTGTATTGAGTCCACTACAATTCCATAGAATCCCAAAGTTTGCACATTCATCTATGTATGATACTGTTAGACAAGGGTATGAAACAATAATCAGGCAACTAACTGCAAAAAAAAATCAGGATGATATGATATTTTCTTTTGTGTTTTAAGGTCAGACTAAACTTTCACCAAATATCTGTTTAGTATATTTTCATACAGTATGGAAAATATACAAAATTTTCATAACTTTATAAATTCTAACGTGGTTTCTAATTTGTTTTTAAAAATTTGAAACACTAAAAATGTGATTTTGGCAAACTATTTTTTTCATAAGAGTTATATAAGAAATACCATCCTCTGGTATCTCGCACAAATGCCTGATAAGGTAGCTCAAATTTTTGTGAGTAAACATGTTAAAGTAGTAATTGTTCAATGAAAAAATCTGGAAAATTATATATTATTTAGAAACCTCTCGTCTGTCCTTAAGTAGAAAGCAGAAATTCAAATTTTGATCATTCTATTTTTTCAATGAAAGTTAGACTTCTAGAAAAGATTTATCACCATAGACATTCCATCATTGAGTACACTTTTCTGTAGATAACGAGAACAATTTTGAATAAGAAAACTAGAACAGCCTTTCCCTATAGATGAAAGTGTTTTAGCGTTAGATTATCAAATGAGGCACCAACATAACTTTAACTAACAAAATCAGCTGAATGAGAATTGCATAATGGGTTACTACGAATGCTATAGAAATTTTACGCTTGAAAGAAAAGGAAAATCGTATGGCGATCGTAGAGGCACAACGATCATTTTTCCATCCATGCATTTCGTAAATGAAAAGCATTTTTATAATTGTATTATTTTCTTCAGCTGTGTTGTATCAACTCTCCTTTATGGACCGGAGTGCTGAAAAATAACAGAGGGAAACTACGATCCTTCTATACCACCTGCCTCCGCCGAATACTCAGAATTTTCTGGCCCGAGAAGATAACAAATGAAGACTTGCTGAGCAGATGCAAACAAGAGGACATGGGTACCATCATAACCAAACAATGGAGGTGGATTGGACATGGTCATGGACAGAAAGAGGGAGAGGCATAGAACATCATGGCAAGGACAGTAGATGGCGAGATGAAGGCAAGGCACCAGACCTGGAGATCGTTAACAAGGCTGGTCCAGGACAGACAAGGGTGGAGGAAGTTTGTTGGTGCCCTACACACCACAGGGTGTAAAGGAAGATGATGATGATTATTATTATTCCCATGCTCACAATGACAAACAATTAATTTGTAAAAATAAATGTGAGAAGTCTACGTTTCTCAAAGTCATGCTGCAATAGAAATCGATTTGCGTCTCTATTAATTCTTTTGTTGTACTTTCGGTGAATACAATTGTCAGGTGGGCCAAAACTCGTGATCACGAGTATAGATATGTTTTGTCCATTTAAATGCATAAGAGATGCTGTTCGTTTTCTTCACCATTGTTGAAGCACTGATATTCTGAACTTGACAAAGTACATTTTATTAAACATATTTTTTTCTAATTAACAATAGATTAAAAACGCCCGTGACATCTGTCATACTTTCTTTGTATTTTGTTCAGAAGAACATTTTTTTAATTTTGCACTCCATTGATATGCATTTATCATAGATTAACCTGACACCAGGTGTTCGAAGTAAGATATAAATAAGTAGTTGGCGTAAACGTTGCTATTCAACGAATGGTTAGTTGCTCGTGGTAAGATCCTCTGTGCGTATTCATGACCATAGCCATATAAGGCAAACAAAGGTTTGTCAGTAATTTTTACCAGCGTATCGGTCGCAAGTGTGCTTTAATTTTCGCCTTAAATTATGATAAGTTATATTGTAACACCCCCCCCCTTAGCCACCATTTTCTGTTGAAAATCACGGAAGTCTATCAGAAAGGACTATACCAATTTCCTGTTTACTGCCAATTATATTTATAAAAATTGTTCCATCCTATAACCATTGAATATGTCAACCTTAACCACGTGTCTTGAATTTATTAATAACATTATTAATAACATTAGTAGAAGTGACATAAACTGTTTACTTATGCCAATCAGTTCAGCATATGGCTTCTCATATGACCTATTATCTAGTCAGTGAGGTCATCACAGTTTGTTCAAAATTTCTTTTTTGTACACAACCCTCTTGTTGCACAAACTTTTGATAAAAAAAAATAGTTTGGATAATCACTTAGTTGGAATGTAAATATATCAACTTTGAAAATATTCATCATTTAACGTACAATACTTTAAATAATTGTATATCATATATGCTTTTGACACCTTGGCACTTACATGTATCTTGGCAAGAATTGACATGTTTCAGCTTATTTTTTTTTGTTTTCCTATAATGGTTCAAGAAACAAGAACAAGCTTCAGAAAAGGCATTGATTTTTCCAAAAGTGTATATCTTGCTTGATAAAAAAGTTGTGAATATAAATAAGATATCTGTCCTTCCTTGATTGCTTTACTAGAGTTAATGTCTAGTGTAATTTAAGATTACAATGTGGAATTTTTGTGACAATACATTTTATGTCATCCAGTACATTAAAACAAAATAAAAACATGACAATTCAAAATACTCACAGGGAAGAAAATTGAATATCCTTTTTCCTTTCATGTTTCCTTCGGCAAGAGTGAATATGATTTTTAAACCTGTCAAGAAATGCTTAAAACAGAACCAATGGAATAGCTTACATTTTTTTCTTATTATCTTGCAATGAATTTTTAATTTTAACTAGGGCCTGAACTTCCTGAAATAAAAGCTGTAATTAATGGTACCAACTGACAAAACAAATTAAGCTTTTTTTTTTTTTTTTACAAACGCTGATCTGTGAGGATATTCTTCCGGAATTAGATTTCTATCTTGAAGTGCAGGTTATTTTTTCTCTTCAAGAGGTATAATTGGAACTAGTTTTGATTTCTAAATGTAAAGAAGATCAAATTTATTTTTCTATTGTAGATCTACTTTATTTTTCATAAATCGCGATCGGGTACTACAATTTAAAGAACCAGAAAAAGAGCCATAGCCCCCTTACCGACTTGTACCTTTTCATTTTGTATTATCATTTGTGGATGAATGAAATATATGTTTATAGGAGCAAGTATTTCAAATGCCAATCATATTACTTTTTCATTACTCTAATTTTGACATAAAAGATTATGAAGATCAATGAATATAAAATATTTGGCTATACATTTCAAAATTTTTTAATAAAATAGTGTATTGGGACTCTTCTTACCGAGGTACTTTTAAAGAGTAATGTGTTTAGTATAATTCTGTGAAGTTATGTAAATTATAAAACATAATAAAGAAAACGTACAAAATATACACAAAGAAAACAATTATAAAAAGAAATGGGAAAATATGGGACTCGAACTTGCAATAACAATATTTTCATTCCAGTAGTCAAACTATTGCGCCAACGAAGTTACCGTGGTAATGGTGTTAATATCTCTAGTCTCTGTATGTTAAAAATGGAAGAGAGAATACTTGCGGCTTGCTCTTATTATTTTCAAATTTTGGTTTGTAAATGAAAAAATATAACAAATGTAGCTCATTCATTCGATCAATCCATAGATATATAAGTTTACTGTACAGAAAGAAATCCATTTGACAACAAAGGCACCACAAAGCGGATTATCTCCTTACAAATAGTATATCATTAAATCATAACAGCATTCCACATCGATCAAGATCCAAATTACGCCTATTCTATTTTCCCAAAAGATTGCGTTATTATATACCCTCCAATTCCATTGCAAGGGGATTATTCCTGAAAACTCAAATTGTATTAAACAAATGATAAAAGAAATTTGAAATTTTTCCTTCTTATCTTGCAATGAATTTTTTATTTTAACTAGGACCCAATGGACTTCCTGAAATAAAAGCTGTAATTAAGGGTACCAACTGACAAAACAAATTAAGCTTTTTTTTACAAACGCTGATCTGTGAGGATATTCTTGAAGTGCATGTTATTTTTTTCATTTCTAATGCAGAAACGTCTATTAAATGGTTTAAACATATATTGACACATAAATATAAATTATAAGAAAAACTACTCTCTAATTTCTGTTTGTTATCTCTATATACTTCTTCTACATTTAAAAGTCATATAAAATGGCCAAATATAAACAAAAAAGGATGACTTTTTGGCAGAATGGATTAAATGTATCTGATCCATGTTAAAATCACGTATTAAAAGATTGAGGGGCAATAAGAGAACCATCTATCCTTCCATATTCAATAATCCAGATATGAAAGAAGAATGAGAAAGATCACATGATTAGTACGTACTGACCCCTGCTGATAAAGCATGTAACAGCATTGCCTACGTTTGTAAGGCTCATTATACAAGTTGTATTTTAGAAGAACTTGGATTTAATTCTACAAGTAGTAATCCAACCTACACTCATAGTTCCCTTTCTAAGAAAGAAATTCTTCAAAATCGTACGTCAGTTTTTCGATAAGAACCAAAATGAATTTGAACTACCACATTTATATTGGATTCCGAAACTTCATAAGAATCCACACAAACACAGATTTATCGTGGGTTACAGTAAATGTTCACCCAAGCCTCCTGAACAAGATATTAACAGTAATGAAGGAGAAACTTCAAGAGTAGTGTGCAACAATTTATTCGAGAGGTTGTTTTCATCAGATATGGATACTTGAAATTCCAAGGAGCATTTGGACAATTTGAAATCACGGGATTTCACGAAGATTAACAGCTTCAAAACTTTTCAATTTTATGCACATCCATTCCCCACGATAAATTAAAGTCCAGGCTTTTTAATGTAATTGATAGCTGCCTTTAAAAAAACGCAACTCGTAAATTTACATACCTTGTCATTGGTCATTTGCAAAATTTAATATATTGTTAAAAACATTCTGATTGTACACTCAAGAACTCTGAAGTTGACATAGAAAGATGCTTGAGTTTTTGGTTTTTGATTAACGATGTTTATGTCGTTTTTGGAGACCAGGTCTTCCAGCAATCCATTGTATTTCCCATGGGTAACAATGCGCCCCGTTATTAGAAGACATATTCTTTTTTATTCATATAAAGCAGAATTTGTGCAAAATCTTACGCAAGAATAGAAGAGAAAATTTGCTGTGGCCTTCAACTTGACATTTAGATATATCGAGCACGTATTGTCAATTAACATGGTGATTACCACTCTTATGTTGATACGATATATCCTGGTAATCTAGAGATAAAAATCACAGAGTCAAACACATCTGTTTCATATTTGGATATTGTACTTGAAAGTATTAACTGTAATCTAACAACCAAGCTCTCTGATAATTTGATAAACGTGATGACTTTAACTTTTCTATCGTCAACTTCCCTTACTTATGCAGCAATATACCTTCATCACCTGCATACGGAGTTTTCATATCCCAATTGGTTCCATACGCAAGAGCATGTTCTATGAACGATACGTTAAATTATTGACAAACAAGTTGATGAAACAAGAATTCAGCAGTGTTGTTTAACGTCATTTTTCCGAAAGTTCTATGGTCGATACCATGACATTGTCAGCAAATACAATTTGTCATATTGAGTTAAGTGCTGACTGACATTCTTCTTACAAATGTATTCCATTATTCATACACTGAATTGACGATGAACTTTTCCGTTATTTCCTGATCATGACAAGAAGCAAACGACGGGTGTTACCGGGATGCTCACTTTGAAGTTCAAAAGGTCCGTGTTTGCTCTGCTCCTATTTTGTACTGTTTTATGGACTTTTGAACTTTATCTGTTCGTTATCTCAATATGTTTTAAACATGTTTGAACATTTCATTTTTGTTTTAAATGCCAACTGGTTTTTTTTCATTAACATTCATTACAGTCTTATTAGATATTAATGTTAAAATTTGTAACATATTATTATGTAAAATATACATAATTTCACAAACCTAAATACTATTCCATTTATTAACAACGTAATTTTACTGTATAACACATAAGCCTTTTTATCAACAGCACTGATGAAAATTTAGAATATTTAAAATCGATTATAATTCGATCACAAGGATACGTAAATTGTATGTTTCTTGTTTTTGCCAATATTTAAATGAATAGGATATTCAGGAGGCAAATGAAATGATTATATGAGATATTCCAAAAAAAGGTAAAACTGTCGTCATTATACCATTACATGTAATTATTTATCACAAACAAAAATTGAGAATGAAAAAAGTTTTTCTCTGAGTAAGAAATGCAAAATAAATACACAAAAGAGAAATGAATACAAGTACATGAAACAGACACTTGACAGAAAGAAATGCTTTCGATATTCGAACTTCTCAGATATACATACAACATGTACAAAGAGTATATATTTTGAATAATATCGTACATGTTCAAAAATTTCAGATTCAGAGCAAACTTTCTAACAATATGCTCATGGATTAAAATAATTTGTTAAATATGTATATGTAGATCTATCAATAAACATCTACAACTTAATGATTCTACAAATTCCACTGGTGTTTACACATCAATCGGTTTAAGCAAATTTGATAACTTAACTATTATTAGATCATCATTTTCATCTTCTGTAGACCACCTTAGATATTCAATGCACCACCATATATTTTTTATATCGTTCGGGAGTCTCTCTAATGATATATCGTCTTTGATGATGACAACAATAGAACTCTGACGCTGGTTATGGAAGGCGTGAGTAACCGCCATTTGGACGGCGTATGAGGCCCAACCGCTCTCCAGAAAGCATTCAGTGATCACGAACAACACTTTTCTACTTTCATTTATACATTTCACTATCTCTTCTGCCTCCCATTTTCCTGGAGTTGAATCTTTATCTTTGAGCCATGCCTTGATGTTCAAACTTTTTAATTTTTGGTACAAAGTATGAAAAATCCACAGAGAGTCTTCTTCAGAATAAGACACAAATACATCATAAATGTAGTTGTTTTCTCTGTTTTGTAAATATACACCCTTCCATCTGTTTCTAAGCCGCAGAGTAATATATTCCACGTGTATACGGTATCTTCGTAATGCAGCTACTATCCAGAGAACAGACAAAATAATCAAACTCAACACCACAGAGAAAATAAGCCATTGTTTAGTTTGGCATTTTTTATCAAATTTTCTCCAGATTTTTTCATTATAAAATAAGTGGTTGATAGGCTCTCGGTTTCCTGCGCATAACGTTTTATTAATATCAGAAAATAAGCGTTTGTGACTTTTCATCCATCTCAAAGACTGAATAGCTGAACAGGTACAAGAGATCGGATTTCCTTCTAAGTAAACTGATATATTTCCAAGAGTTTCAATGATTCTTTGGTCATTTCTTGAGAACCAAGATATCAAGTTGTATCGCATATGTAAAGTTATCAAATTCTGCATATATTTGAAGGTGTCAGGAATGTTAGAAAATTTGTTATTGTCTAAGTTTATTTTTATCAAAGAATGATGCTGGTCTTTCAAAAGGGAGGAAGGTAAATAATTCAATTTGTTTCTTGAAAAATCGATTGAAGAAAGATTTTTTAGATTTCTGAATGTATTTTTCGAACTTGATTTTTCTGTGAAATCTAGATCCATGCCGATTGCATATAAGTCCTTCATTCCTCCAGAATGCTGAAATAAATCTGAGTGTACTTTTTCAAAGCTATTACCACTTACATTAAGAATTTTTAACGATGGCAAATCAAACTGGTCGACGTATGCCAGTGGAAAATTTGTTTCTTGGATGTACAATTCTTGTAATCCTTCGCCAATGAGTTTGAAACTAGGTGTCCATCTTTTTAACCTATGTAAATAATTTTTGGAAAAATCAAGTACTTCGAGATTTTTTGTCAGTGTTATATTAATAGAAAATTTTGTTCTTTGATACCAATAGACATTCTGGTTTTCATTGGTTTTTGGATTATTGCAGCATAGATTCATATTTTTCATGTTCGGCGCTTTAAACAATGTATTTATGATTGATATATCTACAACATGCAAATAGTTTCCGCTAACATCTATATATTGTAGACACTTCCATAAAGTTGTATTGTAAATATTAATATTTATAGCGTTTATGCCGTTCTGTCCTAACGATAGGGCACGGGCACATATATTGATAAGATATTCCGACAACCATTTATCTAAAACTATGATACCGCTTTCAATATATTTCTTGTTTTCATAGATAAAAATACCCCCAACATTGCGATACTGGAAACATTTTAGAGAACGCAAAGCCGGAGTCATGTCACATTTTCCACCAAAGTTAATTGATACCTCTTCTGTTAGATACGGAAAAGAACAAAATAGATCTTCAGTGACGTCACAAAACACATGATTTTTAAAATCCATGATCAGGTGGTGAATTTTTGAGCGCCAGAGTCCTAAAAATGATGTATTTGTTAAACTAAAATCATTTATAATATGAAATTGTAATTCAGATAAGTTTGTTAAGTTTTCAAATGGTGCTGTAAATGAAAATCCACTGAAAATGTCGATTTGAAGACTGAAAAATGAATGAATTGCAGAAAGAGCAACATCCGGGTACCCTTCCGACTGGAAAATATTTTGATCAATTCGAAGGAACTTAAGGTTGTGTAAATAAGAGAAAGCTTCAGTCTCTATTCCGTTTTTATCAAGCTCACAACTTGAAAGATCAAGACTGCATAAACCAGAAAGTTTATGGAAGGCCCTGTTTTCGATTTTTGTAATTTTGTTATGACTCAGGATAATAGAGGTAACAACTGATACAGCAGCCAGATTTTCAAAGAGTTGTTCTGTTAAAGTAGAAAATTCATTAAATGACAAATCCAAAGTCACATTGTGGTTTATTAACTCTTGTGGTATGTTTTCGGGTAGTTTGTCTGTATTGAGTCTACTACAATTCCATAGAATTCCATAGTTTCCACATTCATCTGTGTATGCACTCTTGGACAAGGGTATGAAAAGATAACCAGATTACTAACTGTTAAAGAAGAATGGTTCAGATATCATTCTGTTTTATTCTTATGTAGATAGTAAAAATTTACATTTAGTAAAAATTTTAAAAACTTGTCTTAACTTTTCTTTATTTGTTTTTATTAACTGTATATTGACAGCTTTACGATTCGTATTACATTTTAATCCCTGCATTTTTAAATAACAAGGCATGAATTGGGGAACAGTAAAGTGTTTATGTTCTAGTTATAAAACTTTAAAGTAATTCTGCTTATTAGAATAATTCTTTACACCGAACAGCAACTTTAAAGTAAAGAAAGTTTTTTATTATTCAATATATCGAATAGAAAACGATGTTAAATTTAATGCTTCACTGGAAAATGGATTTAATGGAAGAATTATTTCCTGCACACATGGGTTTATAAAAAAAAATGTATCAGATAAACATGCTTGTGACTTCACATTCATCGCAAAGACCTCTTAAACAATTTCTGATTTGTGTAAAAGGAACTAAGAGTAGTGACAGTAAATATATTTTAACCTTATTATTACTGAATCTGCATTGTTTTTATGCATGCGTCGAAATCCAATTCAAATAAAAAAGACTTTTTTTCTTTGATTATTCTAAAATATTTTCATGAGTTTCTCATAATTTCAATAAAAATTCACCAACTTTGAAGTAATTTTGTTTCTCTACTCCTTTGGTGTTTACTTATAAGTTTATTCAGAATTAAATGTGCAGTGAGCTATAACAAAACATGTGCAGTGAGCTATAACAAAACATTATGGGATTTTCAGCGACAATGCATTTAATGGTGTATTCTTAAAACTTACATGAAACAAAATCGTACATGAAAACTAACATACTCACAGAAAAGAAACTTGAATATTCCTAGGCCTGTGTCATTCATGATCCATTCAGTCCCAATATATTAGACTCATATGATCTGAAATAAAAATAATATTGATTTTTAAGGGTAAATATTTTAAAAAGCAAAGGACGGATGGATAAATAATATTTTTCACAAACATTGAACAATGAGAATAGTCTGCAGAGTTGGATTTTCATCTTGAAGAGCAGGGTTTTTTTTCCTTTGAGAGATATACCGGTATTTTGCACTAGGTTAAATGAGAATTATAGCTTTTCTTATTATTTAATTTTATATTTATTTTTTTAGATCTTTACTTCTAATCAATTATCTAGGATTTTTTTTCTGGAACACCATCTAATGCACAAATTTGAATCTGCTGCTGAATTTTAAACTTTTAACCTCTTAAGATCACATGTTTTTCCCATGGCCCTCACGCATGTAAGGCCAAGGGTACAATGGTTATCCATTTAAAACATATAAAACAGCTATATAGATTTTTTAATACTTACAATTACGTTTCAAAGCATTTTACAGTCTGTAAAGAACTGGTAGATGTACTTTGCCATTCAGCAACTTATAAATTTCTGGTAGAATCCGAATTTACACTTCCTCTTTGGATTTATGGTCATGCTCTAATTAATTGGTGTGACACCCGGTGACCTCTTCACTGTTGACTTAATACTTTCCGGCTGATTGACTGTCAAAGTTTAATAAACTGCGAAGGTTTTACTTGTTATAGAGGATGGACATTTAACTAGTGTTGATGTCTCTCGTTTGTTTCATTATATTTTCATAATAATCATGTAAGGGACAGTTGGGTATTTCTCATTGATAAAAACACTAAAGTTTTTTCTGTGTTTAAATAATCCGTATTATTAACAAGAACGTTTCCATTTCTTTTCACGTAGCAATTACTCACACATTTAAAGTAAGAAAAGAACTAATACTCCTGCAAAAGAAAATATGTTCATCTTCTCAGTGTGATTGTTGAACAAATATCTAAAGTTAAATGCAGGGACATTTTTATTATATTCTTTTTATTGTACTAACAGTTTAGAAAGTAGCAAAAAGACATAGTACAATTTGTCGAGAATGTATCTAAGCCTTTTTTAACAATATCATTTTGAAGGAAACATAATTGCATTAAATAGTTTGATTTATTTTGATGTCTAAAATCTATATCTTTAAACACAATATGACTGATTGATTGTATACTGTTTATGTCCCTTTCCAGAATATTTCACTGATATGAAGACGTCACCATTGCCGGTGAAGGGCTGCAAATTAAGGCCTATGCTCGGCACTTACGGCCTTTGAGCAGGGAGGGATCTTTATCGTGCCACACCTGCTGTGACACGGGGCCTCGGTTTATACGGTCTCATCCGAAGGACCGGTCTCCACGTCCCACAGTGGGATTCGAACCCCCAACGTAAGGATTGACTGCTTATCTCGCTTCTCTAGAGCAGTTATAGTTTTATTTCATATGTAGCTTGTAACACGAGCTTTGATTGGTTACAAAGTCGGGTGTAAAAATCCGTGTACCCAACTTGAGTCAGGTGTAAATAAAACGTGACGTCACAATGCATACATTCTCTATTATAAAAACCAAATAACATGACGTCACGATGCATTGTACCACGCAGTTATCTATAATCAATAGATTGAGACACACTCTGATGTTTACACAGTATTTTTATGGGTACAAAGGAAATAAATACGTTATCCAGGTCCAATCAACGGGGATTTACCCCGGGTTTTATTCCATACACCCATCGGCCTTCGGAATAAACCCGGGGTAAATCCCCGTACACAATTGATTGAACCTGGATAACTAGTAATCTACCTTCAGATTTCAATTCCAATAAATAGAAATTCACATTATATTGCTCAATTTTTTATTCAATTTAACAATTCTTAACATTAACAAAATACATGATAACTGTCTTGAAATATAAGCGATATTTGGGCTCGGGTCGAATTAACTTTCAATACTATTTAGGTAAAATAAAAGTCTATCTATAAATAGATTCCCAAACCAATTGCAGCTTTAGTCCTGAACAAGGTATGTGAAATTAGCTGGAAAGGGCTCCCTTTATGCTTCAGCACCCCCAACACATTTTTAAGGTTTTAAGATTCACAAAATAAGAGATATGGGATGGTTGAAACTGGTGTCATTCCAGAGTTACATTAGGGTCCTTGTTTTCCCAGCCTATTAGTACATAGATGTTTTCGTTTAGGGTGGTAGAAAGTCTGAGTGTAAAGGAAAAATGTTTGATATCCTTTATTTTGTTTCTGTATTATTTTAATGTATTTATTGTCAAGGGGATTATGTCTGAGGCGATATCCTCTATTTTTCTGCATTCTTTTAAGGATTAAATTGTTTATACAATAATCTCATAAACATGTCATTTTCATGATTCAAATATCATTATAATGCAGGAGAAAGCTTGACGTTGCATAATTTATCTGTCGTCACTTTATACTACACTTACATGTACACGAAGTATTCTTTGACTATCAGAATTGGCACTGAATATATTCGCTGTTGAGTATCATATGGATGATTTGTATAAATATTTCATATTCACTTTGAATTATTTAAATGTATCTAATGTCAAATATTTACATTCCTTTAAATAACACTTCTGAAAGCAATGCGTATCTATAACTGTTTAAATACAGGTACGGGATCAAGAGGTCATAGATGTGCGTATGGATAAAGGTTCGACGTAATTTCTCTGTGACGTCATAAAGGGTTCACTGGATTACATACATGCCGTTGGGTTTAAAAAAAATTACGCATTTTACACGTAAAAAGTCACAATAAGGCAAATGTAATGTATGAATAAGTCACAAATGTAAATATAAGAAATAAGGTATCATTTTGAAACATCTATCGGGCTATAAAAACGGGTTGGTACGAGATTAAATTCATCATAAAGCCCTTCGGGCTTTATGGATTTAATCTCGTGACCAATCCGTATTTATATCCCGATAGATGTTTAAAAATGATACCTTATTTCTTAAGGGGATTTTGTCTGAGGTAGTATCTTCTATTTTTCTTCATCCTTTATAGAACTAACTTGTTAATACATATTATCTCATGAACATGTCAATTTCATGATTTAAATATCATTATAATGCAGGAGAAAGCTTGACGTTGCATAATTTACCTGTCTTTACTTTATACTACACTTACATGTACACGAAGTATTCTTTGACTCTCTGAGGTGGCATTGAATATATTCGCTGTTGAGTATCATATGGATGATTTGTTTAGATATTTCATATTCACTTTGAATTATTTAAATGTATTTAATGTCAAGGGGATTCTGTCTAAGGCAGTATTCTCTATTTTTCTGCATCCTTTTTAGAATTAACTTGTTAATACATATTATCTCATAAACATGTCAAATTCATGATTTAAAAATCATTATAATGCAAGAGAAAGCTTTATGTTGCATGATAAATCATTTGTTACTGTAGCGTAACCTATTCTAATTAAGCAATCGTTGAAAAAATTCAAAAAAATTATTATTGCCTTATTTAACAAATGATTTGTTTTTTTTAGGACAATAGTTAGATTGATCGAAAACAGTCTTCCTGGAATTCTTGCTTTAATACCAAACAAAACAAAATCGTTGGTAAAAAAATTTCTGACCATTTTTGGTCATTTGGTCAATTTATTTTTTGCCTTTCAGTATAGTTTGCAGATCTACTACCATTAACTAATTATACCATAATATACAAAATATACTTAAGGAGGCTCATTATGCCACTTTTTGATGACGTACTACAAAAAAATAAACCTTCATTGTTTCGATCGTTTTCCTTTTGGGACCAATTGTACTTTTATAATATGACCCTGACCTACGAAGTAACGGATCCATTATCATAAACCAAGAAGGATTGCTTTTACGCAGAAATAAAAGAAAAACAACAGCCAAATCTTCCCCAAACAAGAAATGTGCAATTTCAAAGCGTCAAGCAGTAAGCTCCATCAATCAATGACATGTTTGGATGGGGGAAATTTAAGTTAAAATCTACAATCTTGTTGACATTAAGTTATTTATTTGCACTACTAGTATTTACGTGTGTTGGTGTTGATTTATATATTTGCATTATTGATTTAAATATATACACTAGTTTAGAGCTTTGTACCGAATTCTAGATATAATGTTCAGTTTAAACGTTCCTTAGTGTTTTGAGTATTGAGTAATTAGGAAAGATAACTTTTGAAAATGGACTTTTTATGCCAAATATTTTTCAAATGAGAATTTTTCATTTTGTTAAAACATTCTCCATTCAATTTATCTCATGCAATTCATTGAAATACATTTCTTGTCTCTCAAGAACCCATTTTCTTAATGTTATATGCATATATTAAAGGTACTTGGACACAGATTTGAAGTTAATATTTTCTCATTTTTTCTGTATAATATCACGAATTATATATTTTAATAGCATTTCACACACAAATTCATTAAAAATCTTATTTCATTTAAAAGTTCTTAAAACTTTTAATTTTTTGGCTGGTTTGATTGACAAATCCTTGCACTTTCACAAATTTTAACTTTATTCTCAGTCCTTAGGAAAAGTGGCAATTTTGATGTGTTTTATTGAGAAATATTAAAACTTTTATCAAGAAAAATAATTTTATTCAGAGTAGAAATGTTAGAAAGCAAAACACCTTCACAAGTATCGTCATTCCGAACTAAGAGATGCGTACAGAGTTTAGCAAATCGAGCACACTCGTGTTATGTACACAGTTTTTGTAAACAGGGCTCGAGTTCTGTTATTGTTTATATTTAGAATTCACCGGGTGCGTTCAATCGTCACAGTCTGCTTACCACAACTGCACGGACTGACAATATATTGTGTGTTTGTTTTGCTTTCGAACGTGTCTGCTCTGAATTTTCTGGATTATAGTATTAATATTTTTCATTCATACAAAACGAGATTACCACTTTTCCTAAGGATTAAGTATAAAATTAAATTTTTGAGAGTGCAAGGATATGTCAATCAAACCCGCCGAAAATTTTGAAATTTCAATATCTTTTAAACGAAATAAGATTTTTAATTAATTTTTGTGTGAAATGCTATTAAAATATATAAGTCGTAATATTATAGAGAAAATAATAACTTCAAATCTGTGTCCAAGTACCTTTAAAAAGATAATGACAATTGTTTTTTGGGAGAAAACTCTTTTTTTTCTAATAAAATAAATATTAGCTATTATGAGGTATTGTCGATGTGTGTACTTGTCCAAAGAAAATGTCTATCATTTGACACTGTAAGTTCTGAAATTCTGGTTATAATAAACTTGAAATAAAACATTTCACCAAAATAAGAAAAAAGTTTAAAAAATTATCTCAAAAATATATAATATATAAATTTATGAATTTATCAATACCTCCAGTTTGATATTTGACATCTACATTATAAGTGGTGCTATACTGAAATCTAGAATAAATTGTGGATGTAATGAGCCACCTTAATCGGTTTTGCTGTCTATTCAAATTAGAAAAATGGATTATTCTAATGGCCAACGCAAGCAATCTTTAAACAGATCATGCTGTATTCGATGTTTAACACTCTATGTTTTACATTGAAATATATAGGAAAAATATTCTTCTTAAGAACCACAGAGACAGAAAAGTTGAAACTTTTGTGGTATAATCCTTAGGAAGTGTAGGATTTTATGGTAACAGGTTTTTTTAATGCTGAAAAATATAAATAATCTGCATTAGCTATGTAAAGAAAACTAAACTGAAATTCTGTGAAGTTCAGTAAATGCTTATCTTTCTCTGCTGTAATGATTTTGAATAATGCAGAAAAAGTTGTTTGTTAAAGCGTATAAAACAATTAACTTTTTAACAAATATTTTTTGTGAACGGAAAAATGGAAAATTAGAACGTTTCAGCTACTGTTCAATTTAAAAGAAAACATTCAATTTCTTAGAAATGATTATTTAAAATATTTTTCAATTCTTTTTTATTATATGACTTTCTTCTTAAAATAATTCAATAGCCAATCCTTGTATTCAGCATGAAACTAATCTGTAAATCAAATGTAAGTTGTTAATGCAAATATTAGTCTTTTGTTATTTTTTTTATGTTTTAAACAATAGAGAGAAAAATAAAATTCCCCCTGATTGAAAGTTATTGAGGCACTTATATCATATTAGATATTTTTCAGCACTAATATTTTTCTTGTTTGTTTTCTCTTAATATTTTGTTTTCTGAAGGTAAAAATATGAATTGTTTGATCTTTTGGAGATAGTGTGTATAGATATTCCTCATCGACTGTATTTTATGGAAATGCCTTGAACTGTACAGGTAATGAAGGTAAGATAAATACATGACTGTCCACAAGGATCACGTGGCTCTCTATCAGAATCAGCTGTAGCTGTAACATGTAAAAATAAGGCTGGTCGAGTAAATGTTGAAATGTAATTTGGCCAAAGGTATTAATGTATGAAATTCTAAATTTGCTTTTTTGCACCTATATGCGGACATATTTTTTAATTCATATCATATAAATCCGTGGCGTAGCCAAAATTATTCTTGAGAAAAATCATTACTTTGTTTAATCATTCATGTTTTCTATCCTTTCTCTCTGGATTCTCTATGTATACCTATGATACAGAAGACTAGAGATCAAGAACCATCTCTTATCAAAACAACATACAACAAATACAACACAAACACACCATTATCGACAGGTAAATGATTACTTCATTACCTAATTGGTGTGTTACACCTAATTTAAATGTATGTTTTACTTTTACTTGTTAGATTTATTTAACCGTTAAGTATTACAACAAACAGTTCAAACGATTTGAAAATCGACATCGTTACAATTAAAAAAATGACTTGTAGTTTTGAAAACAGTAAAGTTGTATAGTGTACTGCAAAACAAATTACTTCATTACCTAATTCGTGTGTTACCCCTAATTCAAATGTTTGTTTGACTTTTACTTGTTAGAATATGGTTACCAAAAAAATGTAAACGCATTGCACTGTATGTCTTTATCAAATGTCTTTGAAATAGATGAAGCAATATATGAGATCCTTTAAGGAGAAATATATAAGGAGAAAAAAATATTTCTATATTTCATGTACGTAATAATTTATAATGATCATTTGCCCTTCCTTTCTAAGAAATAAGAAACATTGATTTCGAACCAGAAAACCAACGTACGTGTCAAGAATAAGATGTGTAAATTAAAGAAAATAGTGTGAAGCATTACTTTATTTAATTATTTAATTAATCATATTTGACCAGAAATTGAACCTTAAAGAGAAAAAAATTGAATTAATTGGCTAATAGCTTTTTTTCTTTTCTATAGACATCAAATATAAATCAAATATGAATCAAATATACATATTAATGAATAAATCAAGTTGAAACATACATTACAAAGCTTTAAAAAATTTAACCATTAAGTAATACAAAAAATACAAAAAATAGTTCAAACGATTTGAAAACCGAGAACATTACAGAAAAAAAGAATTGTAGATTTGAAACCGTCAAGGTGTATAAAAACAATGTATATTTTAACTCTGGACGAAAGAATTGGATAAAAATTAACTAAATTAAGTTAGTTTAAAACTAACCAAAATAACAAATATATATCAGTGTTCTTAAAACATGTTCAGAATACTGTAGTACACAGTGAAACACATCTCATCAATCTTTGAAAAAATATCCTTGAAAAAGCAAATTTTAATCAGATTGTCAGAGATTTGATTTCATTCGTGAAAATCATAAATATGGGGAATCGTTACAAAGATGCATCTTTAAACTCATATAACATCTTATTTTTCTTTTCAAATTATAGTGAAATAAAAAAAAACATATCGAAGCGCTTTAATCAGAATTACGCGGGCTTAAGCAAATTAGAGAGTTGAAGACGCAATACATCCTCGTCTTCACTTTTTTCTGAAGGCCATTTAAGGTAGTCTATGCACCACCATATATTTTTGATATCGTTCGGGAGTCTCTCTAATGGTATTTCGTCTTTGATGATGACAACAATGGCACTCTGACGCTGGTTATGGAAGGCGTGAGTAACCGCCATCTGGACGGCGTATGAGGCCCAACCACTCTCCAGAAAACATTCAGTGATCACGAACAACACTTTTCTACTTTCATTGATACATTTCACTATCTCTTCTGCCTCCCAATCTCCTGGATTTGAATCTCTGTCCTTAAGCCACGATTTAATATTTAAGCTTTCTAATTTTGGGTACAGATAACGAACAATCCAGGCATAGTCTTTCTCACCATATGACACAAAAACATCATAAATGTAGTTGGTTTCTTTGTTTTGAAAATGTACACCTTTCCATCTGTTTTTGAGTCGCAGTATAACATATTCCACATGTATACGGTATCTTCGTAAAGCAGCTCCTACAAGAAGAACAGACAAAGTAATCAAAATCAACACCACAGAGAAAATAAGCCATTGTTTAGTTTGGCATTCTTTATCAAATTTTCTCCAGATTTGTTCATTATAAAATAAGTGGTTGATAGGCACTCGGTTCTCTGTGCATAACGTTTTATCAATATCCGAAAATACGTGTTTGTGACTTTTCATCCATCTCAAAGACTGAATAGCTGAACAGGTACAAGAGATCGGATTTCCTTCTAAGTAAACTGATATATTTCCAAGACTTCCAATGATTCTTTGGTCATTTCTTGAGAACCCCGACATCAAGTTGTATCGCAAATGCAAAAATATCAAATTCTGCATATATTCGAAGGTGTCAGGAATGTTTGAAAATTTGTTATTGTCTAGGTTTATTCTTATTAAAGAATGATGCTGGTCTTTAAAAAGGGAGGAAGGTAAAAAATTCAATTTGTTTCTTGAAAAATCGATTGAAGAAAGATTTTTCAGATGTCTAAGTAGATTTTTCAAATTTGATTTTTCTGTGAAATCTAGATTCATGCTAATTGCATATAAGTTCTGAATACCTCGAGAATGCTGAAATAAATCTGAGTGTACTTTTTTAAAGCTATTACCAAATATGTTGAGAGTTTTTAATGATGGCAAATCAGCTTGGTCGACGTAAGAAAGTGGTAAATTTGTTTCTTGGATGTACAATTCTTGTAATCCTTCCCCAATGAGTTGGAAACTAGGTGTCCATCTTTTTACATTATGTACATAATTTCTCGAAACATCAAGAACTTCCAGAGTTTTAGGCAGTGTTATATTTGTAGAGAATGTTGATCTATCATATTGATAGATATTTAACTGGAATTCCTTTGTTTTTGGATTATTGCAGCACAAATTCATATTCTTCATGTTTGGTGCAAATAAAAAAGAAAGAATGCTTGATAAATCCACATTATGTAAATTATTGCGGCTTAAATCTACATACTGTAGACAATTCCATAACGTTGTATTATAGATATTAATTTTTATAGAGTTAATGCGATTCTGTTGTAAAAATAAGGCACGAACACATACATTGATGAGATATTCTGACAAAGAATCATCTAATACTATGACACCTGTTTGAACATCTTTACTGTTTTGATCCATATAAATTCTTCCAATATTGCGATGCTGGAAACATTTTAGAGAGCGCAAGGCCGGAGTAATGTCACATTTCCCACCAAAGCGAATTCTAACCTCTTCTGTGAGATATGGAAAGAAACAAAACAGATCTTCAGTAACGTCACAAAACACGTGATTCTTAAAAAGCATATTAAGATGATAGATTTTGGAGCGCCGGAGTCCTAAAAAGGAAGTATTTGTTAAACTAAAATCATTTACAATATGAAACTGCAATTCAGATAAGTTTGTTAAGTTTTCAAATGGTGCTGTAAATGAGAACCCGCTGAAAATATCGATATAAAGACTGGACAATGACTTAATCGCAGAAAGGGCAATGTCCGGGTAACCATCTGACTGGAAATTATTTTGATCAATTCGAAGGTACTTCAGGTTGTGTATATAGGAGAAAGCTTCAACTTCTATTCCATTTTTATCAAGCTCACAGCTTGAAAGATCTAGACTGCATAAACCAGCAAGTTTTCGGAAGGCCTTGTTTTCGATTTTTGTAATTTTGTTATGACTCAGGATAATGGATGTCACAACTGATACCGCAGTCAGATTTTCAAAGAATTGTTCTGTCAAAGCAGAAAATTTATTAAATGAAAAATCCAAAGTCACGTTGTTGTTTATTAACTCTTGTGGTATGTTTTCTGGTAGTCTGTCTGTATTGAGGCCACTACAATTCCATAGAATCCCAAAGTTTCCACATTCATCCATGTATGGCACTGTTGGACAAGGGTATGAAAAAACAGTCAGGCTACTAACTGCAAAAAAAAGGATTTTGCAACATTTTCTTGTCTCTTTTATGTAAAAAGCAGAAATTAAGATTCTGATCATTTCATTTTATCGATGAAAATTAAAATTCAGGAAAGATTTATCACCACAAAATAGCCATCACTGAGTACACCTTACAGTAAACAAGGAGAAGAATTTTGGATTAGAAAACTAGGAACAGCCTTTCTCTATGGATGTAAGTATTGGAAATTTTTATTGTCCAGAGTGTAACAATGTAAATATGATGACCAGTGATAGGCAGTCGATAATAATTACCTTGAAGGATAATAATCTGAATTGTCAGTGTGTCAATTCAGTCTTAGATCTGCACATTGCTTAATATTAACACATATATGGCTCTTTATTCACCTTCAAATCTGGCGATACTGTTCCTCAGAGTTTTATTGTATATCACTGTATGCCTGTCAGCACCTGGGAGCTTATTTTTTCTGTATTTTAGATGGTGAGATCAACATTGATCAATGCACTTAAAATGTTTTACATACACTGGCCGCGCGGCTCAGTGGTTAGAGTGTCTGCTCTAGAGTCGCGATGTAAGGAGTTAATAATCTTTATGTCACAGGTTCAAATCTCAATGGGTGACGTGAGGACCGGTCCTTTGGATGAGACTGTATAAACCTAGGCCCAATGTCGCAGTAGGCGCTGGTACGAAAAAGATCCCTCCATGCTCCATATGGCCCTGAATGCCGAGCATAAGACAAAATTTGCAGCTCTCCATTGACAAGTAGTGGCGTATCCATATGAGTGAAAAATTCTCGAGTGGGACGTAAGATAATATGCAAACAATCAATCATACACTGCTTACTTATGCCAATCAGTTCAGCATTTGGTTTCTCTAATTAACTATAATCTAGTCATTGAGATCAGAACAGCTTTTTTTCAAAATATGTTACTTAAATTATGTTCCATGTGCATGAGTTAAACATTTGGCTGCTCAAGAAAAATGTATGTTAATAATGAATTTTAAAATTATGATATTAAAGATTACCTCGGATGACATTTAGCAAAGGAACGAATTTAGCATATAGCTGCCCATTTATTCTGAATTTTTAAATTATTCCTATTAGTAACATAAAAGTGGCTTTTTTCTTTGTACGCCACCCTCTTGTTGAATATTTTTTTTTAAATTAAAACAGCTGTGATAATTACTTAGTTGAAGTGTAACATATCTACATTTAAGTTATTCATCATTTGACCCTATCCTAGCTTTTCACGTACATTTATGTAAGTAATTGTACATCATACATGCTTTTGACACCTTATTAATTATCATGGCAATAAATGGCATTTTCAATAGGCTTAAATTTTCCTATGCATTTTAACATTTTCAATTTGTACTAAAGTGTGTAATTTGTTTTTTGAAAAAGTTGTGAATATAAATGCGATTTCTGTTTCCTTCCTTGATTGCTTAACTTGAGTAAATGTGTGGTATACTTTAACTAAACATAATGGATTTTTTGCGATAATGCATTTTATGTCCTCAAGTTCATTGAATCAAAATCTTACATGACAAATCAAAATACTCACAGAGAAGAAAATGGAATGTTCTTTGCCCTTTATCTTTCATGATTCCTTTAGCTAAAGTGAATATGATTTTTAAAACCTGTGAGAAAAATAATTGTAACGTTTATTTTTAGAAAAAATTGCTTAAAACAGAACCAATGGAATGGCTCTCATTTTTTCCTTCTTATCTTTCAATAGATTTTTAATTCTAACTAGGGCCCAATGAATTTCCTGAAATAATTAAAAGCTGTAATTAATAGTACCAACTGACACAACACAAACATTTTTTTAAAAACACTGATCTGTGAGAATACTCATCAGGAATTATATTTCTATCTTGAAGTGCAGTTCAATTTTTTTCTTCAAAACATACCAGTGACGCTATTCTTTGCACGCCACTTTCTTGTTGCACAAAAATTGCGTTAAAAAGTAGCTGGCATAACTACATTGAAATTATTCATCCTTTGATGATTTTGATCTTATCCCAGCTTTTAACGTACATTAATGTAAATAATTCTATAACATGATGCTTTAGACACCTTGTCATTTATCTTGGCAATAATTGATATTTTCATTGAGCTTAAGATTTTTTCTTCTTTTTAATGGTTCGAGCAACAAAATCAACCTTTGGAAAAGGCATTTCTCTTTGTGTGAATTTTGTTTTATGAAAAAGTTAAGAATACAAATGAGATATATGTTTCCTTCCTTGATTGCCTTACTAGATTTAATGCGTAGTGTACTTTAAGATGGCATAGTGGAATTTTTGCGACAGTGCATTTTATGTCATCAAGTACATTTAAAGAAAATCTAACACTACAATTAAAATACTCACAGAGAAGAAAATCGAACATTCTTAGTCCTGTATCTTTCATTATTCCTTCAGCTAAAGTGAATATGATTTTTTAATCTGTCAGAAAAATGAATTTAACATGTATTTTAAGAAAATAATGCTTAAAACAGAATCAATGGAATAGCGTACATTTTTTCCTTCTTATCTTGCAATGGATTTTTGATTTCCACTAGGGCTTAATGAATTTCCGTAGATAAAAGCTGTAATTAATGGTACCAGCTGACACAACAAATCAAGCGATTTTTTACAAACGCTGATCTGTGAGGATAGTCATCCGGAAGTAGATTTCTATCTTCAAGAGCAGGCTATTTTATATATATTCAAAATTCCATAATTGCTATAAAGTGGTATACAAAGAAATTTAAACTCACACATACACCCTCCCTTACATTCACTCACACATATCGGATTAAACTGGAATTATACAAAAATTTAGGCTACTTTTAGAATTCACTACATCAATTGTTCACCAATCATAAAATACATCTAGAGCCAAGCTCGTTGCAAAGCAACGAGTAGGTCTTCCGTCCTGGTTGACCGGAAGTAGCTTTCATTTTTAACAAAATGGGAAATAACGCCCGAAAATGCTTTGAATCCTCTCAAGCTATGTTAATTAATGCAAAAATAAGCCATTTTTTTGCTACTGGAATACATGTATGACAGATTAAATGTCAATGATATATTGATGATAATTTTCTTATATGTGACGTTAAAGTGCATGTGACATTAAGTAAATATTTCTATTATGACGTCATCTTAATTATGACGTCATGGTAACGTCAATGTTGCAGTGTTTTGAATAATCAGTCTAGATAAACAAGTCAACTAGATTAGAAGTGATTTTCATTATTCTATCTGACTCAACATGATATGATGCTGACGCTTTCTATTTTGAATGTTTTAACCAATTCTTTTAGTGTTGAATTTCCTGCTTTTTAGCATTTTGCTAACATTATACATATCTTTCCATTTAGAATTGTTATCTCTATGACAAACACTACAAAAGTCCATCTTGTTAATTTCATGGTAATACCTGTGGTAAGTTTATCCCCCTATTGACCTATTGAAATACTACTGAAATGTCAAATGCCAGCCTGCATGTGTATGAGTGGCGTATAAATTCACTGACAAAAATAGAGCAATTAGATATGAAATATCTTTTTACAAACAAAATAAATAATGAATTATCTTCGGATCAAAAGCAAGCCGTTAGCGCAACTCTGTCCACTTATAATCACTGAGGCCTCGCGATGCCGAGAACTCACATCCGTAGATATCCCGTCTGATTAATCTCGTGAAGAAATCGGCACAGTCACATGCACTATATCATCTGATAGAGTTATAGACATCGTCCCTCAGTCATAACATCCTACATCCTAAGTAACTCTACTTCCTCTGGTTTTTTTAACATCCACACAAATCGGTTTCCCGACCAACCCCCCTTTCATCAACTGCAACATTGCTTTTAATATGGCAGTTGCGAAGTGACCAATGGCCTATGCACGGGTTTGTACTTCCGACAATCTAAATCTAGGTCACAAATATGATTAAAAATAAAAAGATTGCTTTGATCATAATTTAATTTTTCTTTGTTTATAACTTTATTTTATAGATTTTGATATTTTATTACACAAACTAAACAATCATTATTTTTTGTGTTTTTATGGGACTATTTTTTAGATAGTGAAATTTTACGTCCTGTGGCGGAACAATGGAAAATAACATGGAATGCCCAGTGCATTTCAAATTGACTTTCAAATTAGACAGTATTTCCATTTATTTTAAGATTTTTATTTTAGGTATAAGTAAAAATGAAAATATAAAGGAATCACTGTCTAGCTAGTATATTATACAAGGAACATCAACGATAGTGGAAAACATGGGATAATTTTAGCTTAAAGGGCTTCGCCAACTTCAAAAGTTTTGGCCTATGACAGTCCTTTACAAATATGACAAAATCAAAGGTCAAAGGGTCAAATTCAATGAAGTGTTTTTTCAGAAGAAATATTTTGATATACATATTAATGGATGTATATAGAACCATTAATTTTCACAAAAACGTCATTGTCCACGAACTTTTTGGACAATCCTCGTAGTGTGAATTATCATGACCTATATGCACTATCACAAAAAGAGAACATTTTTTCATCATTCGTCATTTACTGATAAGGATTTGATGAGTTATAAGTGGAATTTTTAGATAAAAAGTTTGATTTGTTCAGGGTTAGCGCATTAATATTTTTTGAAAACCAACTTATCGGAAGTGTGGATTTCAAATTCGTGATGGAGAGGAATAGACATTTATTGGGGTATTTTGTATGTAAGTAGGCTTCTATTTATATTTATTTCTTTCTTAAATAATCTTGTTCTTCGCTAATTGTATCTATTTACTCTAAACATTTGTATATCAAAAGTTTTATTATTGTTATATCAATGGATCTTTTGTACACATATAGGTTAATTGTATTCAGCTTAATTTGGTTGTCTTATATACAGACAATTAAAACTGAGTTCGATCTTTAAATTTGAACTTGAATTTTAAAAAAATGTACCATTTGTTATTGTAAAACTTTTTGGTTATAAATTTCATTTTGAAATTTTGAATTGAAAGATTATTTTTTTCCATTTCTATTTTTTCTCTGTATCAACTCTTTGGAAGTTAGCTGAGTTGATATCTTGATAATTCTACCGGAGTGCAAAGGCAGGTCGATAGGTCAGGAGCTAAGGAGGCCTAATATGCAGGCAAAACTCGGGCGCATTTGTCTCTGTGTCTGACGCTAAGGATGCCAAATATGCATTAAGTCTCGTGCTGCTGCCTTTGTGATTGACTTCAGTGGGCGAGGACTATTAAAACGTTTCTGAAAGACTTTCATGATTTTAAACAAAAAGGTTGCTGAAGGGGGAGGGGTTAAAATAACAATATATCATCATAATTTACGACAAAAACTAGAGCTCATTAGCGACCGATACGCTGGGTAAAAATGTGTAATATCTTCTACACTGACAAACCTTTGTTTGCCTTATATGGCTGTTGTTATTGCATGTGATGCGCACAGACGATCTTACCACGAGCAACTGACCTATCGTTGAATGAATAGCAACGTTTACGCCAAATATATGTTTCCATTTTAATTCGAACATACACGTGGTTCAGATGAATTAATACACGGAATAAACAAGGCACTGAGAGCTATAAAATTAATATGCTGCCAACTACAGAATAATGTATTCTAAATAGTGATGTGAAAATTTATATAATTTTTACTTCATATACTTTTTTATCGGCATGTGACCAAAATATTGGCGAATTTTGATAATGACTCAACTATACTCGTAATCACGTGTTTTTGTCAAGGAATCTACCTGACAATTGCATATACTGATAGTGCAACAAATGAATGAATACAGACTCAGATCACTTTGCATAACAAAGGAATTGTTTGTCATTGTTAGTATGAAATAATAGAATTATAAAAATGTTTTTCAGATATTCGAAACGGATGGAAAAATAGTCTTTGTCCCTTTCCGATCGCCATTGGATTTTCCTTTTTTCAAGTGTGAAATTCCTGTAGAATTCGTAGTAACCCATAATGCATTTCTCATTCAGCTGATCAGTTTAAGTCACGTTGATGCCTCATTTGCTAATTTGACGCCAAAAAATATAGTTCCAGTTCCCATGCAAAATATTTATCCCAAAAGAAATGTTAATTCATGACTGCAGAAAATTGTATCATAGAGAAAACATATTTAAGTTTGAATGAATTCAAGAGAGATCGATTGAAGTACATTTCTACAGATATCATAGGGTGGTGAAACCTTAAACATAACATAACTTTCTGTTTACCGTGTCACCACGTGCTAGTCGCTTCCTAGCCACATTTCCGAATGATTCACTCTGTCTCGCTTTAGTCTCGCTAACTCTCGCCAGAGCCTTTGCCAGAACTACCCTGAATTTATCGGGTTTTTATGATTGGCAGAGCACCGAAAATTAAAAGGATCCGTAACATTAGTAGGGGTGTAAGACTTAACAAAACACATGTATCGGTCGAACACGAGCTTACTCGGTGTTTTTTAAGATCATCTATTTGATTGGCTATTATATATATATGGAAGACCATTTTTACAGGTATTAAAATAAATCCATTTGATAGTTTTTTTCCTTTCTAAAAATGGGCTTCATTATATGATAATCAACTTCAAAAGATAGCTCAAAACGGTTAATCCAAACTGAAAATCTCACCATTACAATGCAATTCATTGTATAAATGCTTCATTTTTCTTTATATACTCGTTTAATTTTGATCGTTGATTATTATTTCTTTTTGTATAAAGACTACATTGATGGTATTTTAGCAACATGATTGCGTCAGTTGCAATGAAAATGTTTACTTCTATTGCAGACAGTACCTTGGTCATGTTGTCAAAATCATGTCAAACAACACCTTATACAGATCAATGTGGAAACATGGGAATCTTATGGAACTGTAGAGGCCTTAATATAGACAGACTACCAAATGAAATACCCAGTCAATTACATGGCCGCAATGTAACCTTGGATTTGTCCTTCAATAGATTTTCTACTCTAAACAATACTACTTTTGAAAATTTGACAGATGTGTCGGTTGTGACATCCATGATTCTCAATCACAGTTTCACTACTGTCAATATTTTAGTGAGAAGTAAAGAAAGATGCTTGAGATGGATTTTCCCGTAATTTTCTGATCATGACAAGGGGAAAACGGCGGGTGTGACCGGTCGGCAGGGATTACGCACTCTTCCATGGCATTGATCCCACGTCTGACGTTCTGGAGGTCTGTGTTTGCTCTGCTCCTATTTTGTATTGTAAAATGGAAAATTTGATCTTGAATACTGTGTATCTCCTTATGTTTCATACAGGTAAGAAAATTTTACTTTTGTTTTAAATGTCAACCGTTTCTTTTCATGAAACATTCATGAGAGTCTTATAAGATATTGATGTTAAAACTTTTATCACTTTATTTTGTAAAATATACATAATTTCACATAGCTATATACTATTCCATTCATAACATGTAACAACATAATTTAGGGTATCATGCAAAAAACCATGTTCATTATCAACAGCACTGACGAAAAGTCATAATATTTAAAATCGGTTATAATTCGATTATTAGGATACGTAATTTCTATGTATCTTGGTTTTATGTAAATATTTAAAAGAAAATGGTATACAGGGGGCAAATTTATTTATTATAAGAAAGATGAAAAAAGTAAGCTAAAACTGTCGACACTATACCATTACATGTACTGACTTATCATAAGCAAAAATTGAAAATGAAAAAAGAAAGTTTGCTCTGAGTAGAAAATACAAAATAAATACACGAAAAGACAAATGAATAAAAGTACCTGAAAGGGACACTTGACAGAAAGAAATGCTTTTGAAATTCGAACTTCTAAAATATATATACAAAGAGCATAAATTTTGAATAGTATCGTACATGTTCAGATTCATAACAAACTTTCTGACAGTATGCTCATGGTTTAAAATAATTTGTTATACATGTATATGTACATCTATCAAAAACATCTATAACTTAATGATTCTACAAATCCTATTGGTGTTTACGCATCTACGGGTTTTAGCAAATTTGATAACTTAACTAATATTAGATCATCATTTTCATGTTCGGTGGAACACCTTAAATACTCAATACACCACCATATATTTTTGATATCGTTCGGGAGTCTCTCTAATGGTATATCGTCTTTGAGGATGACAACAATGGAACTCTGACGCCGGTTGTGGAAGGCGTGAGTGACCGCCATCTGTACGGCGTATGAGGCCCAACCACTCTCCAGAAAACATTCAGTGATCACAAACAACATTTTTCTACTTTCATTGATACATTTCACTATTTCTTCTGCCTCCCAATCTCCTGGCATCGAATCTCTGTCCTTTAGCCATACTTTGATATTTAAACTTTCCAATTTTGGGTACAGATAACGCATAATCCAAGGATAGTCTTTCTCACCATATGACATAAACACATCATAAATGTAGTTGTTTTCTTTGTTTTGAAAATGTACACCTTTCCATCTGTTTCTAAGTCGCAGTATAACATATTCTACATGTATACGGTATCTTCGTAAAGCAGCTACTATCAGAAGTACAGACAAAGTAATCAAAATCAACACCACAGAGAAAATAAGCCATTGTTTAGTTTGACATTCTTTATCAAATTTTCTCCAGTTTTGTTCATTATAAAATAAGTGGTTGATAGGAAATCCACTTTCTACGCATAAAATTTTATCAATATCAGAAAATACGTGTTTGTGACCTTTCATCCATCTCAAAGACTGAATTGCTGAACAGGTACAAGAGATAGGATTTCCTTCTAAGTAAATTGATATATTTCCAAGAGTTTCAATGATTCTTTGGTCATAACTTGAGAACCCAGATATCAAATTGGATTGAAAATGCAGAGTTTCTAAATTCTGCGTATATTCCAAAGAGTCAGGAATGTTAAAAAAATTATTATTGTCTAGGTTTATTTTTAACAAAGAATGATATTGGTCTTTCAAAAGAGAGACAGGTAAAAAATTCAATTTGTTTCTTGAAAAATCGATTGAAGAAAGATTTTCTAGATTTCTAAATAGATCTTTCAAATTTGATTTTTCTGTGAAATCTAGATTCATGCCAATTGCATTTAAGTTCTCAATTCCTCGAGAATGCTGAAATAAATCTGAGTGTACTTTTTTAAAACTATTACCAGATATGTCAAGAAGTCTTAATGATGGCAAATCAAATTGGTCGACGTATGCCAGTGGAAAATTTGTTTCTTGAATGTACAATTCTTGTAATCTTTCCCCAATAAGCTTTAAACTAGGTGACCAATTTTTCACATAATGAATGTAATTTTTCGAAATATCAAGTACTTCCAGATTTTTTGACAGTGTTATATTTATAAAGAATATTGATCTGTCATAATGATAGATATTCAACTGGTTTTCCGTGGTGCGTGGATTATTGCAGCACAAATGCATATTCTTTATGTTCGGCGCTGATAACAAAGAAAGGACGATAAATATATCCAGGACATGCAAATGATTTCTGCTTAAATCTAAATACTGTAGGCAATTCCATAAAGTTGTATAGTCGATGTGAAAATTGATATAGTAAATGCCGTTGCCTACCAGTGATAGGGTACGGACACATATATTGATTAAATATTCTGACAACCATTCATCTAAAGCAATGATACCTGTTTCAAGATCTTTAGTGTTATGATCCATATTAATTTTTCCAATATCGTGATGCTGGAAGCATTTAAGAGAGCGCAAGGCTGGAGTAATGTCACATTTACCACCAAAGTTAATCGTAACCTCTTCTGTTAGATATGGAAAGGAACAAAACAGATCTTCATTGACGTCACAAAATACGTGATGTTGAAAAATCAAATCAAGGCGATGAATTTTGGAGCGCCTTAGTCCTAAAAATGATGTATTTGTTATGCTAAAATCATTTACAATATGAAACTGTAATCCAGATAAGTTTATTAAGTTTTCAAATGGTGCTGTAAATGAAAAGCCGTTGAAAATGTCGATATGAAGACTCGACAGAGACTGAATTGCAGAAAGGGCAACATCCGGGTAACCATCTGACTGGAAACTATTCTGATCAATTCGAAGGTACTTCAGGTTGTGTATATAAGAGAAAGCTTCAACTTCTATTCCGTGTTTATCAAGCTCACAACTTGATAGATCTAGACTGCATAAACCAGAAAGTCTATGGAAGGTCTTGTTTTCGATTTTTATAATTTTGTTATATCTCAGAATTATGGATGACACAACAGATAAAGCGGCAATATTTTCAAAAGTCTTTTCTGTTAACATAGAAAATCTATTAAACGACAAATCCAAAGTCACATTGCGTTTTTGTAACTTGTGTGGTATTTTATCAGGCAATCTGTCTGTGTTAAGCCCGCTACAGTTCCATAGAATTCCAAGGTTTCCACATTTGTCTGTGTATGGCTCCGTTGGACAAGGGTATGAAAAGATAGCCAGGCTACTAACTGTAAATAAAATGAGTTCAGATATCACTCTATGATATTCATTCTTTCATTCCTATGTAGATTAAAAAATCTGCATTTGGTAAAATAAAAATACTTTTCAAAAGTTTTCTCTCTATCTTTAATTACTAAAGCATGAAGAACACACTGGAGTGTGTATGTTATGTGTAATGAAACTTGAAAGTAATTCTGCTTACCATACTACTTCTTTTTTAACACCGAAAACCAACTTTAAAGTAAGGAAATTTTTTTTTTATTCAATAGTAATGTATGAAATAGATAAAGAGGATAAAAGCTTCACTCGAAAATATATTTAAATTGAAGAACGATGGCCTTGGACAGAAAATCCCCCTGATCTCAGCAAGCACTGCATTATTTAATGTGTATGTCCGTATACTAATTGAATTAGCGATGGATTTATACGTTATTTTTCCATCATGACTAGAAGCTGGAGCTCAAGGTGATCTGACCGGTGGGCAGAGGATGCTTGATTACTCCTCCATTGACCTGATCCCACTGTTACAACGCACTTTGAAAAATTACACACTTTGAATTTTTTTTTTCAAAGTGCGTTAAATTTGGGACCAAATCAACGCACTTTGAAAAAAACATCTTTTCAAAGTGAGTTAATATTGACCAAATAAACGCACTTTGAAAAAATTTTGTTGCTTGGTCAATATTCTTGCAAATCTTAGATATGATAAATAAGTCAACCTTTTTGATAACTCTTTGTCGATGAGTTCAATTCAGGACCTGAAAGTGAGCGGTTTTGATTTTTCCATATTCTGAATTTCTATCTATCTTAAATTTTTTACATGCATTTCATATGTAAATTAAAATTTATTGAAAGTTTTCAACGTCATACCAGTTATGCATATACATATATTTGGGTGTAGCATTGGCATCTGTACCGGGGGGGTTCTTAGGCACACAAATGTTTTGCAAAGATATATGGACATTGAAAATAGGGGCTTTTTTGAGGGGGTATCAACTTTCAATTTGCTACAGACAGCTATGTACAATGTATAAGAAAAAAAAAGTTGGGCTGAGAGACTATCTACTCGTCTTCTCCTTGTTCCCAGTGAGGTTAAATAAGTACATGTAAATTAAAACGATTTCAAAAGATATCATTAATACAAATGCTTTCTCAGTTACTTAATTAAAACTAAGTCTAGAGTTTTTTTGTTTTTTTTGTTTTTTTTGTTTCATGCATTTTTTTTTCAAAGTGCATTAAATGTCCCCAATTAAAAAATGTTTATGTAGGCTCTTAACGGACATTGAATTTTTTTTTTCAAGGTGCATCGAGTGTTTCTCAAATTTAACGCACTTTGAAATGTTTTTTTCAAAGTGCGTTGATTTTATTCCAATTTTAACGCACTTTGAAAAAAAAATTTAAAGTGCCTAATTTTTTTTAAAAGTGCGTTGCTACATCCCACCTTTGATGTTTGGAGGCTCGTATTTGCTCTGCTCCCAATTTCGAGATTGTAACTTTCCTACGATAGAGGAGCAAAACGTATCCATTTCGGCAGGAAGGTGGGACAGGTTGTTTCTGTATACAAACGTGCATAAACAAATGGACGATATTTATGGCTTTTAAAATTTATTAAATGTTATAAAAAGATAATGATATTAAGCAGTGATGCATTTGATGATTTAATTAAGTTCAACTATGCATATTTATAAATCTACTTTAAATTATAGCTACTTGAAAACGATAGAAACGTCGTGGTCTTAATAAAAAGTAACCGATTTTCTTGATTGCACAGACTTAAAAAAAGTTTGCGGGTTTTTTTAAAGTTTCAATAAGGAAAAGAATCGATGTGTCATTTAAATCGCCTACGTACAATGATCAGATGCATGTGTACCGTTTCTATTAGAGGTCCAAATTTCTTTCCTCGTCTGAAAAGTCTCACATCCATCGACATTTTCTTTATCGTACGGTTTTTTTTTGCTTTGAAAAATTCTCTTTTTAAATTATTTCGGTAATTCTCGAAATGTAGAGTGCATCCTGACAATCATGTAGTTATGATTAAACCAGTATATCGATGATACAATGTATCCATTATATAAATATCAAATATCTGTCCCACCTGTTTGTTTACGCGATAACGAAACCCCCCTCCTCAATGAAAGAGCGCACCAAGGGAGATAATCTCGAAACTTGCGTATTGTATTGTATAATGAACTTTTGACCTTGAATACTGTTTGTTATCTCCATATATTTCATTTCATAAACATTCTTCAGTGACAGTCAATTTAAGATAAATTAAGATTTTATTATATTGCCCAAGAACGTATCGACAATGTTTCGTCTCTGCTATAAAATGTTTAAACTACTGCAATATGTTTTATTTATACTTCAGACTATAGATTTATTGTACAAAAAATCAAC
Organism: Saccostrea glomerata; assembly: GCA_003671525.1. NCBI lineage: Eukaryota > Metazoa > Mollusca > Bivalvia > Ostreida > Ostreidae > Saccostrea > Saccostrea glomerata. The sequence continues at coordinate 1,311,694 of PRKT01000016.1, read as the reverse complement.
ACTGTAATACGAAACATTTTCAAAATCTTCGAATTCACCTTAGTAAAATTATAATTTTGTGAGTGCACAAAGTATTTTCGTAGAGTAGTTATAATCAAATCAAATGTAGACAAAGGTAACCAAAATTAACACTACAAAGAAAATAAGTCATCGCTTTGTTTGGCATTTTTTATAAAATAGTCTCCAGATTTTTTCAATATACTATTAGTGATTGACAAGCGTTTGATTTCCAGCAAATGGGGTTTTATTTATACCAGAAAATACATTTTTGTGATTTCTCATCCATCGCAAAGACTTCTTAAACAATTTCTGGTTTTTGAAAAAAAGAACAAAGTGTTTTGACATATATATTTTTAAATCTTGTTATTATGGATTCTGTTTTGTTTTTATATATACGTCGAATTCTTAACATATTTAAAATATTTTCATGAGTTTGTCATAATTTCAATAAAAATTCATTAACTTTGCAATAATTGGGTTTCTTTATTACTTTATTGTTTACTCTTAAGTTTGTTCAGAAATAACTGTGTAGTGAACAATAACAAAACAATATGGGATTTTTATCGATAATGCATTTTCTCAAAACTTACATGAAACAATATCTTACATGAAAATTTGATATACTCACAGAAAAGAAAGTTGAATATTCTTAGGCAGGAGTTTTGCATGATTCATTCAGCCCAGATATATTAGACGCATATGATCTGGAATAAAAATAAAATTGATTTTTAGGGGGAAATGATTTTTAAAAATAATCAAAGGACCTAAGGAATAGCTTATATTTTTGTCAAAAAATTTGCAATGGATTTTTCATTAAACTAATTCATTTCTTAAAAGGAAAGACATAAAAATGTATCGAACTAGGCAACAAATAATATTTTTCACAAGCATTGAACAATATAGTCTACAAAATTTGATTTCCATCTTTAAGTAAAGATCCCCCTTCCAAAAAAAAATAGTTAAAACTAGCTAAGAGACTTTAATGAAAATCAAGGTTTTTTTCTTATTATGTTATTATAGGTTTTTTTTTATAAATAGATAATTCCAGTCAATGATCTAGGATTTTTTTTCTGGAACATCCATCTAATGCACAAGTTTTATAACTTCTACTGAATTTTAACTTTTATTTCCTCAAAGATCACATGTTCCCCCTATGGTCCTCTCCAAAATATAAGATCATGAGTCCAATGGTTATTTAATCATACCAACTATGTAGATATTTTTATACTTACAATAACGTTTCCAAGCATTTTACGGCCTGTAAAGGACAGTAACATTTACATTGCAAGTCAGTAGCTTATAAATATCTGGTTGAAGCTTATTATATACTTCCTCTTCGGATTTATAGTCATGCTCTAATGAATTGGTGTGATACCCGGTGACGTTTTCAATGTTGAATAAAGTTTCCGCCTTATTGACTGTCAAAGTTTAATAAACTGCGAGGGTTTTTCCTTTTCATAGAGGATTGATATTGAACCAGTGTTGATGTCTCTTTGTTTGTTTCATAATATATTCATATCCCAGGGACAGTCGGATATTTCTCCTTGAAAAAATCTCTTAATTTTTTTCTGTGTTTAAATAATCCGTATTATTAACAAAAACCTTTTCATTCCTTTAAGGTAGCATTTACACGTACATTTCAAGTAAGAAAAGAACAAATACTCCTGCAAAAAAAATCTGTTCATCTTCTCAGTGTGATTGATGAACGAATATCTAAAATTTAATGCAGAAACAAACGGTCATTTCTGTTATATTATATACGTTTTATTGTGCTAACAGATTAGAAAGTATCAAAAAGGCATCGTATAATTGGTCGAGAACGAGGATGTGTCTAAGCATTATTTGAACACTATCAATATGAATGAAACATAATTTCATTAAAAAGCGTGATTTATTTTTATGTCGTTTTTTGTGATTTATTTTTATGTCGTTTTTGAGTACGATTCGGTTTGTGTACGAAATGACTGTAAATTCTAAAATCATTATTGTGTATTTAGGCGTAAACGCAAAGAACAAAGAGAACAAAATTAGTATCAACTTTAACAATAATGTAGATTGGAGAAAGGTTTCTTGAGGAGTGTTTGTAACTCCATTATTTTCAGTGTTGTTATTTTTTTTTCTTTTTAACTATTTCCATTGTTTTGAATAACGAAAGTACAATTGCTAAAAATCATTTTTCTGAAGTTTTACAAGCATGTAAATTTAATCTATTTTATGTTCTCAGTGCTAAACTAACTTACTTAACTTGCTAAACTAAGCTTACTTCGTTACCTGCTTCCCCTAATTCAAATGTTTATTAAAATACTTTTACTTGTTAGAATATCGTTACCGAAAAAATGTAAACGCATTATGTCTTTATTAAGTGTCTTGGAAATAGATGAAGCGATATTTGAGGTCCTATATATACAAGGAGAAAAAATATCACCACATTAGATGCACTGGATACTTCAAAAAATGATCATTTGTCCTTACTTTCTAAAAAATAAGAAACATTTGAACCGAAAAACCCCAAGTACGCCTCAAGAATAAGATGTTAATTAATGGAATTAATGTGAAACATCAGCTTATTTGATTTATCTAATTAAAAATATTTAAGTAGAATATGAACCTTAGAGAGAAAATATGAACTAATAGGCCAATTGGTGTTTTTTTTTCCATTTTTATAGACATCAAATATCAATCAAATATACAAATTAATGAATAAATCATGTTGAAACAAACTTTACAACGCTTTAAAAATTTATTAAATCATTCAGTGATACAACAAATAGTTCAAACGTTTTGAAAACCGAGAACGTCAAAATAAAATGAATGACTTGTAGTTTTGAAAACAGTAGATGTGTATAAAATATTGGCATATTTTTACTCTCGACAAAAGAATTTGACAAAAATTAACTTAAATTTAAACCTAACTAAAAATAATAATTATATACATCATTGTTCTTAAACATGTTCTGAATACTATAGTACACAGTAAAACACAGCAATCTTTGAAAAAAAATATATCTTACTTAAAAAAGTAAACTTTAATCTGATTGTCACAGCTTTGTTTTTCAATTCGTGAAAATCATAAATACATATATAGGGAATCGTTGTGAAGATACATCTCCAAGTCCATGTTTTATTTTTTTTTAATTATAGTGAAATAAGAAAAAAACATATCAAAACCCTTTTATCAGAATTACGTGGGCTTTAGCAAATTAGATAATTGCAGACGTAATAAATCTTCGTCTTCACTACTTTCTGAAGGCCATTTAATGTACTCTATGCACCACCTTATATTTTTGATATCGTTTGGGAGCCTCTGTAATGGTATGTTGCCTTTGATGATGACAACAATGGAACTCTGACGCCGATTATGGAAGGCGTGAGTAACCGCCATCTGCACGGCGTATGAGGCCCAACCACTCTCCAGAAAACATTCAGTGATCACAAACAATACTTTTCTACTTTCATTTATACATTTCACTATCTCTTCTGCCTCCCAGTCTCCTGGAATCGAATCTCTATCCTTTAGCCATACTTTGATATTTAAACTTTCCAATGTTTGGTAAAGATTACACATAATCCAAGGATATTCTTTATCACCATATGAAATAAACACATCATAAACGTAGTTGTTTTCTCTCTTTTGTAAATGTACACCTTTCCATCTGTTTTTAAGTCGCAGAATAACATATTCCACATGTATACGATATCTTCGTAAAGCAACTACTATCAGCTACACAAGTACAGACAAAGTAATTATAATCAACACCACAGAGAAAATAAGCCATTATTTAGTTTGGCATTCTTTATCAAATTTTCTCCAGTTTTGTTCATTATAAAATAGTTGATTGATAGGCATTCTATTCCCTGTACATCGCGTTTTATTAATATCAGAAAATACGTGTATTTGACTTCTCATCCATCTCAAAGACTGAATAGCTGAACAAGTACAAGAGATCGGATTTCCTTCTATGTAAATTGATATTTTACTTAATTTTTCAATGATATTTTGGTCATTCATTGAGAACCCAGATATCAAATTGTATCGCAAATGCAGATATTTCAAATTCTGCATATATTCAAAGGTGTCAGGAATGTTAGAAAATTTGTTATTGTCTAGGTTTATTTTCATTAAAGAATGATGCTGGTCTTTCAAAAGAGAAAAGGGTAAATAATTCAACTTATTTCTTGAAAAATCGATTGAAGACAGATTTTTTAGATTTCTTAATATATTTTTCGAATTTGATTTTTCTGTGAAATCTAGATTCATGCCAATTGCATTTAAGTTCTGAATTCCTCGAGAATGCTGAAATAAATCTGAGTGTACTTTTTCAAAGCTATTACCAGATATGTTTAGAGTTTTTAGTGAGGGCAAATCAAATTTGTCGACATATGACAGTGGAAAATTTGTTTCTTGGATATACAATTCTTGTAATCGTTCCCCAATAAGTTTGAAACTGGGTATCCATCTTTTTACATCATGTATATAATTTTTCGAAACATCAAAAACTTCCAGTGTTTTAGGCAGTGTTATATTTACAAAGGATACTGATTTATTGCATTGATAGAAATTAAACTGATTCTCCATGGTTTGTGGAATATTGCAGCAGAAATTCATATTCTTCATATTTGGTGCAAATAAAAAAGAAAGAATGCTTGATAAATCCACATGATACAAATGATTGCTGCTAAAATCTACATGTTGTAGACAATTCCATAACGTTGTATTATAGATATTAATTTTTATAGAGTTAATGCCATTCTGTTGTAAAAATAAGGCACGGACACAGACATTGATAAGATATTCTGACAACCACTCATCTAAAACAATAATATCTGCTCCACTATCTTTGATATTTTGATCCAAATAGATGCTTCCAATATTGCGATGCTGGAAACATTTTAGAGAGCGCAAGGCTGCAGTAATGTTACATTTTCCACCGAAATGAATTCTGACCATTTCTGTTAGATATGGAAAGGAACAAAACAGATCTTCAGTAACGTCACAAAACACGCTGCCGTGAAAAGCCATATTAAGGCGATGAATTTTAGAGCGCTGAAGTCCGAAAAAGGAAATATTTGTTAAACTAAAAGCATTTACAATATGAAACTGTAATTCTGATAAGTTTGTTAAGTTTTCAAATGGTGCTGTAAATGAAAATCCGCTGAAAATGTCGATATTTAGGTTGGACAATGACTGAATTGCAGAAAGAGCAACACCCGGGTAACCTTCTGACTGGAAATTATTTTGATCAATTCGAAGGAACTTGAGGTTGTGTATATAGGAGAAAGCTTCAGTCTCTATTCCGTTTTTATGTAGCTCACAATTTGAAAGATCTAGACTGCATAAACCAGAAAGTCTTCGGAAGGCCTTATTTTTAATTTTTGTAATTTTGTTATGATTCAGGATAATGGATGTCACAACTGAAATAGAAGCCAGGTTTTCAAAACATTGTTCCGTCAGAGTAGAAAATTTATTAAAGGACAAATCTAAAGTCACGTTGCGTTTTATTAACTCTTGTGGTATGCTTTCTGGTAGTCTGTCTGTATTGAGGCCACTGCAATTCCATAGAATCCCAAAGTTTCCACATTCATCTATGTATGGCATTGTTGGACAAGGGTATGAAAACATAGTCAGGCTACTAACTGTAAATAAAAATTGATTAATATAGCATTCAGTTTTATCTTTTAAGTAGAAAGCAGAAATTCAGATTGAATGAATCCATTCTTATGTCGATACAATATATTCTGGTGAGCTTGAGATCAAAGATAACACATAGTCTAACGTATCTGTTTCATATTTGGATATTTTTTTAAAGACGTTCAATGGTAATCTATCAACCAAGCTCTATGATAAAAGTGATGACTTCAAATTTCGAATCGTCAGCTTCCCTTATTTAAAGAGTAAGATACCTTCTTCAAATGCATAAGGAGCTTACATACATGTATATATCTCAGTTGATTTGAAGAACCCGAGTGTGATTGGTGCTTAATTATTATTGTTCACCGAAGTGCATGAAAGCATGAATGCACACAAAAATATTTATATAAGATTTTTTTTAAATCTGTGATATAAAGCAAATAAAAAAATATGATAAGAATGATGTTCTATGATTAGAAATTTAGTGTCAGCAGTTGTCACTAAGTGTTTGGAGCATCTGATAACTTTCCTTTAGATAACATTGAAGCCAAATGCAGCTACAACTAATTAATTTTTTCCTGTTTGACAATTTATTGACAACTTCAACAACAGCTGTAATATCAGCAATATCAATCAATATATACATTAAAGCAATCAATATTTTTACGTACTTTTTAATGAAATAGCATCGGTTAAATATTCTGAGAGGCCATTTCTGGCTTCATATGTTTTAATCTAAATTCCAACCAATCAATTTATCAGTGATACTTTTAACTTTATCATTTATCTATTAAACGAAATGTTTGCTATTTTAAATTCGTTTAAGTGTAATTTTTTTATACAAATTTGGTAAGCAGAATTCAAGATTCAGAACACAGATCTGGACACAATAAGACATTAACTCCCGAATTTAAAGAAACGAAGAAGACTGTACAATGAAACATATGGAGATAATGAACAGGGTTCAAGATCAAAAATCCATAAAACAGTATAAAGTAGGAGAAGAGCAAACACGAACCTCCAAGACCTCGGAGGTGGTATCAGGTGCCATGGAGGAGTGAGCATCCGTTGCCGACCGGTCACACCCGCCGTGGGCTCCTTGTCATGATCGAGAAATAACAATGGAAAATCCGTTGTCAATTTAGAGTATATTTATGGACTAACAATTAGTATGAAAAACCTCAGTCAACATTTGACTCAATGATGAATTGTATTTGCTGACAAGGTCATTGTATCGACAATAGAACTTACGGAATGATGACTTTAAACGAGACTGCTGTTGACATTCTTGTTTCATCAACTAGTTTGTCAATAATTCACTCGTTTTAGAAGTTGTTCATACACAAGCAGCATCACATTCAGGTACTCCAAATCAAGTGATAGGCAGCCAATAATAATTACTTTGACAGACAATAACCTGAATCGTCAGTCTGTCCACCAAACATCATAATAGAGAAGTCAGCATCTAACAGTTCTCTCTGTTGCTAAGTAAGATTTGCCAATGTATTAGCTTCTGATATAACATTTTTCATTGTTCTATCATTAATTTTGTAATTCTGTTCATGAAATCAGCATATGAATTCTCAAACAGTTTAAATCCTCTTATGTCATCAGGTCAGAATAATTCAAATTAAAATGATATGAGGTCAGCAAAATTAATGACTGCTTAATTATGCCAATCAGTTCGGAGCACAGTTTGTTCAAAATGTGTTTTCAAAACTATGTACCATGTTTGTGAGGTTAATATATGGCTGCTCAAATTGTACGCTAATTATGAATATTGCGATATTAAATATTACCTATGAAGACTGTGAGCTAAGGTACGAATTTAACATATAGCTGCCCATACATTTTGAATTTTTAAACTATTCCAGGTATACTAACATACCAGTGGCTCATTTTTGTATACTACATTTTTGTAACAAACTTTGCAATAAAATAAATAGCTGTAATGAGCATGAAGTTGCAATGTAACATATTCACATTGAAATCATTCATCATTTGACCCCATCCTAGCTTTTCAGGTACATAAATGTTGGTAATAGTACATCGTACCTGCTTTTGACACCTTGTCACTTATCTTGCCAATAAATGACATTTTCACTCAACTCAAACTTTCCTGATCAAGCAACAAGAACAAGCTTTAGAAAAGAACAAGCTTTAGAAAAGAACAAGCTTTAGAAATTTTTACTAAAGAGTGTAATAAGTAAAGTTGTAAATATAAATGAGATTTCTGGTTCCTTCCTTGATTACTTTACTAGAGTTAATGTGTAGTGTACTTTAACAAGACATAATGAAATTTTGCGATAATGCATTTTATGTCAACAAGTTCATTGAATCAAAATCTTACATGACAATTAGAATACTCACAGAGAAGAAAATCAAACATTCGTTGCCCTGTATCTTTCATGATTCCTTTAGCTAAAGTAAACATGATTTAATTTATAAAACCTGACAGAAAAATAAATGTTACATTTATTTTAAGATAAAAATGCTAAAAACAGAACCAATGGAATAGCTTATATTTTTTCCTTTTTATCTTGCAATGGATTATTTATTTTATCAAGGGCCTAATGAATTTCCTGAAATAATTAAAGCTGTAATAAATGGTACCAACTGACACAACCAAACAAGCATATTTTTTTTTACAAACGCTGATCTGTGAGGATAGTCATCCGGAAATAGATCTCTATCTTGAAGTCAGTTTATTTTTTCTCTTCAAGAGGTTTAATTTGCACTAGTTCTGATTTTTGAATCTATGAGAATCAAAGTTATTCTTCTATTTTAGATCTACTTTACTTTTTTCTATAAATCGGTTCTACAATTCAAAGAACTAAACAAATAGGTATGTCTCCCTTACCGACAATAGGCCAACTGAAGGATTTCAAAGGAAATCTCTTGTTTCTATTTATAAATAAACTTGTACCTTTTCAATTTGTAATATCATTTGTGGATGAGTCAACTACATTTTCATAGGTGCAAGTATTTCAAATGTCAATCATTTTACTTTTCGATCACTCTTATTTTGACAGAAAAGATTTAGAAAATCAGTGAATATAAAACAAGTAGTTACGGTTTTGTAAACATTTTAAATAAATTAATGTATTAAGATTCTTCTTCCCAAGGTACTTTCAAAGAGTAATGTGTTTATTATAACTTTCTGAAGTTATGTGTATTATAAAAATATAATAAAGAAAACATACAAAAGATACACTAAGGGCGCGCTTGATTTGTCTACACCTTACTACACCCGGTGTAGACGATTTACACCTCATAATCAAGTGAAATTGGGTGTAGTGTGGCAAATTCAACATGGACGTCAAAATTTCAACAAACTGAGGGGGCCTATTTGCAGACGATTTTTTAATAAAACATTTGTTGCGATTCTGAATGTTCTTTAAAATTCTTTTAAAAACAAAACATTTTACAAATTGCAAAGAATGTTTTATTAAACATTTTGCTAGCTCTCCATAATTACCCCCTATAACTAAATATCTAGCCATAGTCAAATATATCTAGAGACTTTATCACCCAAACTTGCATAATTTGCTTTTGTTTTATTTTACAAATTATGAAATTTTCTATTTTCCATAAAATGCACAAAACATGGTCCACTACATTTCTAAAAACAATTCATCGCAACGAACCTCTCAAATACTTGACAGTAAACTCAAATACAGAAAAAATGATATTCTGCAGTTTTACCGTTTCGTCATTTGTCAGCCATATTGAATTTTCGGTGTAATTACCTACACATGCCCTGCACAGGGTGTAGAAGGTGTACACCAAAAGTGTACTCTTTTGCACTTGATTATGAAAAAGTGTACACCGGGTGTAAGGTCTAGACAAATCAAGGGCGCCCAAAGAAAAATTATAAAACGAAATGGTAAAATATGGGATTCGAACTGGCAATAACAATATTTAAATTCCAGCAGCCAAACTACTGCGTCCACGAAGTCAATAATGACTTTTAAAGCAATGATTTTTTTTAATTGATCCAAAATACAATAAACTAAATATAGCATTTAAAATCAATACATTGTTCTATCAGTATAAAAATGAACACAATTAAATTAATACATTATTATCTTTAGTCCCTGTATGTTAAAAATCGAAGAGATAATAATTGTGGCTTGCTCTTATTATTTTTAAATTTTGGTTTGTCAATCCAGTTAAAAATAAATAATATAAAAAAGCAGCTCTTTCATTTGATCAATCCATAGATATATAAGTTTACTTTACAGAAAGAAAGCCATTCAATAACAAGGGCACCACGCGGGTATGTTAAGGCAGCACATTGATCAGAATTCGGCGAACTAACACTTTTTTAATAAAATGTAACACTAATAAATCGGAAAAGTCATGGATAAATCTTTTGCTATCATTATGCATTCTGTAGACGTCAATGAGACATATACTACAAGAGGCACTACACCACAACGTCACCACGTGACGTCTATAATTAGATGCCTTACTGAAAAAGTGAAAAGTTCAACACTACCCCGGGAATAATTAATTTCAATTTGTAGTCATAGTTATGTTATAACATCTCTGTACCATGAAAAGTGCTTGTAGAATCCTACTGTCCTATCACAGAAATAATTATTCAACACTTTCGGAGGAAACCTTCCCAAAATTTTTACATTTTGTTCATAACATCGAAAAAAATGCATCAATTCCCGTAAATCATATGATTTTAGCAGCACTTTCCAAAAACAATAGTTAAGAACTTTAGATAGAAACAAAAATTAAGTTTCAAAGTATGTGGCGTAGTGTTGAACTTTTGCATTTTTTTTTTTGCTACGAACGACAGAGGAAAGGCTGATTGACATGTAAACAACCTTTCTGCTTTTATTTTACGATGAAACTGTCGAGTTATATTAGCATACCTTATTCATAAGCTTTATTCCCACATGAATCACACATGATATTCATTCTAAATGCTTTTAAACTCCGATTTCTTGTGTTTGTTTACATGGATTCTCGTTACATTTCACTTTCACTCTGCTACTGCATGATCAACAGTTATGACGTCACGGGTTTGGTATTTAACCCCTGTGATAAATACAGAGACCCAGAAAGGACAAAATTTCGTTTATATTATGCCTCTGCATATTTTGATCCAATTTACGACCTCAAATCAATCTTAGATATCGATTTTAAGAAATTGTTATCTCTGAAACTTCACGTCATATAGCTTACTATGACGTCATATCATACAGGCACGTAGAATTTTTGGTTGTAACCTTAACATACCTGCGCACAAATTGGATTATCTCCTGGCAAATATAATATATCTATAAATCAAAACAGCATTCGACTAATTACGATTATTTATATATTATTCAAGGTGCAAATAACGTCATTTCACACAAGGCTGCGTTATTATATAACCTCCAACTCCATTCGAAGGGGATAATTCCTTAAAACTTACATTGTATTAAACAAATGATAAAAGAAATTTGGAATGCAGAACCTTCCATTTATTGTCAGGAAGAAATTTAATGTAGTGAATTCCTCATTCTATTTCCTTCCTCTCATAAACCTTTCAATTTTTTACCAAATATTTTGCTTCGACTTCCCCAGAAATTGAACCGCCTCCCTATATATGAATTTGAACAACAAGACTGTCACAATTTGTGATAAATGGCAAGATATGTAAAGTTAGCTACTAGTAGCTGGCTACGACAAGTGGTAAAGTTAGCTACTAGTGGACATTTTCGGTTGGGTGAACTTCTACAGCTGTCAGCGACTATGGTTAAAGAAATGTGGAAATCATGTTGTGCCAAAATGAAATAACTAATACAAACAAATGATATAATTTGATCAATCAAAATGGTTATTAGATACATTCGATTCTGCATTTTTCAATGGTTCAAAACAAAACAAAAGTATTCCACAGAATATCATGTATAAATCTGAACAAGATACCGAATGCAAAAACCAGAATACTACTAAATAATATAATTATATTCTTTACATATGAACCGCAGTATTTCTGACACCTTGAAAATAACATAAAAATCTTGCAAGTAGGTTATCAGCATTGGCTCGGGCTAATTCGAAAGTGAAATTTGGAGTTTGGCAGTAAAGTTAAATAGGGTAATGTTGTAGTGAATGAATAAAATTTAGTAGTGAAAGATATTGGAACCTATTTCACTTGTCAGGTTTCTTCGAGCTAGTCGATTTTTATTCTGTTCTATCCCCCCACCCACTTTAAAAACGATGCTACCTACCTGAATTAATTTTTCTTAATGGTGTTCATCGAAATGCTTAGTTGTGCCCTCAAACTGGAATAGTTTTTAGGGGCCTGGAATTCCTAGACTAATTTTATTTTATTAGCCCAACTATATTTCTAAGATTGATTGTGTATTGTTTAACGTCCCTCTCGAGAATTTTTCACTCATATGGAGACGTCACCGTATGCCGGTGAAGGGCTTCAAATTTTGACCTTTACTCGGCACTAAGGGCCATTGAGCAGTGAGGGATCTTTATCGTGCCAACGCCTGCCGCTGACACGGGGCCTTTTTTTTAGGTTTCATCCGAAGGACCCGCAACTTTCACTTCAAAGTGCCGAGCGCATGGCGAACGAACAACTGCTACCGATTTTAACGACTAGGTCAGTCGCGGCCGAGATACGAACTCACGACCTCCCGATCACAGAGCGAGCGCTCTACCGACTGAGATACCGTGAACGGTTATATTTCTAAGAAGTTAAGATGTATGGTATGTAAGTTTCATCTACATATGTTATGTAGTTCATATTAAAAAAAACTCCTTTAAGAGACGATATCCCATTCCGGGTGTAAAAATTGGCGTTTAAATTATTTGATATACATAACTCGTAATTTTACTTACCCTGTCATTGGTCATTTGGAAAATTATTTTCTTAAAACAGATTCTGATTGCACACATAAGTACTCAGAATTTGACATCAAGAAGATGCTTGAAATCCTGATTGACACTATCTATGTGGTTTTTGGAGACCAGGTATTCCAACAATCTATTGGAATTCCCATGGGTACAAATTACACTCCGTTATTAGCAGACTTATTTTTATATTCATATGAAGCAGAATCTATGCAGAATCTTATGCGTGAAAAGAAGAAAACACTTGCTGTGGCCTTCAACTCGACATTTAGATATATCGATGACGTATTGTCAATTAATGATGATAATTTCCATTTCTACGTCGACACGATATATCCTGGTGAGCTTGAGATAAAAGATACCACAGAGTCCGACACTTCTGCTTCATACTTGGATATTTTACTTGAAAAAGACACCAATGGTAATCTAACAACCAAGCTATATGATAAACGTGATGACTTTAACTTTTCTAGCGTCAGCTTCCCTTACTTATGCAGCAATATACCTTCATCACCTGCATACGGAGTATATATATATCTCAGTTGATTCGATACGCAAGAGCAGGCTCTACGTATGAACAATTTCTTAAACGAGGTAAATTATTGACAAGCAAGTTGATGAAACAAGAATATCAACAATCTCGTTTATAGTCATCATTTCGTAAATTCTATGGTCGATACAATGACCTTGTCAGCAAATACAATTTATCATTGAGTCAAATGCTGATTGACGTTTTTCATACCAATTGTTAGTCCATTATTTATACACTGAATTGACGACGGATTTTTTCCGTTATTTCCTGATCATGACAACGAGCACACGGCGGGTGTGACCGGTCGGCAGGGGATGCTCACTCCTCCATGGCCCCTGATCCCACCTCTGATGTTTCGGAGGTCCGTGTTTGCTCTGCTCTTATTTTGTATATTGTTTAATGGACGTTGAGATTGAATACTGTTCGTTATTTCCATCTCCTTCATTGTACTTTACATAGAATATTTTTGCGCATAATGCGCTCCATACTGAAGATCCGTAGTCGCTAGTTTGTAAATGTTCACCCAACAGAAAATGTCCATTAGCTGGCTACGAGAAGTAAGTAAATTTGGCTACTAGTAGCTGGCTACGAGAAGTATGTAAAGTTGGCTACTAGTAACTGGTTACTAGTAGCTGGCTACGACAAGTATGTAAAGTTGGCTACTAGTAATTGTCTACTAGTAAATGACTTTAGCCTTATAAAAATAACCGTCTAGTATCTTTTGTGTAAAATTATGCAAACTTGGGATACAAATGTTGAAATTCTTGAAGTAGCTGGAATTTTACACCGCTGATATCCACTGATGGTGTTAAAAAAACTATCTCTGAGCTTTTCAAAATGATCTGGCAGTAAAGTTACCAAGAAATCGGTAGTAATGAACACAGCTACTGGTACCTTTTGTGTAAAAATTATGCTGTTTTGGGAGACAAATGTTGTTATTTTTGAAGTAGCTCGTTTGTTACCTCGCTGATATCAACTGATATTGCTGATAAAAATAAATTCATTGATATTCCACATGATCTGACAGTAAAGTTAGCAAGATGTCGTTAGTAATGAACTAAGCTACTGGTACCTTTTGTTTCAAATTATGCTTTTTTTAGACCAATGTTGATATTTTTGAAGTAGCTGGTTTGTTAGCTAGCTGATATCAACTGATATTGCTGATAAAAATAATTTCTAAGACATTCCACATGATCTGTTAGTAAAGTTACCAAGATATCGTTAGTAATAAACTCAGCTACTGGTATCTTTTGTTTCAAATTATGCTATTTTTGGAGACAGATGTTGATATTTTTGAAGTAGATAGTTTGTTACCTCGCTGATATCAACTGATATTGCTGATAAAAATACATTCATTGATATTCCACATAATCTGGCAGTAAAGTTACCAAGATATCGTTAGTAATGAACTCAGCTACTGATACCTTTTGTTTCAAATTATGCTACATTTGGAGACAAATGTTGATATTTTTGAAGTAGCTGGTTTGTTACCTCGCTGAGATCAACTGATATTGCTGATAAAAATAATCTCTAGGACATTCCACATGATCTGGCAGTAAATTAAGTTTCCAAAATGTCGTTAGTAATGAACACAGCTACTGGTACCTTTTGTTTCAAATTATGCTATTTTTGGAGACAAATGTTGAAACTTTTGAAGTAGCTGGTTTGTTACCTCGCTGATATCAACTGATACATGTATTGCTGATAAAAATAAGCTCTAGGATATTCCACATGATCTGGCAGTAAAGTTACCAAGATATCGTTAGTAATGAACTCAGCTACTGGTACCTTTTGTTTCAATTTATGCTATTTTTGGAGAAAAATGTTGATATTTTTGAAGTAGGTGATTTTTTACGTCGCTGATATCAACTGATATTGCTGATAAAAATAATTTCTGTGATATTCCACATGATATCAGCTATGTAAAAATCCAGCCACTCCAAGAATTAGAACATGTATCTCCAAAAATATCATAGTTTTAAACAAAAGGTTCCAGTAGCTGAGTTTGTTACTGATGATTTCTTGGTAATTTTAGTGCTATTTGATGTGAAAAATATTTTAGATTATTTTTATTAGCAATATCAGTTGATATCAGCGAGGTAAAAACCGGCTACTTCAAAAATATCAACATTTGTCTCCAAAAATAGCATAATTTTAAATAAAAGGTACTTTTTGCTGATTCAAATGTTGATATTATAGGCTGGATTTTTACACAGCTGATATCCACTGATATTGTTAAAAAGAGGCCCATTGGCCACAAATCACACCTGATCACTGTGAATAGGAAAAAGTAGTAAGTAGAATATATGGTTTGAGCTTTATTGTGTCCTAAAAATTTAATGTTCTGAAAAAGTTATGAAATTGGCCTCAACAATAGTTGAGAAGATGAATATGATAAATCATTAAAGGATGTGACATGAAGGGGGGTCTTTCTGGAAATATGATGTCATCAATTTGATACATTTCTAAGTTGAATACAGAAAAGCCCCACAATGACTCATTTCTGTGCTAATTTTTCTTTGGAAAATAGTGTGTGCCACCGTCGCCCGCTTAAATTTTTGGATATATACATCTGTAATGTAAAATGCTATGAAAAATCACATATCTTAAAATCTTTCTAAGCGACGGTGGCAGAGTATGTTTTCTGAAAGAAAATTCCACTGAAAATTGATGTCTTCTGCAACTTTTTAAGAAAATACCGGAAAATGTACAAGTTAATGATGTCACAGTTAGCATTTAGGAGGTCATATGAGAAAAACGGTTTGTGTATTCTTACTGCAGGGAATTCCTATGATTCAGAAAGAATGACTTTTTTTTACATATCACTTTCCTATTTTAGAAATCTATAAGGCTTAATTTGTATTGAAACTGTAACGTATTCTTGGTTTGATATTGAAAAGTTTAAATTCAAAAGTAGTCCCATGATCAATCATGCATTTGCTATTCTTAAGAAGATGATTTTCAAAGAATTTTTCTATATATTTCTATGTTAAGCTTTGGTCGGCTATTTTGGCTCCGCCCTACCCCCGGGGCTCATCATTTGAACAAACTTGAATCTACACTACCTGAGGATGCTTCCATAAAAATATGATGAAGTATGGCATTTTCATTCATAAGAAGAATATTTAAAAGAATTTTCCTATATATTTCTATGTAAAACTCTGGTCAGCCATTTTTGTCCCGCCCTACTCCGGGGGTCATCATTTGAACAAACTTGAATCTACATTATCTGAGGATGCTTCCATATAAATATGATGAATTATGGCTTTGTCATTCTTGAGAAGATGATCTGGCACTAAAGTTACAAAGATATCAGTAGTAATAAACTCAGATACTAGTACCTTTTGTTAAGAATTGTGCTGTTTTGGGACAAAAATACCATAATTCTAAACAAAAGGAACAAAGGATATCAACATTTGTCTCCAAAAAATAGGATATTTTAACACATAAGGTACAAGTAGCTACATTTTGTTTAAAATTGTGCAATTTTGGGAAACAAATGTTGATATTCTTGACGTAGTTGGATTTTTACATCGTGATATCAACTGATATTGCTGATAACAACAATCTCTCAGATTTTCCACATGATCTTGCCTTAAAGTTATGAAGATATCTGTAGTAATAAACTCAGCTACTGGTACCTTTTGTTTCATATTATGCAATTATTTGATGGAAATGTTGATATTATAGACATAGCTGGATTTTTACACCGCTGATATCCACTAATTTTGTTGATAAAAATAATCTCTAAGCTTTTCTACATGATTTGGCACTAAAGTTAGCAATATATTAATAGTAATAAACTCAGCTACTGGTACCTTTCAGCAGATTAGTATATATATTTACAAATAGCGTATGCTGAATGTTTTTCTCCTTGTTTGTGACGTCACAATGTAAAAATGACGTCATTATTTTGGTCACTTGTGACGAAAAATGGTTGTTTCAGTCGAGCTCGTTCAACAAAGGACTGTACAATTTATTGTATATCTTAGAAATCCTTCGGCAGCAGCAAATAATAATTTGTACACAGTTTATTAAGACAAACGAGTTCCTATATATTCAATTAATGATTGGATTGTTCGTTTTAGTGAAGGAAGGCAGATGGTTAAAAATGATACGGTATCTTGCCCAGTGAAGGCAAGTTTGAAAAGATATGTGTTTTTAATTAAGCAATTTGCTACCAAAGACGTCCAATTTACACTTTACATTTTCTTTGAACAATAATATAATTATTAAATACCTAAGATATCGTTTACTTTAGATTTTAAACATATTAGATATTATAAAAAGGAGGCACCCTTTCCATATCCACCTTGAATAAAGACAGAAGATTTGTGTTTTAATGGTCTCCATGCTTATTTTTGGAAAGGATAGTTTTATCCACCCATTCTGTTGCCGAGATTTGATCACTTCTGACAAATGAACTGTTCTTCTCATAAAAATTAACTAACATGGAAAGAAATATAAAAATCAGAAAAATCTTTCAACTTTTGTGACAGAACGCTGCGGAAGGGGTCAGGTGACCGCCAATATCGCGTGATTCGCACATGCCAAGAACGGTGCCGTGGTTGATGTGCATTAAAATCGAAGAGGATTAATTTAAAATATAGTCAACATTGAAACCAAATATTGTTTTTTCTATGGAAGTTATTCAATTAGTTCGCGAACTTTTCGATGACCCCTCGTACTTCGGAAAACAAAATACAAGCAGCAATTTCATGCAGCATCCTAGGTCAAGGATTTTTTTATTTGACGTCATACTTTCGGGTATTTCCGATTTTTCACAATCTCCACTAACCAAATTGTCTCTCGTACATCTTTCAGAATGCATCAGCTGACTGATGGAAGAGAATGGATTTTTCGGAGACTTCTTCAAGGCCCTAGCTGGAGTCCGGTGTGAAGCTCTCGGAAGCAGGCAAATTTTTACAGACAAGAGATGTTTTTTCCTTGTACATGTATTTGTATCCAGAAATTGAATAATTTTAAACAAAAGATACTAGTAGCTGAGTTTATTGCTAACGATATCTTAGAAACATCAGGACCAGATCATGTTGAAAAGAACAGAGATCGTTTTTGTCAACAATATTGGTGGATATCAACGGTGTAAAAATCCAGCTACTTCAAGAGTATCAACATTTGTCTCCAAAAATAGCATAATTTGAAACAAAAGGTACCAGTAGCTGAGTTCATTACTAACCATGTCTTGGTAACTTTACTGCCAGATCATGTGGAATATCTTAGAGATTATTTTTATCAGCAATATCAGTTGATATCAGCGAGGCAACAAACCAGCTACTTCAAAAATATCAACATTTGTCTCCAAAAAAGCATAATTTGAAACAAAAGGTACCAGTAGCTAAGTTCATTACTAACGATATCTTGGTAAGTTTACTGCTAGATCATGTGGAATATCTTAGAGATTAGTTTTATCAGCAATATCAATTGATATCAGCTATCTAACAAACCAGCTACTTCAAAAATATCAACATTTGTCTCCAAAAATAGCATAATTTTACACAAAAGGTACCAGAAGCTGAGTTCATTACTGACCATATCTTGGTAACTTTACTGCCAGATCATGTGGAATATCTTAGAGATTATTTTTATCAGCAATATCAGTTGATATCAGCGAGGTGACAAAACAGCTACTTTAAAAATATCAACATTTTTCTCCCAAATTGCATAATTCTTGACAAAAGGTACTAGTAGTTGAGTTTATTACTACCGATATCTTGGTAACTTCAGTGCCAGAATTATGTTGAAAAGCTCAGAGATTGTTTATCAGTGGATATCAGCGGTGTAAAATTCCAGCTATTTCAAGAATATCAACATTTGTATAATTTTACACAAAAGATACTAGACGGTTATTTTTATAAGGTTCAAGTCATTTACTAGTAGCCAGTTTCTCGTAGTCAACTTTACATACTTGTCGTAGCCAGCTACTAGTAGCCAGTTACTAGTAACCAACTTTACATACTTCTCGTAGCCAGCAATTAGTAGCCAGTTACTAGTAGCCAAATTTACTTACTTCTCGTAGCCAGCGCTACTAGTAGCTAACTTTACCACTTGTTGTAGCCAGCTACTAGTAGTCAGTTACTAGTAGCTAACTTTACATATCTTAAATGGCATGAAAATAATCGCTCGCTGCAACCAAGCTTTGAAAAAGAACAAAGAGTATGTGCACAAAAGTTTATTACAGTGCTCAAATAATACAGAACATCTGCACACACACAACACTCACACACCTACAACACTCGCACAAAAAAAACTAATAAAAAAAATTAATAATACTAGACAAAAAAATGATAATAGTGTCAATGTACTGACTGTAATAACGTCATACCAGACCCAACAAATGTTTCATTGCAATGTGCGAATAAACTCAAAATCGGAGACACTGACTGTCGAGACCACAGAGGTTGACCCAAGACGTTACCATATACTTACGCTAATATTTAGGAAAATAGCGTATAAAACTGTTTTTATGTTCTTGCAAATTTTTGCTCTTCTTAAACATGTTAAACTTTCCAGTTTTCTCAAGTACATCTTATTCTAAATGTTTTAGGGCTTAACGCAAAATGGATTCAAGTTTCATGATCTGTTTGAAGTTTAGAAAAACGTGGATAAAAACAATTTTTGATTTTTTAAAAAACAATTGTTTAGATTTTCTATACGCTCTCGTTTTCACTCATTTTTAAAAATATAGGGTGACCTTTAAGTATTAAACTTTTTTACAATCAAATGTTTCTTTAAAACAGTGTAAACTACCCCCGATATGATGTCTATCAAATTTGCTATGTAACGTAAAGTCAATAAAACATAATCTGTGATAATTTGTTGAATTATCGCTAATATACATTGGTTGTTGTACGTCCTTGTTGACAAGGACGGTACCCATTTTTGATGCCCATTATATCATTTTTGTTAATTGAAATCCATCTGTTCATGTGTGTATGAAACAGACATAAGTTGCTGTAAATTTCCCATATTTCAAAAATATTCAAAAATTTCAAAAAAAGTTAAAATATTTTTGGGAAATATACAAGTTTTACAGCAGCTTTAATGACGCGTTCAATTTTACTCTAGTTTATTGATTCTTGACCCTTCATTTTTAATGCAGTGTCTCGAGTAGCCCTTGTTTTCCTTCTCCCACAATGAAATTTTGCGATGAAAAGTGGTCACATAAGCTGTTATCAATTCATTTAAAGATTCAATGATTAGAGAAAGTCATGCTTTGAATCATATGATTTCTATGTTGTATGTCATCGAGGTGATGACATTTTTTATTGAACGCCCCTCGTAAATTCTGTGTATTTTGGTGTTTGTAAATATTTAAAATAATAGGGTATTCAGGATAAAAATAAAATGGTTATATTAGAGATTAGTTTAAAATATATTTTATTCATATATAGAAATGGATTGAACAGCAAGCATAAATGCCTATGATCGTTCTCTCCATAGGTCAAGGTACAATTACAAGTACATGTAAACATTGAAAAAATGTATGAAGAGTAGATTATTAGAGATTCAAAAAAGAAAGCGAAAAACTATCGACATTATAGTATTATCGATTTATCATAAACAAAAAAATGAAAAATGTAAAAAAAGAAAAAAAAAAAAAAAAAAGGTTTTCTCTTAGTATGAAATACAAAATAAATACAACAAAAGACAGTTGAATAAAAGAACAGACACATGACAGAGAGAAATGCTTTTGAAATTCGAACTTCTCAAATATAAATGCAAAGAACATATATTATGAATAGTAATGTACGTGTCCAATAATGTAAGTTTCATAACAAACTTTCTAACAATATGCTCATGGGTTAAAATAATTTCTTATGCATGTACATGTATATGAACATCTATCAATAAACATCTACAACTAAATTATTCTCCAAATCCTACGTGTGTTTACTCATCAACAGGTTTTAGCAAATTTGATAACTTAGCTATTATTAGTTCTTCATTTTCATCATCTGTAGACCACCTTAAATATTCGATACACCACCATATGTTTTTGATATCGTTCGGAAGTCTCTCTAACGGTATATCGTCTTTGATGATGACAACAATGGAACTCCGACGCTGGTTATGGAAGGCGTGAGTAACCGCCATCTGGACGGCGTATGAGGCCCAACCACTCTCCAGAAAACATTCAGTGATCACGAACAACACTTTTCGACTTTCATTGATACATTTCACTATCTCCTCTGCCTCCCATTTTCCTGGAGTTGAATCTTTATCCTTAAGCCACACCTTGATGTTCAAACTTTTTAATGTTTGGTACAAAGTATGACAAATCCACAGAGAGTCTTCTTCAGAATAAGACACAAACACATCATAAATGTAGTTGTCTTCTTTGTTTTGTAAATGTACACCCTTCCATCTGTTTCTGAGCCGTAGTATAATATATTCCACATGTATACGGTATCTTCGTAAAGCAGCTACTATCAGAAGAACAGACAAAGTAATCAAAATCAACACCACAGAGAAAATAAGCCATCGTTTAGTTTGGCATTCTTTATCGAACTTTAACCAGATTTGGTCATTATAAAATAAGTGGTTGATAGGTACTCGGTTCCCTGCGCAAAACATTTTATCAATATCAGAAAATACATGTTTATGACTTTTCATCCATCTCAAAGACTGAATAGCTGAACAGGTACAAGAGATTGGATTTCCTTCTAGGTAAATTGATATTGTACTAAACGTTTCAATAATTCTTTGGTCTTTGTTTGAGAACTCAGATATCAAATTGTATCGCAAATGCAGATATTTCAAATTCTGCATATATTCGAAGGTGACAGGAATGTTAGAAAATTTGTTATTGTCTAAGTTTATTTTCATTAAAGAATGATGTTGGTCTTTCAAAAGAGAAAAGGGTAAATAATTCAATTTGTTTCTTGAAAAATCAATTGAAGATAGATTTTTTAGATTTCTAAATATATTTTTCGAATTTAATTTTTCTGTGAAATCTAGATTCATACCAAATGCATTTAAGTTCTGAATTCCTCGAGGATGCAGAAATAAATCTGAGTGTACTTTTTCTAGGTGTCCATCTTTTTACATTATGTATATAATTTCTCGAAATATCAAGAACTTCCAAATTTTTTGAAAGTGTTATATTTATAGAGAATATTGATCTATTATATTGATAGACATTCAACTTCTTTTTCAAGGGCCCCGTGGGGATCCGGGTTAGAATAGGTCCTCAGTACCCCCTTGCTTGTCGTAAAAGGCGACTAAATGGGGCGGTCCTTCGGATGAGACCGTATAAACCGAGGCCCCGTGTCACAGCAGGTGTGGCACGATAAAGATCCCTCCCTGCTCAATGGCCCTGAGTGCCGAGCATAGGCCTAAATTTGCAGCCCTTCACCGGCAATGGTGACGCCTCCATATCAGTGAAATATTCTGGAGAGGGACGTTAAACAGTATACAATCAATCAATCAATCTTTTTCAAGGGTTGTGGGCTATTGCAGCACACAATTACATTCTTATTTTTTGTTGCTGATAAAAAAGTAAGAATGTATGACGTATCCACATCATGCAGATGATTTTGGCTTAAATCTATATACTGTAGGCAATTCAATAGAATTGTATTTTCAATATGAATGTTGATATAGTTAATGTTATTGCCCCTCAAAGACAAGGTACGGACACATACATTGATAAGATATTCTGAAAAACAATCATCTAAAACTATGACACCGGTAACAAGATCTTTACTGTTTCCATCCATAAAAATTTTACCAATATTGCAACGCTGGATACATTTTAGAGAGCGCAAGGCCGGAGTAATATCACATTTTCCGCCAAAGTTAATCGTGACCTCTTCTGTTAGATATGGAAAGGAACAAAATAGATCTTCAGTGACGTCACAAAATACGTGATTTTTAAAACACAAATCAAGGCGGTGAATTTTGGAGCGCCTTAGTCCTAAAAAGGAAGTATTTGTTAAACTAAAATCATTTACATTATGAAACTGAAACTGTAATTCAAATAATTTGTTAAGTTTTCAAATGGTGCTGTAAATGAAAATACGCTAAAAATGTCGATATAAAGACTAGACAGAGACTGAATTGCAGAAAGGGCAACATCCGGGTAACCTTCTGACTGGAAATTATTCTGATCAAGTCGAAGGAACTTGAGGTTGTGTATATAGGAGAAAGCTTCAATCTCTATTCTCTTTTTATCAAGCCCACAATTTGAAAGATCTAGACTGCATAAACCATAAAGTCTATGAAAGGTCTTATTTTCGATGTTTGTAATTTTGTTATGATTCAGGATTATGGATGACACAACTGAAAACCGAATAAGATTTTCAAACGTCTTTTCGGTTAAAGTAGAAAACCTATTAAATGACAAATCCAATGTCACAAAGGGGTTTCGTAACTTCTGTCGTATCTTGTCAGGGATTCTGTCTGAATTAAGTCCACTACAGTTCCAAAGAATTCCAAGGTTTCCGCATTCGTCTGTGTATGGCACTGTTTGACAAGGGTATGAAGTAACAGTCAGACTACAAACTGGAAAAGAATGGTTCAAACTGTCATAAAGTGTTTTTACTCTTAAGTAGATATCGTAAATCAAAAATAAGTATAAAAAAAGACAAAAGAATTGATATATTTTCATCTTTTGTATTTTTAACTAACAAAGCAAGAAAAAACAATATTGCTTTGATAGTCAGTCTCGAAAAGTAATTCAGCATACCGAAATACTTGATTACTCTCAAAGGTGAATATGACGTAAAAAAGTTTTTATATGAGAAATAAATAAAAAGTTTAAGAATTTCTGGGAACATGACCAGGGAGGTCAAATTATCAAATCCTTTGAAACTAGAAAGGTTAGTTAATAGATTTAACCGCAAATGTGTCATTAAAATTCTACTAAAAACACCTAAAAGTTTGTTTACGAAATGAATTACTTAAATTATCTCAGAATCTTTGTAATTATTTGTTGATTTATTCATTTATTTACGGGTAATTAATTGGTGTACAGTCAGATAGGATAATACGGGGGTAAGCTTGTACCAACATAACTTCCAGCAAAGAATACATGTACTTTATTTATCAACACAAAATTTACAATTACCATTAATTTGATTATATAATATGAAAATATAGGCCAGGTTTCAAGTTTTATCCCACCTACCTGTAGTTTGTACAAGCGTAAATTCTAGTGAATCAAACGTTAGCCATGCACATATATGTAATTTGTACGAAAAATCGGTTGTCCATGAATAGGATATGTTAGAAGTTAAGATTATTGTCAAAAATATTTAATACATGTATGACTGTTATAATTTCAACTGAATTTCTCCCGTGACTTACTGAAGTTCTGAATCATATTTTGACATTATTTACGTTCGATCAATCACGTATATATATTGAACCTACTAGAGTACGTTTGCAAGGAGCTCTGACTTTAACAGTTGATAATTTACATGTACTTTTATATTATTTGCGAAATAAATATTTAGCTCAGCATCTAATTCAATGAAAATGACGAGCTATTTTAAAGAACATACACGTATAAGTTGCCCTTAAAGAAAACAATCGCATCCACTTTACCCATAATTCCCGGTCTACACATATAAGTGTCCAAAAGACCATACCTATGACCACCAGAAAGATTTTATTATCTATTTTCAATTCTGTACCTCCGCACACACGATTAAGTTTTAAATGTCAAAGAAAACCTTCAACTGTAAAAGTCAGTGCTTCTCACGAAAGCCCAGTGATTTGTCTCAAATGAGGGATTTGTTTCATGTTAAATACTAAAACGTACTAAATCCTTATACGAAATGTTTTACCATGTACCTCTACTTTATAGAGACAAAAAGTCCAGCAAATTAATACCCTACCTACATTTGACAGCCGCGAAAGAAAATCAAGAATAATTTCAGCTAGCCACCTATAGTGTGGTAACAAATAACGTAAATCTGCCGAAGGAAGGTCCCATTTGACTTATCAGTACTTAGGGCTTATAAACGGATGTGACCAATCAACAGGGATTACAACCTCCTCCATTGCACCCGATCCCTCCCTTTCTCCCTTTTGAATTTCCGGGGGTTCGAGCTTCATGCCCTTTACACCGATTTGTCTTGTTTGTAGAATTCTTTGTCAACTTAACCTTTTTCATAAAGTTCATTAAAATAAATCTTACATGACAATTCAATATACTCACAGAAAAGAATATTGAATATTCTAAGTCCTGTATCTTCCACGATTCCTTCAGCAAGGTGAATATGATTCACATTACCTGGGTAGGAATAAATGAATCCTTACTAAAATTAACTATAATGATTATATTTAGTGCTTACAACACGCAACGTCTCGAAGCATCTGAGCACAAGTCAACAAGTTTTAAATAAGCGGTAGTATCTAAATACCAACTTCCTATTTGTATTTACGTTACGCTCAATTAATTTGCTACTACACGCTCTGATCTTCTGACAATTGACTAAATTGTTTCCTAATTGACTGTTAGAGTAAAACGTTTTAAAGAAATCTCATTTTGTCAACATTTCCGTTTTTGTGAAGTACTTTAATCATAACATATGAATATTTAACTTCTTTTGTGTTTGTTTCACAATTCTTAGATGGCAGTGACAAGCAAACTAACGCATACATAAACAGTTTTTTAAGTGCTTAGATAAACTTTTTTTAAGATACGCAATTGATAAGGTAACCTTTTAATCAAAATATAATATATATGATAGTCGAGGAAATGAAAAATTTCAATGTAAATGATATGCCATACTTTCACTCGTCTCATGAAAAAGTGTCAAACTCTTTTTTAACAAAGAAAATCATTAGAATAGTGGAAATGAAATCCAAATCAAAAATGTCAAAATGAGGAAAAATTAAACCAACGGCTGCACATATTTCAGCAATAAAAAACTCCAATGCCAACAATTCAAAGAATCTGTCGATTACATCACTGTATTTGACATTTAACCTCATTGTATG
This sequence comes from Saccostrea glomerata, assembly GCA_003671525.1. Classification (NCBI taxonomy): domain Eukaryota; kingdom Metazoa; phylum Mollusca; class Bivalvia; order Ostreida; family Ostreidae; genus Saccostrea; species Saccostrea glomerata. Next base: position 1,285,694 of record PRKT01000016.1, on the reverse strand, counting down.
ACCTTGCCTTTAATTGCACAAAAGGTTTGGCGGTCCCTCAGTAATATGTCCAACTATCTTGCCTCTACTATACATAGGTCAGAAGTTATTTTTCATTAAACAAACATACTGTCATAGGGCAAGTCGATGTCATAAACACAATACATGATGTAGGTTTACAAACAATAAACATATAGAATTTATTCAATTCAAAAAGGGAGCATGTCACAGGTTTTTATTTTTTCTCACAAAGATCCTTAATTATTGACATTATTGCGACACAAGTATCATGAGTTCAAGTACGAAAAAGCCAATTCCTGGGGGGAAATTGATCCACATGTTCATCCTATCGTGGTTAAGGAGCGATCTTTTTTTATAAAGATTCCCCCAAAGTTCGTGCAAATAGTATCAGAGATAGAAACACTCCATTAGAGATAAAAACGGAATTTTGTCATAGCCTTTTTTGACGTAATTATCGTTCTATGTAGAAAAGAGACACACTTAAAAAAATACAGGTCATGAAGGTCCTGGTGAAGTTGCTGTGGAATGTATAAAATCTACCCAAACTTCTACTCATAGATTGTAAAAACGGAATAATGAATGATTTCACTTCAATGCTACAGTACCGTAATCGGAGACGGCTGAAGTAGTATTTGATTTTTGGAATTTACCAAATATTGGGTTGTTGTTAAGAAAAATATTACCTTCCAAATGTGTAGGATATACTCGACTGAGTAAACCTTGTGTTATCCTGTTAAATTGTAGATGATCTTCCGCTTTTTTTATCGGCAAAATTAAAGTGCACTGGGAAAAAATTGTGTCGTAGAAATTTTCATAAGTTCATTAAATATTGGATAGCATAAGAATGCAATTTTTCTTAGAATCTATTTCCTTTTTTTCAGGGGGAGGGGTCAATTATAAAACTCTTAATTGCTTAACTTTCTTATTGATTTTTACCTGCCTTTATAAAGTTAATTAAATGCCACACACAAGTGACAAGGAAAAATGATGACTAAGAGTTTTAAGGTAGGTCGCGGGTTTGCTTTTGTCATCAATTTTGGTACACAATTTTGACGATTCGAGCGATTGTTTTGTGCACATTTGATTGTGACGTCTGCTACGTCATAAAGGCAACGTCACTTTGTTTCCCGTTTAATTCTCTGCAAATGACTTCAAGTACGAATTTAAAAGTAGATTTAACACAAAGTGTATGCTTTTGTACGTAAACCTCGTACATGTTTTATAATTAAATTTCAGTCTGAATTCTGGTGTGATTAAATGTAATGTCTTAGGACTAATTAAACACAATACCAAATGAAAGCAATCAATTATCTTTGAAGTGTAACTAAACTGCTAAAAGTCAATCAGAATAAATCAGCGTTAAAGTTATGGCTTGCAGAAAGGAAGTTATCATGAATAAAAAATTGCTTAGCGAGAAATTTGAGGGATTATATGTGCGCACGTTATTTGAAACTCAGGGGAACTTGACTTCAAATCAACGCCGGGGCGAAAATATACGTATACTTTTCAGGGTGGAAATTAATCCTCATCACTACAAACGAGTTATATTTAAATATTTACATTACATATATTTTTTGCATATAAAATGAATGGAAATCTATTGCATTCAAAACACCATAACACAGACAGGGTACCAAAAGGTTAAATTTGCGTTTTAGTTTGACGTCATAATCGTTGAACGCCGAGGAAGTGCAACGTCACAAGCGAAAATCAAATCAAAGCACTCAGAAGTACAGAGAGCCGGGCTCATTTACAGAGTAGAATGGATTTCTTACATGAATTACCTTTATATTCTGATGAAAAAATTATTTTAAAACTCAATATAAATGATAAGACACTGACAGTGAGTTACCACGGTCTGATTTTGTCAGAATCAGAATTAATCTGGTACCGCAGCTGAATGTAAACAAACAGGCCAGTCTGGTTCCCTCTCCTACTTTACCTTGTATGTGTAGAGAACTACGGTAACACAGATTATCAAAATTCCTTACGCTAATGAACTATGTTCTTTGACTTATGAAGTTTTCAAAGTCATAACTACTAATGTTTATTTTATATAGATAAAACTTCGTTTTATTTTTGTTGCTTTATTTAGCGTTTGTATTATCTCAAAAGCGGTTGAGAGTAGGAACTATATTTTTGCACGTAAGTTTGAAATGGCGACTATGGGGTTAACATCCTGCCTTGAACAGGAGCCGGCAATTGCTCTTTGAGCAATAAGCCCGGCTGAAAATCACGTTAAAATTGACCAGAAGCTGTTACGTTCTCTGATCCATTAAATGTAGCTTACACGAAGGATAACACTTAGGTTTTAAAAAGAAATCACATCTGCAGTTAAAGCAGAAAGTTAAAAAAAATGTAAATATAAGCAATGAATCATTATTTTTTGAGTGATATAGTTTCATAACTGCAACAGTGTGTGGAAACAAATTTTCATAACGCGCTGTTATGAAACTATATCACTCAAAAAATAATGATTCATTGATTAATTACAAGTATTTTTCCTTTTTTTTTTAAATTATCATTATTAATATTGGTTGGTTGTTATGTATTTAAATCTCGCTTGTTTTGCTTGCTTGTAAATTGTGAAATGCATTTAAAAATTAATTTATTCAAACACCTGGATTTTAAGACTTACAAAACACTGCAAAAAATTTACAAGTATATTTTTTTTCTATATATTTTTTATGACAAAAGCTCAACGTGTAAAAGCAAGTGTTTTACATTTTGCGTATTGAAATTCAATTCAAAAAATTCGAACCTAAAAAAGAAATGCTTGAGATTTAGAGCCATATACTATAGCTTGCGACTAATATAGAAAAAACATTGCAGGCTCCCCCTCCCCCTGCCCACTTATTTCCTCATTATAGGGATGTTTTTGTTTTTCCTACCGTTTTCAAATAAAGTGATTAAATTTTTGTTTTATACATGAAATCCTATTGACCATGCATTTCCTAAAAATACAGGTACAGTGTACTAATATTTTTTTCACTCGCGGTGAACATTGTCGCTGCATGTTAATGTTGCTGCACGAGGATTATTTATACCGTTCATTCTGATTTTGTGATCAGAATATGAATTTCATAATACTAGTGAAAATAAGTTGCTGGTCATCCTAATATGTCTCCGCAATAAATTAAATGATGAATAAAATAAAATTTTGTATCGATATCATCTTTTAATTCTTGCATATTCCATAGGTCAATATATTTATACTCGTACTGTAAACCTGACTACGTTCAACAAATGACGTTGTAGATATTATTAACGCCATAAACGCCAAATTTTAGCATTTTAAAAGAAAACTGTGAAATTATTTAGCTAAAAATCTAGCGAGAAGACATATTGATTTTTTTTATATTAACGGTTTTGATTTTACCTCATCTTGACATTTTGAAATTCCTGAATAATTCGTCTACGTCTTTAAAAAGTTATCCAACCTTTTTAAAAGAAACTATTTTCACAAAATTGGCTTAAAACGTCATTTTCCCATATATTGCAATGGTAAAAGCGTCAAAAAGGATTAAAAACTATACCGCGTTTACAGTACTATAACATTAAAACTACTTAGGCAAATTTAATAAAAATTGCAGATGATACGCTTTAAATTCTAAGGAACATCTTGTCAAATTTTCAGGATATGTTTTCTCGTAAGAATTTTTATGCAGTAAACCCGCGACCTACCTTAAAATTGAACACGGGTCATTTTGCCATTGGATCTTTGTACAATCTTTACAAAGAACTAGAGATAGATAATGAGTACATTTTGACACCCTTAAAGTCAATATCTAGAATAGTATTCTTATATGTATAATTAATTTTTATTTTCAAGAAGAAAATATATTTGAAATATTTTACATTTATATGCACTCAAACGCTATAAATGACATAAGAAATGCATCTATTTTTGCAACCCAACCGATGTAAGATCAAAATGCGCCTTCTCTTAAAGGTTTTTCTTATTGAAAACATAGAATGCAGCTTGAAACATGCAAAAAAATTGTGCGCGATGCCTGTGGACAATTTTATCTGAAAAAATTCTGTTGAAAATACGTGACTGAACAATTAGCATTTTTATGTATAAATGTATGTGAGAAAAATAGTGTGTATGATTTTTCTGTATGGAATTCATCTTTTATTTCCATTTCATATTTACCGTTCACGGTAGCCTAGTAGTAGAGCGTTCGCTTTGTGATCGTGATCAGGAGGCCCGGGTTCGATTCTCATTCGCGGCGCCGCGTCAAACCTAAGACGTAAAAATAGGTAGTATAGTGACTGTTCCTTCGCCAAGCGCTCGGCACCAGAAGTGAAAGTCACGGGTCTTTCGGATATGACCTTAAAAACGGAGGTCTCGTGTCACGGTAGGCGCTGACCTGATAAAGAACCCTCACTGCTCAATGGCCCTGAGTGCCGAGTATTGGTCGAAATTTGACGCCCTTCACCGGCATACAGTGACGTCTCCATATGAGTGAAAAATTCTCTAGAGGGACGTTAAACAATATACAATCAATCAATCAATCAACCATTTCATTTTTATGAAGATCACAGGACAAGATTTGTTTTGAAACCCTACCTTGATTTAAAATATTCAGTTTTAGGGGCCATTTAAGACACTTATCATATATTGCTCTTTTGAAATGAATTTGTAGTGATATTAATTCTAATTTTCGGCAATGTCCTAAATCTCAAATTGAATTTTCTCGAGTTGGATTTTTTTAAAATTTAGTTTGACAAAATACTAGTATCTAAAACTTTAAATTTGTTTGTTAGTCTAATGTGTCCCAAAAAGGCAATGTTTATAACTTGAAAAAATTAAACTAATACTAGCCAAATTTTGTTCATTAATATTATATTCGATGTTCCTTAAAATAGTGATTTTTTAACAAAAATACCTTTCACATTAATAATATCACATAGGTGTCTTTTTTCTGGGGAAGGCTGTCGTCATCGAATAAAATCCGAAATAATTTACATTAGTAGCTATTCAAACTGTTTTTTTCTATATATTTTTCTCTATTCTACTACGGTTATTGCCGATATCAAAGAAATGCCGTGGGCATCATTCTCCAATAAATCACGAACGTCATCAAATAATTATCAGAATATAGAAACACGCATCAAACCTGTGCAGCTGAAATATATATTTTGACTCAGATTTAAATACTTTTTAAACCACATTGATACGTCGTCTTTCGCAGTCTAAACACGTGTACATTTCAAAAAGAAGCTAATTAATATCGGTTTTTATAGCGAAACGGGGCTGTTCCATGGACCTCCCTACGCCATTTTTAAACTCGGTGATTTTAGTGATTAAGCAGGAAAATAGAAAATTGATTTTGTTATTTTATATTCATAAAAATTAATCAATGTATGTTACAAAGAGATTTTTAATTGATAAAAGGTTAATTTTAATGAGGCGAATGCTCAAATCGTTTGCATTCCATGGAAAGGTAAACAAACAAACTTACACTCTAGTGGTACATACTATAAATGGAACAGCGTAATCGCAAAAAGATAACTTAACTCGTTTCTCTATAGAGAAACGATCAGTCGTATTTTAGAACCGATAGCAGAATAGAAATAACGTCCTTGCTGAAGTGAATGATGCAGAATAACCTCTCGGCTTTTATCTTTCAAACTACATTTCTCGACCTCAGGGGTTATTCTGCAACATTCATAAAAATGCGGACTTTATTTCTTAAACACAAATGATGTAGAAACCCCCTTGCTTGAACAGTTTTGCGTAAGGGAAGCAATTGCGATTGTAAATAAAAAGATATAACAAATCAGGGAGGCTTCCACTCGCCACATTACCACGTGACCATTAACGACTTCATTGTTTACTACACAAATTGATAAAGCCTGATACAAATGATTCTATTGGGCTAGCTAAAAGCATTTTTCTTCAAACTTTTCTTCCTCTTTTATGATTCATTTATTTAATTTTCGTTTACTTGGGTGTAATAATGATGTTTATCAAACAGTTTGATTTAAGGAATAATTGTCTTATTTTTCGATTTTATGAAGTGATCAATCGATTGGCTTGCGTGATAATTTGCATAAACGCCAAAGTTTATGCATAAAATTATCACGCAAGCCAATCGATTGATCATCTTCATGAAACTGAAAAATCTGACAGTTATTCCTTATATTTACATGCTTTGATTCCACTAATTCACGTGATCCAAGCCTTGCTTCTGTCTAGTTGTTTGTCCCGCCCTGCACGTGGTTTTTTTTTATTTGGAACAGCGCCAATACATTGATGGGGAAATAAAGTACATTTACAATTGAAAACGTAAATATATCTATATGTGGTGTATGTGCGTATTTGATACAAAAAAATGCCCAGTTTATTAAATGTACTTTTAATACTTTACGTATTTTAAATAATTTTAGTTAAGTTAACGTTGTTCTTTATCCATAATTGAAATTTATTCCTTCTCTTTTATCTTTAGAATGAGTATTACACAAGCGTAATGAATTTTTCAAGCTTGATGTCTTCCTTTCCGTCCCTGATAGCGATGATGCTCGGCAATTATATATTAATTTCTTCAGATTAATGGTCAGATCTTAGACGGATGTGTCGTTGAATTTGTTATGCTTACTCATACTTTTACCTGAACGTAATTACATTAATATCAATGTGCTTTTCCCTTACTTTACTACTGTCATAAAACTTGTTTCATTGTTTCATTGGTTCATTTGAAAAAAAAACTTGGACAGTCCACTACAGCAAGTAATATATAACCGCGACTAAATAAAACTACTATGCAAAATCATAAATGAAATTGTAGCTTAGGAATCTTTATTTTTAATTATTATTCACATCGTTACAATTACTTTTCGACTTACATTTTATTGAAAAATAATGTATAAATAAATGTAAAGTTCCGAATCTTTATTCATTAATCATAAACTGGAACAATTCACTTTATATACCGGGGTAATAATAAAAGATAAGATTTTTTTCGTATTTCCACGCAAATATTCTCTCGAGTTAATCTTAATTGAAAGAACATGTATTACAAAAGTATAAACCTGAACCTAAAAATTTTAATTTTCAATTTTTTTAAAATATATGATTGCCTTATGCTTATAAGATCTAATAAACTTTAACATATCTTTAATTCTTTTCCAAATACAAATATATATACATGTGCAATATATAACCATATATTGATAGCCCTGAAGATGAATTAGAAATTTGAAACCGAAAACATCAGATTTTAAGCATATGTAAACTTCATGTTTATTTTGCAAATGTTTGCAAAATACTTTAGGAATTAAATTTAATCAGTCAGATTCAACCATTTTAAAGATTTAAAGTGACATTAGATTATATAATGCAAAATTGCTGCCATCATACCATTAGTCATAAACAAAAATTTACAAACTCGCAGAATTTTTTTTCTAGAGGTCAGGAGTGCAACATTTTTACAAAGTCATGGGAGAAAAAGTAACAGAAAATAAAGAAACAGAAAATAAACGAAAAGCAATGGTTCTCTCAATTCAACATCTCAAATATACTTGTGCATATGAAACATGTATATTTTGTATGACACAGTTCATGTCTATCAATTTCATTTTGTTAACAATCTCTTAAAATATATAGATACATATGTATCTATAAAATTGTTGTATACCATAGTATGTACGTACATCTGTTAATTAATATTTCTACAACTTCATAATTTCAATCTCCTATAGGTATTTAGGCAGCAATAGGTTTTAGTAAACTTGATAGCTTAACCATTATTGAATGATTATTTTCATCTTCTGTTGACCATCTTAAATACTCAATACACCACCATATACTTTTAATATCGCTCGGGAGTCTCTCTAACGGTATATCGTCTTTGATGATGACAACAATGGAACTCTGACGCTGGTTATGGAAGGCGTGAGTAACCGCCATCTGGACGGCGTATGAGGCCCAACCACTCTCCAGAAAACATTCAGTGACCACAAACAACACTTTTCTACTTTCATTTATACATTTAACTATTTCTTCTGCCTCCCATTCTCCTGGAATAGAATCTTTGTCCTTAAGCCACATCTTTATATTTAAGCTTTCCAATTTTGGATGAAGATAACGAATAATCCAGGCATAGTCTTCCTCACCATACGACACAAAAACGTCATAGATATAATTATTTTCTCTGCTTCCTAGACTAACATCTTTGCATCTATTTTTAAGTCTCAATATGACGTATTCCACATGTACCCGGTATTTCTGCACAGTAAAGGATATAAGAAGTATAGTTAAAGTAAATACAATAAATACAACAGACACGATGAGCCAGGTTTCTGTTTGACATTCTAGTTGAAATTTTCTCCAAATTTGATCATTATTAAGTAGGTGAGTAATTAAATTTCTACTTCCTGCACATGAGATTCTACCCAAGTCAGCAAATAGATGCTTGTTATTTTTCATCCAGAGTAGAGATTTCAAACTTGAACAAATACAAGAAATTGGATTCCCTTCCAAGTAGAGAGATACATTGTTTAGAGTATCAAAAATTTTTTGATCATTTTCAGAAAATTCGTGAAATTTTCTCCAAATTTGATCATTATTAAGTAAGTGAGTAATTATTTTTCTACTTCCTGCACATGAGATTCTACCCAAGTCAGCAAATAGATGCTTGTTATTTTTCATCCAGAGTAGAGATTTCAAACTTGAACAAATACAAGAAATTGGATTCCCTTCCAAGTAGAGAGATACATTGTTTAGAGTATCAAAAATTTTTTGATCATTTTCAGAAAATTCCGATATCAAATTGTTTCGTAAAGAGAGATTTTTCAAAATTTTCAAATACCTTACTGAGTCCGGAATATTAAAAAATCGGTTGTGGTCAAGGTTTATTTCTTCCAAAGAATTTCTCTGGTCTATGAAAAAAGTTGTTGGAAGTAAATTCAAATTGTTCTCTGAAAAATATAGGTTAGAGAGATTTTTCATATTCCTTAATAAATTTTCAGAATTTAGAGTAGAAAACTTGAAGCCGACATTGTTGAGAGATAAACTTTGAATACTTAAGGAAGACTGGAATAAATCGGCATGAACATCAACAAATTTATTACTTGATAGATCAAGAGTCTTTAACGACGGAAAATCGAATTGATAGACGTTTCCGAGTGGAAAATTAGTTGCCCGAATGTTCAATGCTCTCAAACTTTCACCAACAATTTTATAACGATATTTTTTTTCTTTCACGTTGTGTAAGCGATTGTTTGAGATATCAAGTTCCTCTAGTTTCTCTGGTAAAGTTAGAGTGATATATACACCTAGTCGATGTGTGGATTGTACTTCATCAGCAAAGCTGTTCTTTGGACAATACGGATCGTTGCAGCAACAATGCAGATATTTCAATTTTGGTGCTGAGAACCAGGAAGCACACACTGAAGCATCCACAACATGCAACTCGTTTTTGCTGAAATCCAATTCCTCTAAACAGTTCCATAATGTTGTGTTATGGATATTCTTTGTTACAGATGCAATGCTGTTTTCAATCAAAAATAATTTTCGAACACAGATATTAACAACGTATTCAAGTAAAGTATCATTTAGAATTATCACACTTGTCTCAGTTTTTTTCTTGTTTTTAAAAAGTGTAATGCTATTTATATTTCGATGCTGTAGACATTTTAGAGAGCGTAATGCAGGAGTCACGTCACATTTCCCGCCAAAATTAATGAAGACATCTGTAAGAAAGGGAAAGGAGCAGAACAGATCCTCGGTAACGTCACAATACACGTGATTTTCAAAATTGAAATTAAGTTGTCGGATTTGAGAGCTTTTGAGTCCTAAAAAGGACGTATTTGATAAAGTGAAATCACTTTGAATATTAAACTTTATTTCAGACAAATTTGTTAGGTTTTCAAATGGTGTCGTAAATTCAAAATTTTCAAAAATGTCTATATCCAGGCTACGCAAAGACTGAAGTGTAGAAAGTGCAACATCCGGGTACATGTCTTCGTTTTTAAAATTATTATGATCAATTTTAAGGTACTTGATTGGTAATCGAGAGAAGGCACCTGCTTCTATGCAATTGTTAGTAAGGTGACAATATGAAATGTCCAAACTACACAAGTCTGTAAATGCATAAAAGGTTTCGTTTTCTATCTTTGTTATGCTATTGTGATTGAGAATCATGGATGTCACAACCGACACATCTGTCAAATTTTCAAAAGTAGTATTGTTTAGAGTAGAAAATCTATTGAAGGACAAATCCAAGGTTACATTGCGGCCATGTAATTGACTGGGTATTTCATTTGGTAGTCTGTCTATATTAAGGCCTCTACAGTTCCATAAGATTCCCATGTTTCCACATTGATCTGTATGAGGTGTTGTTTGACATGATTTTGACAACATGACCAAGGTACTGTCTGCAATAGAAGTAAACATTTTCATTGCAACTGACGCAATCATGTTGCTAAAATACCATCGATGTAGTCTTTATACAAAAAGAAATAATAATCAACGATCAAAATTAAACGGGTATATAAAGAAAAAAGAAGCATTTATACAATGAATTGCATTGTAATGGTGAGATTTTCAGTTTGGATGAACCGTTTTGAGCTATCTTTTGAAGTTGATTATCATATAATGAAGCCCATGTTTAGAAAGGAAAAAAACTATCAAATGGATTTATTTTAATACCTGTAAAAATGGTGTTCCATATATATATTATAGCCAATCAAATAGATGGTCTTAACAAACACCGAGTAAGCTCGTGTTCGACCGAAACATGTGTTTTGTTAAGTCTTACACCCCTACTAATGTTACGGAGCCTTTTATTTTTCGGTGCTCTGCCAATCATAAAAACCCGATAAATTCAGAGTAGTTCTGGCAAAGGCTCTGGCGAGAATTAGCGAGACTAAAGCGAGACAGAGTGAATCATTCACGGAAATGTGGCTAGGAAGCGACTATCTAGTACATGCTGACACGGTAAACAGAAAGTTATGTTATGTTTAAGGTTTCACCACCCTATGATATCTGTAGAAATGTACTTCAATCGATCTCTCTTGAATTCATTCAAACTTAAATATGTTTTCTCTATGATACAATTTTCTGCAGTCATGAATTAACATTTCTTTTGGGATAAATATTTTGCATGGGAAATGGAACTATATTTTTTGGCGTCAAATTAGCAAATGAGGCACCAACGTGACTTAAACTGATCAGCTGAATGAGAAATGCATTATGGGTTACTACGAATTCTACAGGAATTTCACGCTTGAAAAAAGGAAAATCCAATGGCGATCGGAAAGGGACAAAGACTATTTTTCAATCCGTTTCGTATATCTGAAAAACATTTTTATAATTCTATTATTTCATACTAACAATGACAAACAATTCCTTTGTTATGCAAAGTGATCTGAGTCTGTATTCATTCATTTGTTGTACTATCAGTATACACTATTGTTTGGCAGATTCCCTGACAAAAACAAGTGATTACGAGTATAGTTGAGTCATTATCAAAATTCGCCAATATTTTGGTCACATGCCGATAAAAAAGTATATGAAGTAAAAATTATATAAATTTTCACATCACTATTTAGAATACATTATTCTGTAGTTGGCAGAATATTAATTTTATAGCTCTGTGATATATTTAAAGAAAAAATGAATTGATAATAGTTCAAATAAGCACATTTTGTGATGTCCTACACTCCTTTCCATTGAATTAACAAGTGTTTTATGGCCAAATGTTGTTCATTTTCTTTTCATTTTTTCCTTGTATGCCTTAAACTAATCATAATAAATGCCATAAAAACACAAAAATTGTCTTAAATAAGCTCATCTTGTAAATATGAAGACTAAAATGTGTGTCGCATGAGTTTTTGTCTCTCCTGTTACGCCAATGAAAATCCAGAAAATGAAAATATTTAGAATGAACTTTTCTGGGTTCCACACTTACCATTGGCCTTAGTTTCATTTGCATGATACTAGGTAATTAATGTAATTTATCTTAACTTGATAAGTTTGAATAAAATGTCCAAAATATAACTACGATTTACGCAGTAGAAAAAAATGACGTCCGTACTGTTGCATTGAAATAAAGCTTTAACAATGGAGTGAAACAATTTTTTAACTTCTTTTACAAATAACTGAAACATTTTGTTTGAAACCTACTGCATCATCAGCTTGTATGGTAGGCAATAAGGAAAATAAATGACCCTGTTATATGTCCATCCTGTTACGCGTTAATTTGTTACAGTAAAGACAATTTTTTTAACAGGAAAGACTAACATTACTGAAATCTCATCATTAACCAAGAAATTTATTGCATTATTTTTATTAATATTGAAGTAAGTAACACAAATACACCTTGAGTAAGGATTCATTGTTTCTAATTGTTAATTGAAACATAAAAAGTGATTTTGTAACAGGAAAGACATAACATATTGTAACAGTACGGAAAAATTTTTCTTAAATCAGAAAAAATGTGGACTTTTATTAATTTGTTAGATTTAATATTATTTTCATTTTATCATTTTGTAGTATTCATTCAATTTTTTATTCTTTTTTCAACTATGAAAAGATAATTTTTTATATTAAAGGACTTCTAAATATAATTTTGTAACAGGAAAGACGGGTATTGCTATAAAATAAACAATTTTTGAGAACTCTTTTGTTATAAGCACAGTATAATTGTTGAATAGTCTTTGATGAAAAAAAATCATTTTAAAAATCATTTTTAGCCCTTTTACCCATAATATAAATTCAATATATGATTGTATATTTATTAATTCAGTGTAACAGGGAGGACACAATACATTATGTTACTTAGCTATAGGCAGTATATATTTTTCCATCTAAACAAAAGATTCATTCAGCTTAAGGGATTTGTTACTACCCTGTTTAGGTTGGAGTTTAGGCCCAATTCCTGAGTCATGATTTGAACAAACTTTAATCTACACTATACCATGAAGCTTTACATTTAAATTTTATCTTTTTTGGTATTTTTTAAATGACCTGTCAAAGAATTTTACTCTTTCGTAATTATCTATTGGAAGAGGGTGTGACCCTTCATTTGAACAATTTAAATTTCCTTTTCATAAGATATTCTGTGCTAAATATAGTTAAAATGACCAAGATAAAAAAATGTGAGAAGTTTAAGAAAACAATAACAAGTTACAGTAACACCAACAAACAAGACACAAATCTCAATCAGGAAAGCTCACCTGAGCATTTGGCTTAAATAAGCTATATTAAACATCATTAGTGGGTTTTTTTTCTTTTTGTTGGTAATGTTTGTTTGTGTGTTTGTTTTTTTTTTTGTTTTTTTTTCTTTGTTGAAAATTGCCATGTGATATAATTTACCAATCAGTGATAAAATGAAATTAAATTCCTAATTGTAATGACCTAGCTACGACCTATTTCCAAATTGCAGTGGAAAATTCTCAAGTTCATCAAACAACTTGCCAGAAACGTACACTTTTTTGAACTACCAGGTAATATTTTATATTTTTATATTTAGAAAAACAGTGAAAAAAGAAAGTTTTCTTCTAAAAAAAAAAGGTAAAAGAAAATTATGCAGGCAAAAGGTGGATGGCTCTCCAAATCCATGTTTTTCTTTTAAATGGAGGGTTTTTTTTCAGACTATACAAAGTGTCCTTCCTTTATGTTGTAAATGCCAATATTTGCATAGGCAAGCAATTTTCTTAATGTAAATCCTATTTTTTTTTTACATTTTACATGTAATTCAGCAATTATTCTAAGTTATCTAATTAACATGTAACATTGTTTTGTACTACATGTATTGCAATACTGTGTATTTTGGAAAAGTCTCTCCTGTAACAGTCATACATATTCATTATTTTTATACTCTATTTGTTACTATCTTAACTTAAACAGGTCTGGACGATTTCTAAATATGGAAGTCAAGAACGATAACCGAAAGTTGCTATAAATGTACATCAAGTACACGTAATTATTTTTCTGTCCAAGCAGACAACAGCATTTTTACACACCCCAAAACATATTTTAAAAGAACAAAAAGATAACACGTGCTTTTGTTTTTTTTTTCCCTCAAAAAGAGTTTTTTAACAAAAAATCTGTAGAAGTAAGATGAAATTTTTTGAAGAATAAGGTATTCCCCACATTTTTATTGTGAACAACCTTGATATTTTTATCTCGGTAAAGAAAAAAATAATGCACGATAGAATGTAATCGTTTACAGAGGTATTGATCGCACAAACACGTTTTTATCAAGTTCAATTATAACATTTACCAGAATATATAATATGATGGTAAATATAATTTTGCTTAGCCGTCCGATTTTCATCGATAATGCTTAATTCCATGTGTATAGATCAACTCACACAAGCTAGTGTTTATCGTATGGACTATACACATATATTTTCGATAAGATTTTTATGTCAGGCTCTAAGAACTGAAAATTTACCGTATTTATAAAAAAAAATTAACTTAAGTTAAACTTTTTGGGAATGCTACCTCCTAGAGACATATTTTTTATCCCACTTATAACGTATTCTAAGATTTCAAGTCGTGTTTGTTCACGGTAGAATTGTCATAAATATGATATTATTCCCAAATGCGCATAAAGTTTACAAAAAGTTTGTTCTAAAAAAATCTTTTGAGCAAAAAAAATTAAAAAACCACATGTTTAATTTATTTTCTTTTTATATTTATTTTCTCATGGGTTTGTCTAAATGCTGTTATCTGATTGGTCAGAAGGATTAGTGCCTTGTTTATTCCGTGTATTAATTCATCTGAACCACGTGTATGTTCGAATTAAAATGGAAACATATATTTGGCGTAAACGTTGCTATTCATTCAACGATAGGTCAGTTGCTCGTGGTAAGATCGTCTGTGCGCATCACATGCAATAACAACAGCCATATAAGGCAAACAAAGGTTTGTCAGTGTATAAGATATTACACATTTTTACCCAGCGTATCGGTCGCTAATGAGCTCTAATTTTTGTCGTCAATTATGATGATATATTGTTATTTTAACCCCTCCCCCTTCAGCCACTTTTTTGTTGAAAATCATGAAAGTCTTTCAGAAACGTTTTAATAGTCCTCGCCCACTGAAGTCAATCACAAAGGCAGCAGCACGAGACTTAATGCATATTTGGCATCCTTAGCGTCAGACACAGAGACAAATGCGCCCGAGTTTTGCCTGCATATTAGGCCTCCTTAGCTCCTGACCTATCGACCTGCCTTTGCACTCCGGTAGAATTATCAAGATATCAACTCAGCTAACTTCCAAAGAGTTGATACAGAGAAAAGATAGAAATGGAAAAAAATAATCTTTCAATTCAAAATTTCAAAATGAAATTTATAACCAAAAATTTTTACAATAACAAATGGTACATTTTTTTTAAAATTCAAGTTCAAATTTAAAGATCGAACTCAGTTTTAATTGTCTGCATATAAGACAACCAAATTAAGCTGAATACAATTAACCTATATGTGTACAAAAGATCCATTGATATTACAATAATAAAACTTTTAATATACAAATGTTTAGAGTAAATAGATACAATAAGCGAGGAACAAGATTATTTAAGAAAGAAATAAATATAAATAGAAGCCTACTTACATACAAAATACCCCAATAAATGTCTATTCCTCTCCATCACGAATTTGAAATCCACACTTCCGATAAGTTGGTTTTCAAAAAATATTAATGCGCTAACCCTGAACAAATCAAACTTTTTATCTAAAAATTCCACTTATAACTCATCAAATCCTTATCAGTAAATGACGAATGATGAAAAAATGTTCTCTTTTTGTGATAGTGCATATAGGTCATGATAATTCACACTACGAGGATTGTCCAAAAAGTTCGTGGACAATGACGTTTTTGTGAAAATTAATGGTTCTATATACATCCATTAATATGTATATCAAAATATTTCTTCTGAAAAAACAAATCAGAATGATTTAATTTCTATTAATGGAACGTAATATTTTTGTAAAAATTGGTGTCTTTAAAGGTCCACGGACCAAGGTTAAAATGACCTTATTTAAAGTGTTCGAATTAAAATGATTATTTTCTATATAAGACAAGGCAAAAATTAATAAAAATTTTATGTAAAACAGATGAAGAGGCTATAACCATTTTATGATATTTAAAGTATCGCTTACTATATATAGACAGTACAAAAACTAAGCAAAAACACTTACAAATATGTGTCAAAACTCGACAAAAAAGCGATATAGTCCGTCTGCACAGGGCAGCGTTCGATCAAAAAATTAGCTTTTATACGGTTGAAACAAGTTAAGAGACAAATTATTTGTTAAAGCAACTCAAAATAATTGAATATAATTGAAGTATTATATATCAATTTCAGATTGGTATATACGATTTTTCAGCCATGTGTACAAATTCGAAGAAACTACGAGAATTTAAAAAACAGATGTGATTTACTGAAAATGGAGATTTCTATTCATGACGTTATTATAAATCTAGCGCAGCGTCGGACTGGGCTGTGCAGTTTGTGTATACGAAATGTTTATTTAGATGACGCTCGTAAATTTTTGTGCATTGTTTTGAATTTTCTATACTTAAAGATTATTGCTAGCATTTAGAAGTAAAAAGAAATGAAGTGTGTGTCCGTGAACATGTTTTAAGGCAAAATCCAAATGGTTGACGTTATAATAAAATTAGCTTAACGTCAAACTGATCCGTTCGCACAATCTGCGATCTTTAAAGACCCCTGTTTTTACAAAAATATTAAGTTTCCTAAATAAATATTTAACCATTTTGACTTGGTTTTTCATAAGAAATATTTTGATATACAATAGATGCAGATGGAACAATTTATTTTGACAAAAACTCATTGTCCACGAACTTTTTGGACAACCCTCGTATAAATCGAGTACATGCATCTATTGCTAGAGAAAAATTAACAACTCCAAATATCTCAAAAGAGAATAAAAATATTTCTGTGGTCAAATTTTCGCAAAAATATATAAGCATCAATGCAAAAGTAATTTTATTTCAAACATTAAACAAACATATTTGACAAGAAATTGCCACTTTACACCTGTGCCCTTCGTCAATGGTCCAGTTTAAATAAAAAATTCAACAAATACCTCCACAAGGTAGTCAGTAGTCAGTTCTTAAATGCGCATAGCACTAATCAGAAAAATGCTCAGGTGAGAAATATCAGGTTTAAAGCATATGCCCCGTGGGAATCCGGGTTAGAATAGGTCCTCAGTACCCCCTTGCTTGTCGTAAAAAGATCCCTCCCTGCTCAAAGGTCATAAGTGCCGAGCATAGGCCTAAATTTGCAGCCCTTCACCGGTAATGGTGACGTCTCCATATCAGTGAAATATTCTGAAGAGGGACGTTAAACAGTATACAATCAATCAGTCAATCAGGTTGAAAGCAGAGCTTGTCAGTCACGACGATCCTTCATCTAGTCAGCATTCATTGAAAACAATTTAATTTAAGGTATGAGAAAATTATCCAAAATTAAACATTACAATTCAATTATTTAACACTTTACAAATGTCTACATGTACATATTTAAGAAAAAAGTGCAACAACCTAGAACATATACATGTATATCAAACTATTGGTGATATTCAAAGGACAATTAAATCTAAAAACAAGGATGTACATAAAATGTTAATTCATGCTAAAAAAGCCAATAATTTATGTCAAATCCAAATCAACAGGAACTGTAAATACCGGTGATGACAATTCTTATTTAGTGAACTATTTTTTTTTTCTGTTTGAAAACAATCCGTTTCAATAGTTTCGAACGACTCACTGTGGTGTTCGAAGTTTCACAATCACAAAGGTGGAGTCATGCTAAAATATCGTATGTTTCAGATTCACATCCCAAGAAAACTAGACACCTGCCGTTTCATTTTTGTTATATTTGATGCATACTTTTAAATGTTTGAATTTTTTCATTGAACATTTATTTTTATTCGCTTCATTATTTGAAAATGTCTTGAATATAAATGCTGTACATTTGTTAATTCTGTTTTTTAATTGACATTTAATGTTTATATCAGTTTGTAATTCCATGATGATACGTAGATATTACGTGCTGATACTTCCGTGGTTGCTGATGCTTTTGTGTAATCTTGTGATGCATTGTCAATTTTTGCTAAAACATCTTTATTAGGATACATGAGTCAATCAGGTGACCTTTTGCTACATGTATTTGTTTTCGTCCTTCGTCGTCCGACGTGCGTTAATTTTTTAAATAGATTTTCACGTCTCCTTTGAAACCGCTGAACCAATTTCAATCATTTGACATATAACATCAAAGGTTGATTGTTAATTAATTGAATGTTGCTGCACGAATGCGATCTTTGAAAATTCTCTTCTCTGCTCCTGGGTATAAAGCCAGCAAACCATGCACATAGTTATAATGACGAAGGGTCCATCTTCCAAAATTGTAAATTTCACGGCCCCTGAATAAGAGGTTTAGATGTTTCGGCAACGCTCTCTTGATGATATATTGAAAATGTTAATGTTATTAATAGCATCAACATGATTATTAAAATAAGTTGCATACATTGAATTGTTATAGCATTCCTTTATTATGTTATATTTTTTTCAAAATAAATCTGGCCAGGATAACAGCAAATTGTTTTATGCATTTATTTATTCATTTATTTATCACACATAGAGATAATAATCAAAGTTCCAAAGTCCATTTACTTTAAAACATATATAAAGAATAATACATACCCTTTTCCATATGTATCAAATCCTGTATTTAAGTATGTAATAAATTGAGATAAAAACGATCAAAGGGTTTACAGGTTTATCACAAACTAGGCGTATTTGTGTATTTATCTATATTCTGAATAATGTTTTAAAATTTTTATTCATTTCAATCGCTTATTGATATATTTGTGACCGCTTTAAAACGGAATTTAGAGAAGTCACTGTTTTAAACCAATGATTTGAATTACTTTTACCAACGTTAGCTGTATAAACTTAAATTCACCGAAAAAGTCGACAATTTATATCTATTTATTAATATGAAATTACATCAAAAGTTAGGTTAGTGACCTTGCAAAGAATTGTTCATCAACAGACTAACACCGTTTTTTTTAGGTGAAGGAAACAAACAGTGATCGACAAAAAACAAATAAAGAATACACATCTCTAAATAGGGCTACATGTAAAACACGGACACCTGGGGATTCCTGAAGTGGGATCAGGTGCCTATGAGTGGAGCATGCTATGTTTACCGTCACATCCGCCGTGATCCCTATTCATTGATCGAATGTACGGAACATTCTGCAGTCAAATTCAGTACAATGATATATAGGATATAGACACGCAATGCTCAAACACTGTTATGTACGGGAAACATTTGCAATGTGTAAATATAAAGATATAACAGATTAGCGAGGTTTCTTTCTGTCATCTTGCCAGCAGATGGCCAATTAACAAAACAGATTAACTTATAAGTTCACTTTTTTGGGTGATTTTTATGCAAATGAGCAGATACCGTACTTTATCGCATAATATCAACGATACAGTATGGTTTATTTTTAGCGATAATGGAAAACTGAATCCGTATCTTAAATGATGTATATAGATATACTTAAAGTATTTCAAATAACACGATAGCACTGTCAGTATTTATTCAAATTTGAGATGATTTGAGATTGAAATTAACACTGTAAAGTTACCAGTTGCAGATTAAAACTTTTAGAAGGGGCGGGAGGGCTTGGCAGTAAAAAAAAAAATGAAAGTGTCGGTGTCGTATCATTACTGTGTCAGCATATATAAAAAATGAATAAATCTGTTAAAATTTGTTGATAATTGTTTACATATCTTACTTCTACAATCTTCCTACATATATTAAATCATGAGGAAGAAAAATGTTCTAAATTTCAAAATCAATGTTTTTCTAATTGATAAACAGATACTTTAATATTTATTTTTTCTAAAATATGTTAACCGTAATTCTTGCCCCCATTCTCGACATTTTTTGCGCAGTTCACCAATCTATAAATCTTTTTTGTTTTGTTTTTTTGCTTGTTTTTTTTATATTTAACAAGTATCTTCATTGGGACAATACTTTCTTTAAGTACAAATATTTTGACCTCTTGATTTCTGAGTTTGACCAACTTTTGTACTTTAAAAAAATATCAAACTTTAAATTAGGCAATAATTATTGTAGCGAAGGCCTTCATGCTTCACATGGGGTATGACTATTGATCCCTGTCAAATGCCTATAACCTTAGCATTAACTTTATAACAATTAAAACAATAACTTTATATTTCACAAGTGTATTCCTTGTGGCAAGACAACAAGACTTTTCTTTGGATAGCAACAATTTTGGCCTTTTAAACTTGACCTTGAAATTTGAACTTTTTTAAAACCATAACCTTGGACATAACTTTTAAGCAACTAGTGCTAGGGCTTTTATGCTGTTGTACAAGTATATATATTAAATCTAGCAAGTCCTTTCCTTGCATTTCATTGAATTTGACCCTTTGACCTTTGATTTTGTCATATTTGTAAAGGACTGTCATAGGCCAAAACTTTTGAAGTTGGCGAAGCCCTTTAAGCTAAAATTATCCCATGTTTTCCACAATCGTTGATGTTCCTTGTATAATATACTAGCTAGACAGTGATTCCTTATATTTTCATTTTTACTTATACCTAAAATAAAAATCTTAAAATAAATGGAAATACTGTCTAATTTTAAAGTCAATTTGAAATGCACTGGGCATTCCATGTTATTTTCCATTGTTCCGCCACAGGACGTAAAATTTCACTATCTAAAAAATAGTCCCATAAAAACACAAAAAATAATGATTGTTTAGTTTGTGTAATAAAATATCAAAATCTATAAAATAAAGTTATAAACAAAGAAAAATTAAATTATGATCAAAGCAATCTTTTTATTTTTAATCATATTTGTGACCTAGATTTAGATTGTCGGAAGTACAAACCCGTGCATAGGCCATTGGTCACTTCGCAACTGCCATATTAAAAGCAATGTTGCAGTTGATGAAAGGGGGGTTGGTCGGGAAACCGATTTGTGTGGATGTTAAAAAAACCAGAGGAAGTAGAGTTACTTAGGATGTAGGATGTTATGACTGAGGGAC
This sequence comes from Saccostrea glomerata, assembly GCA_003671525.1. Lineage (NCBI taxonomy): Eukaryota > Metazoa > Mollusca > Bivalvia > Ostreida > Ostreidae > Saccostrea > Saccostrea glomerata. Next base: position 1,264,621 of record PRKT01000016.1, on the reverse strand, counting down.
GATGTCTATAACTCTATCAGATGATAGAGTGCATGTGACTGTGCCGATTTCTTCACGAGATTAATCAGACGGGATATCTACGGATGTGAGTTCTCGGCATCGCGAGGCCTCAGTGATTATAAGTGGACAGAGTTGCGCTAACGGCTTGCTTTTGATCCGAAGATAATTCATTATTTATTTTGTTTGTAAAAAGATATTTCATATCGAATTGCTCTATTTTTGTCAGTGAATTTATACGCCACTCATACACATGCAGGCTGGCATTTGACATTTCAGTAGTATTTCAATAGGTCAATAGGGGAATATACTTACCACAGGTACTTACCATGAAATTAACAAGATGGACTTTTGTAGTGTTTGTCATAGAGATAACAATTCTAAATGGAAAGATATGTATAATGTTAGCAAAATGCTAAAAAGCAGGAAATTCAACACTAAAAGAATTGGTTAAAACATTCAAAATAGAAAGCGTCAGCATCATATCATGTTGAGTCAGATAGAATAATGAAAATCACTTCTAATCTAGTTGACTTGTTTATCTAGACTGATTATTCAAAACACTGCAACATTGACGTTACCATGACGTCATAATTAAGATGACGTCATAATAGAAATATTTACTTAATGTCACATGCACTTTAACGTCACATATAAGAAAATTATCATCAATATATCATTGACATTTAATCTGTCATACATGTATTCATACATTTCTCAATAAAAATTTCCACAAACAACTTTTACATGTACACGTGTATGTCAATTTATATTTACGCATCAATATGTTTTAGCAATCAAGATAACTCCACCATTATTGATTCATTGCTGTCATGTTCTATAGGCCACCTCAAATACTTAATACACCACCGTACTTTTAAAAAAAAAAATAAACAGAGTGTTTAACAATTTGAAAACACTTTATTTATTTGATGAAACAAAATAGAAGTGTAAAACTGTCGACATCATACCATTACAGTTTTATTATAAATAATAATTATTTTTTAAGTCCGTTCCTCTACATATAATATACAAAATAAATACAAAAATGATCATAGGAATAAAAATAAATAAAACAAAAACATCAACAGATAAAAATGCATCGAGCATATATTTTGAACGGCACAGTAATGTGCATGTCAATCAATTTCAGTATAATAACAAACTTTATGACAATGTGTTTACGGGTTAAAATAATTCATAATACATCTATATGTACATTTTCATTTTTGGAAAAAATACTTCTACATGTCAAATGGGTATCTACGTATCAATAGGCTTAAGCAAATTAGATAACTCCACCATTATTAAATCATTGCTTTCACGTTCTGCTGGCCACCTTAAATATTCAATGCACCACCATATATTTTTTATGTCGTTCGGGAGTCTCTCTAATGGTATATCGTCTTTGATGATGACAACAATAGAACTCTGACGCTGGTTATGGAAGGCGTGAGTAACCGCCATCTGGAAGGCGTATGAGGCCCAACCACTCTCCAGAAAACATTTAGTGATCACGAACAACACTTTTCTACTTTCATTGATACATTTCACTATCTCTTCTGCCTCCCATTTTCCTGGAGTTGAATCTTTATCTTTGAGCCACGCCTTGATGTTCAAACTTTTTAATTTTTGGTACAAAGTATGACAAATCCACAGAGAGTCTTCATCAGAATAAGACACAAATACATCATAAATGTAGTTGTCTTCTTTGTTTTGTAAATGCACACCTTTCCAACTGTTTTTAAGTCGCAGTACAACATATTCCACGTGTATGCGGTATCTTCTTAAAGCAGTTACTATCAGAAGTACTGACAAAGTAATCAAAATCAACACCACAGAGAAAATAAGCCATTGTTTAGTTTGGCATTCTTTCTCAAATTTTCTCCAGATTTGTTCATTATCAAATAAGTGGTTGATAGGCACTCGGTTCCCTGCGCATAACGTTTTATTAATATCAGAAAACACATGATTGTGACTTCTCATCCATCTCAAAGACTGAATAGCTGAACAGGTACAAGAGATCGGATTTCCTTCTAAGTAAATAGATATTGTACTAAGAGTTTCAATGATTTTTTGGTCATTATTTGAGAACTCAGATATCAAATTGTATCGCAAATGCAGATACTTTAAATTCTGCGTAAATGCGAAGGTGTCAGGAATGTTAGAAAATTTGTTATTGTCTAAGTTTATTTTTATTAGAGAGTTATGCTGGTCTTTCAAAAGAGAGATAGGTAAATAATTCAATTTGTTTCTTGAAAAATCAATTGAAGATACATTTTTTAGATTTCTGAATATATTTTTCGAATTTGAGAAATCTAGATTCATGCCCATTGCATTTAAGTTCTGAATTCCTCGAGAATGCTGAAATAAATCTACGTGTACTTTTTCAAAGCTATTGCCAGATATGTCAAGAGTTTTTAATGATGGCAAATCAAATTGGTCGACGTATGCCAGCGGGAAATTTGTTTCTTGGATGTACAATTCTTGTAATCTTTCACCGATAAGTTTGAAACTAGGTGTCCATCTTTTTACATTATGTATATAATTTCTCGAAATATCAAGAAGTTCCAAATTTTTTGACAGTGTAATGTTTATAGAGAATATTGATATATTATATTGATAGTCATTCAACTTCTTTTTCAAGGGTTGTGGGCTATTGCAGCACGCAATTATATTCTTAATTTTTGGTGCTGATAACAAAGTAAGAATGTATGACGTATCCACATCATGCAGATGATTTTCGCTTAAATCTATATACTGTAGGCAATTCAATAGAGTTGTATTGTCAATATAAATGTTGATATAGTTAATATTATTGCCTCTCAAAGATAAGGTACGGACACATACATTGATAAGATATTCTGATAACCAATCATCTAAAACTATGATACCGGTTTCAAGATCTTTACAGTTTTCATTCATAAAAATTTTACCAATATTGCGATGCTGGAAACATTTCAGAGAGCGCAAGGCCGGAATAATGTCACATTTCCCACCAAAGTCAATTGTAACCTCTTCTGTTAGATATGGAAATGAACAAAACATATCTTCAGTGACGTCACAAAATACGTGACTATGAAAAAACATATCAAGGCGATGAATTTTAGAGCGCCGAAGTCCTAAAAATGATGTATTTTTTAAGCTAAAATCATTTAAAATATGAAACTGTAATTCAGATAAGTTTTTTAAGTTTTCAAATGGTGTTGTAAATGAAAATCCGTTGAAAATGTCGATATAAAGACTCGACAGAGACTGAATTGCAGAAAGGGCAACATCCGGGTAACCATCTGACTGGAAATTATTCTGATCAAGTCGAAGGAACTTGAGCTTATGCATATAGGAGAAAGCTTCAACCTCTATTCCGTTTTTATCAAGCTCACAACTTGAAAGATCTAGACTGCATAAACCAGAAAGTCTATGAAAGGTCTTATTTTCGATGTTTTTAATTTTGTTATTATTAAGGATTATGGATGACACAACTGAAAACCGAATAAGATTTTCAAACGTCTTTTCTGTTAAAGTAGAAAATTTATTAAATGACAAATCCAACGTCACGTAGCGGTTTCGTAACTTTTGTGGTATTTTGTAAGGGATTCTGTCTGTATTAAGTCCACTACAGTTCCATAGAATTCCAAGGTTTCCGCACTCGTCTGTGTATGGCGCTGTTGGACAGATGTATGATTTAACAACCAGACTGCAAACTGCAAATGAAGTTCATTCTATCATAAAGCGTTTCTCTTTTTACTCTTAGACAGATAGTGTAAATTTGCAATAAGCATAAAGAATACAAAATAATTCTTCATTATTTTTTAATCTCTGTATTTTTTAATAAAAAAAAAAGAAAAAAACAATATTGGGTTCATACTCGTACATGTTGTATATATTTTTATAATGTATACGTTATTTATCAACAAACCTTGTGCAACATCCATTTTTATTTAGCATGAAAACATAAACTAAATATCAAATACGTTATCCAACCTACCTTTAGTTTGTACCAGCTTAAATTATAGCGTAGTAGACATTAGTCATGGACACACTTTGTACGACAACTTAAAGTTTGTCCATGAATAATGATGGCTATATAAGAATTTAAGATGGTACAAATTACAGGTAGATGGCATATTAAATTTTAGACCAGGCTTATATGTTATGGTATATAGATAGGTAGTTTATTAGCAAGTTTTATGCGGGAATTTCAGTTGCTACAAAGAAAATTAAACATTCTTAGTCATGTATCTTTCATGATTCCTTCATCCCAAATAAATAATATACATATGACCTGTATAAGAATAAATGTAACATTAATTATTATAAATTAAGAAAATGTGTTTTTAAATTTGATTCTTTTGTCAGTCAAATGTAGAAAATAAAGCTGATCCAACATATAAATCCTTTGAATCACAACACAGTCATCTGTCATGAATATCGTCATTATTCAATGTCTATTGAAATAATGGGTAATTTGTGTATCATTCGATACCTGTGATGCAGCTTTTCTTTTTAAATGTTTCAATAGTGAACCACAAAACCATAGCAAGATTACATTTAGAAGAAAGGGGTTCCATCATCATCAGTTTTTAAAAAAAACCTATTTTAAGGCCCCTTCTGGTCTTTATAGAACTGGGACTGACTTTTTTCCATGTTAAATGTTAGTCTATTATCTATACCCTGAATTGACGACGGATTTTCCGTTATTTCCCAATCATGACAAGGAGCAAACAGCGGGTGTGACCGCAGGGGATGCCTACACCTCCATGGCACCTGATCCCACCTCTGATGTTTTGGAGGTCCGTGTTTGCTCTTCTCCAATTTTATATTGTTTTATGGACATTTGATCTTGAATACTGTTCGTTATCTCCATATGTTTCATTGCAAGTTAATAGCTTAAAAAAACCGGTAGTATCTAGATATAAACTTCCTCTTTGTATTGACGGTTACGCTCAATTAATTTGCTACTACACGCTCTGATCTCTTGACTAGTGACTTAATTTTTTCCATAATAACTGTTAAAAATAACATGAATTTAAAATAAAATTCATTTTGTCAACCTTTCAATCCCGTGAAGGATTTTGATTATAAAAGAAAAACGTTAAAATTCTTTTTTGTTTGTGATGGAAAGGACAAGTAGACAATTGCGCACATAATTTTTTTCCCTTGTTTAGATTAACAAATTTAAGGTAGAACAAAATAGACATGCTTAATTTTACTTCAAAATAGAACATACATTGAACAGGAATTAAATAAAATCTCCCGTATATATGCTATTTCTAAGCCCTCTTAAGAGAAAATGTAAAACTCAGTATTACAAAATTTAACAGAGTAGTGCAAATAGAAAACCCAAATTAAAATATGTCGAGGTGAGGAAAATTTTTGATATTTTAGCAACTGAAATTAAATTTAATGCATTTTTTATTAAAAAAAATCAGATGACGTCATTATATTTTACTTTTAACCTCCTAAAATGACCATGATCTTTGTTTTACAAAAGGCATGGAAATTCCTTATAGATATGTCCAATAATCAGGTTTCTATTATAAATGGATCAGCAGTTACATTTCATTTTGTAACAGACGATTATATGTCATGTCCATGTCATTAACACGATCCAAAATATAGGGTCTCGAATAAGCAATATACAGGATGGTTGTAATTTTAAAAATCAAAGCAGAAAACGTGTCATAGCTTATTTTTTTCTTGCAAAGATTCTTAATTATCTATAATATAGTTACATTATTCTTTTTTCTGGTGTATTTTATAAGAAACGAATTGAAACAAATTTCTTGGGTGTTTGTAGTACCTTTATGACCAGTCCATTTCCGAATCCTAAGGGCAATTACATGAATTATGTAAACAAAACCAAATCATAAGGCCAATTTTAACTTCATGTTCATCCTACCAGAGTGTTTAATGATTAAAAGTTTAAGAAGGTGAATTCACAGACGATCATTTTTTTTAAAGACCCCCACCCCCAAGTCTGTGCATATAGTATGAGAGTCAGATAATCCCATGTGAGAATGGCCGCAATCTAGGAGTTCTTGTCATAATATTTTTAGAATATGGTAATTATCATTCAGTCTAGGAAAAGACGCTTACATTTAACGAAAAATACAGGTCAGGAAGGTCCTTGTGAAGTTGCTGTGGATTATATAAGTTCCCCAAACTTCTACTCTTAGATTGTAAAAGCAGTATAAATATTGGTGATTTAATTAAAATGTTACAGTACCTTGATTGGAGACAGTTGAAGTAGAATTTACTTTTTGGAATTTCCCAAATATCCGAATGATGAAAAAAAAATCTTTTAACTTTCTAATGTGTCGGATACACTAGACTGAGTAAACCTAGGGTTATTCTGTTTAAATGTAGATGATCTTCCTTTTTGTTTATCGACAAAATTAAGTTCAAAGGGAAAAAATTTCATAAGTTCATTAAAATTAGATAGGGTAAGAAAGCAATCTGTTCACAGTATCTATTTCTTTTTTGGGTGTTGGTTTCAATCGTGAGGCTCTTGATATTGTTTAACTATCTTACTGATTTTTATCTGCCATTATAAACTTAATTAAATGTCACATACAAGAGACACGGAAAAAAGACGACAAGGACTTTTAAAATTGTACACATATTTACACTCCAGGGCACATTTTACCATGCATTTTTGTACAATCTTGACAAAGAACTATATATGATGAGTAAATTTTGGCATCCTTCAAATTAATAGTTAGAATGAAATTCTTATATGTATCAAGGATTTTTAATTTAAAGAAGAAATTAGATGTGCAAAATTTCCAATACATTTTGAAGCTTAATTTACACTCACATGCTATACATGACGTCAGAAATTATGCTATTTTGCATTCGAACTAGCATTAGATCACAATGGGCTTCTCAACAAGAATGATACTTTCCCTAAGTATTCAGAATAAAAGAAGAAGGTATTGTTTTAGCTTTATTGCGCCCTAAAAATGTAATGACATCAAAGAGTTTTGAAAATGGCTTAAATATAAGTGAAATAAATGACTCTGATTAATCAGGAAAGAATATGGCATGAAGGTTTACCATTTTTCAAATTTGACGTCATTAATGTGAAGTATTTCTCTATTTTCAACAAAAAAGCCTCAAAATGTCACATTTCAAGTGTGATTCTCCTTTAGAAAACAGTGTCCACAGCCCTCGCCCACGTTAATTTTTTGATATTTTGTGCAAAATTCAATAACAAATCACACATCTCAAGTTCTTTGTGGGCGATGCCTGTGGACGATGTTATCTGAAAGAAAATTCCTTTGAAAATTGGTGTCTTCTGCAACTTTTTAAGAAAATACGGGAAAATGCACATGTTTATGACGTCATAATTAGCATGTAAAACACATGTGAAAAAAATGACTTGTATGATTTTTCTGCATTGAATTCCAATTATTCAAAAAGCATGAGTTTTCAACTTTTACACCAGTTTCATTTTGAAAATCACAGGGCAAAATTTGTATGAAAACCATACCTTCTTCTTAAAATTTGAAAGTGCAAGGATGTGTCAAACCCATCAAAAAATTTAAAGTTTCAATAACTTTTAGACGAAATAAAACTTTTAATATATTTTCATGTTAAATGCTATTACAATATACATGTTTAAGTCCTGATATTATACAGAAAATATTAACTTCAAATATGTGTCTCTGCACCTTTAAAATATAACGCTAAAATTGCCGGGATCATACGTTAATGGTTAAATCATGTATAAAAACTGAAAGATTCACAGAATCCGTTTTTTATTGGTCAAGAGTGCAACATTTATACAAAGTCAAGGAGAAAAAGTAACGGAAACCATCTGGACGGCGTGTGAGGCCCAACCACTCTCCAGAAAACATTCAGTGATCACGAACAATACTTTTCTACTTTAATTGATAAGTTTAACTATCTCCTCTGTCTCGCAATTTCCTGGAATCGAATCTTTGTCCTTAAGCCACACCTTAATATTTAAGCTTTCTAATTTTGGATACAGATAACGAATAATCAATGCATAGTCTTCCACACCATACGACACAAAAACGTCATAGATATAATTATTTTTTCTGTTTCCTAGACTCACATCTTTGAATCAATTTTTAAGTCTCAATATGACTTATTCCACATGTACTCGGTATTTCCGCACAGCAAAGGATATAAGAAGTATAGATAAAGTCACCACGATGAATACCACAGAGACGATGAGTCAGGTTTTTGTTTGACATTCTATTTGAAATTTTCTCCAAATTTGATCATTATTAAGTAAGTGAATAGATAAATTTCTACTTCCTGCACATGAGATTCTACTCAAATCAGCAAAGAGATGCTTGTTATTTTTCATCCAGATTAGAGATTTCAAACTTGAACAAATACAAGAAATTGCATTTCCTTCCAAGTACAGAGATACATTGTTTTGATTTTCAAAAATTCTTTGATCATTTTCAGAAAATTCCTATATCAAATTGTTTCGTATAGAGAGATTTTTCAAACTTTGCAAATACCTTAATGAGTCCGGAATATTAAAAAATCGGTTGTAGTCAGGATTTATTTCTGTCAAAGATTCTGTCTGGTCTATGAAAAAAGTTGGTGGAAGAAAATTAAAATTGTTTTCTAAAAAATCAAGTATAGAGAGATTTTTCCTATTCCTGAATATATTTTCAGAATCTAGAGTAGAAAACTTAAATTACATTGTTGAGAGATAAATTTTGAATACCTAAAGAAGACTGAAATAAATCAGCGTGAACATAGACAAATTTATTACCTGATAGATCAAGAGTCTTTAAGGACGGAAAATCGAATTGGTAGATATTTCTTTGTGGAAAATTAGTTTCTCGGATGTTCAGTGCTCGTAAACTGTCACCAACAATTTTATAACGATATCTTTTCTTTCAGGTTGTGGAAGCGATTGTTAGAGATATCAAGTATCTCTAGTTTCTCTGGTAAAGTTAGAGTGATATATACACCACTCCGGTATGTGTATTGTACTAAATCAGCAATGCTGTTCTTTGGAATATACGGATCGTTAAGGCAATAATTCAGATTTTTCAATCTAGGTGCTGAGAACCAAGAAACAATCACTGAAACATCCACGACATTCAAATTATTTTTGCTTAAATCTAATTCCTCTAAACAGTTACGTAATGTTGAGTTCTGAATATTCTTTCTTATAGATGCAATGCTGTTTTCAATAAAAAATAATTTTCGAACACAGATATTACTAAGGTATTCAAGTAACATATCATTTATAATTATTAAATTTGTCTCAAGTTTTTTCTTGTTTTCATAAAGTGTGATGTTTCTCATTATTCGATGCTGTAGACATTTCAGAAAGCGTAATCCTGGAGTCACGTCAGATTTCCCGCTAAAATTAATGAAGACATCTGTAAGAAAGGGAAAGGAAAAAAACTGATCTTCGTTAACGTCACAATGCACAAGTGAGATTAAGTTGTCGGATTTTAGAGATTTTGGGTCCTAAAAAGGACGAATATGATATAATGAAATCACTTTGAATATTAAACTTTATTCCAGACAAATTTGTTAGGTTTTCAAATGGTGTCGTAAATTCAAAATTTTCAAAAATGTCTATATCCAGGCTACGCAAAGACTGAAGTGCAGAAAGTGCAACATCCGGGTACATGTGTTCATTTTCAAAATCATTACCCAAGGCACATTCAATTACAAGAAACAGAAATTTCGTTGATGAGCCTCAAGTTATACGTACACATACTCTAAATCCTGATGACGGCCTATCTTACAGAACAGGTAAACATTGATGTAACCATCAATTGTCGCCTATAGTCGCGAACATTTTGAAAACTTCTAGTCGGATAGAAATCAAATAAAAACGATGTCATTTTAAACTGGATCAATTTCTCATGTAAATGTTGGCCGCATAAAATATAAATTGAAGTTAAACACATACATCACCTATATTTTTAAAAATACATATTAATTTTTAATTTTAGAGTCGCCTGTGTGGCGCAGTGGTTAGAGCGTCTGCTCTAGAGTCGCAAAGTAAGGAGTCAATCCTTACGTCGTGGGTTCGAATCCCACTGTGGGACGTGGAGACCGGTCCTTCGGATGAGACCGTATAAACCGAGGCCCCGTGTCGCAGTAGGTGTTGGCACGAAAAAGATCCCTCACTGCTCAAAGGCCCTGAGTGCCGAGCATAGGACAAAATTTGTAGCCATCCACCGGCAAGTGGTGGCGTCTCCATATGAGTGAAAAATTCTCGAGAGGGACGTTAAACAACATACAATCAATCAATCAATCAATTTTAGAATATAAAACATTAACTATGCAGAGTACGTTTTTATGCGATAAGCAAAATTCGATGTTCTAAAAAAAAGGGATCTGTCGTTTTTTCGATAGTAAATGATAAGCAACCTTATATATTAAATATGTAAAGCATATTTATTTTTTACAGATTCACTTTATGAAAGTAAATATATTGTGTATCTCGTAATTTAGAAAGGGAAAGAGCATTCTGATTAACAATCTTTTCAATGTTTTGAAAACCTTTAAATCTGAATAACCTCTCCCACCCCAATCACCATTCACCAACTTTAAACTTGTATGTATAGAGCAGCCCGGTCCTCCGGGCTGCAATAAAGTGTATCCCAAACACAAACGAATTTTACGTGACTTGTAAAAGTCACACAACCTATCATATGAACACGGAAGGAGATATTTTAGAGACGATCTATTCCGAATATAGACATATTCCATTTGATTTGGTACTTACCAGGGATGGGGATTTAGTATGCAGTGAGACCGAGAATAAGTGCATTAATATCTTAAAAAGAAGCAATGCACAATGTTTGATTGCACTAAAAAATTGGATACCATAAGCCCTCTGCTACACCTCCGAAGACGACTTAATCACTTGTTGCTATGAAACCTGGACATACTCTCGAAAGCCCTGAACCATGCTAAGTAGTACGTTGCAGAGATTCTACAGTAATACAAGAAATACAATGCATCAATGGGGGTGAATTGTTATATGAGAGTCCTATGTTTATTGAAGAAAACAAAATCCTTGACATTGTAGTGAGTGAATCCATTCCAGACCAAATGGTTAGGACGGACATGAGCAAGTTAAGATTTTATTACAAGGGAAATCAGCAATTAATGAAGCATGAACAATTCTTGCCATTTGGCATAGACAGCATGTGCCAAATTTTCATTGCTGATCATGGTAAACCATGTTTTGACTAAAGAATTACTATACTACTAAACGTCACGCGAAATTAGACAAATTTCTCTCTTAATTGCAGGAATGATCAACATCTTGACATTGCTCGAACTTATCAAATTTAGGACATTAATTCAAATAATCTTTACTTACATGGAATCGCTCATAACGTTATTTTCGTTTTGAAACCTTTGTAAAGCGCAAACCTTTGCCACACAAAATAAAAAGAGTGTACTTTTGCCGCACAGAAAAAAGAGGGGTATAAAAGAATGATCTCGTATTTTTTCTAGACATTTCATTTTTGTCTGCAATGTAGTTGTCTTTCAGTCCCATTTCTTCGATGTTAGCTCAGCCTCTCATATCAATCAGGGGCAGTAATGTGAAAATTTGTTTTAATTTAGAAAAAGGTAAGGACCAACAACATTGAATTTTATCATTTTATCACATTTTACAATAATATTTACATTTTAAATTTCGTGTCATATTAACAAAATTCTTAAGGTGGCTCAATTACATCCACAGTTTATTTTTATTATTAACTTTCATTGTCAAATTATTGGCATTTTCTTAAGACAAGTATACACAGTGAAAATACCTCTTTATTTGATTAGAAAAAATAATTCTCTTCTGAAAAAATAAATGTCATTATCTGCTAAATCTGTGCATAAAACATTAAGAAAATGAGTTATGAAGAGACAAGGAATGTATTTCAATGAATTACATGTGACAAATTGAATGAAGAATGTTTAAACGAATTGAAAACTCCAATTTACAAAATATTTGGTATAAAAAGTCCACTATCAAGAGTTATCTTTCCTAATTAGCCAAGCCTCAAAACACTAAGAAACGTCTGAATATTACATTTAAAATACAGAACAAAGCCTTTAATTGCCAGGGTATATATTTAAATCAATAAACAAATATATGAATTAACACCAAACACAGTAAATAGTACAAGTAAATACTACTTATTTTATTTTCAACAAGGTTGTAGATTTTAACGGAGATAGCAGGATCTTTTTGGACCTTTGTTGGGCCAGCAATGCTCTATATGTTGGGCCATCGTATGCATTCAACATTGGGCCATCAGTAATTTGCTCATCGGCTCTTAACTAAACCAATCTGTTGGCTTATTGTTGGGCCAATGTAACAGTTAATGTTGGGCCATTGTTGTGCTAATGTATTCCTTCAATATTGGGCAAACGTCATTTTTGTACAGTTGGGTCATTGTAAGCAATTAATGTTGGGTCAATGCTAATTTGCTCATCGGCCCTTAATCAGACCAACTTGTTGGCTTATTGTTGGACCAACGAACGGATATTATTGAGCCATTGTTGGGCCACTTATTCTTTCAATATTAGGCAAACACCATTTTGGGTCAACGTTGGTTTGTATCTTATTGGCCCTCCATCAGGACAACTGAGTGTAGGAGTAACGATATTTGCTTACAAACACAACAGAGAAGTGTGGTATTGGATATTTGCTGTGGCAGGCGGCGCATGCGCAGGAGGAAATGCTTTTCTTGGATGCTGTTGTCAAAATATAAAGCGAAGAGTTAAAGATCGATTTAGTGCATTAGATCTAGATGGTATTGCTGATAAAAAGATTCTAATTCCAAAGACTTGAACTTATGCAATGATGAAAAGTTTTTAAGGAAAAGAACAAAAAAAGATATTTTATAAAAATTGAATGGAATTCATAATAACCATTATTTTAACACTTCAGTTTCTGTAGTGATATTAATGGAGCAAAACATTTCATAACCGATGTCGCTAATTTTATCCAATTGCATGTTGTTTTTATTAAAGCTAAGATTTTCACGATTTATCCATGAATCTCATATCAATCTTTTATATTTCATTCTAATTAAACTAGGGAAACATTATTAAAAACATATTTTGTGGTTTCGCTGCCATCTCCTCCTTCGTCTTTATTTTTCAAACAATGAAACGTGTTAAGTATCTTCCGGTTTGAAGTATTTTCTATGAAATGTGATTTTAACATTAAACGCTCCTGAATATAAGTTTAAATCTTTTGATTAAAAGACAAAGTCTTTCAAAGTTAAACAATGTACATATATTTACAGTATAAACAATATGATTGGTGTAGGTATTCCTGAACCTTTTAACAATATTACCACTTATACGAGCATGGTCTCGGATAGGTGAGTTTATTTCAGTAACCCTATGTCCCTCCATTACGGATATCTTAAGTCCTTTCAGATAGATAATTATTTTAACCCTTAGTCCCAACCTATCAATCCGGATAATTTATGTCCGTTTACATATACTAGTCTAATACTTAGTTGTTTCCTCCTCTTCCTTTCTCGATAAATCGATAAAACGGTAAGGTCATGGAAAATTTTGTGAAGTTGAATTGTTGCAATGTTTTAATTTTCCCCACCCACCCTCCTCTTGTTTTAGAACAAATACTGCTGTTCTTGTTATGTCATTGTAGCTGAGGACTTCCTGCTTTGTCCTGCGTCAACAACAGCCTATGTCGGAGTGATAATTGTGTGCTCCAATATTTCTCAATGGTGCCCTGACTGGTCCAGCGTATTCATCAACTTGTGTTGCATTAGTGATTCTGTATGATTCAGATTGCGTGTTCTGCAAAGACTGACTGTTGAGTACAGCGTCCGCATCAACCAATGTAGCGGTGATGATGTCTCTATTTTACCTATGACGTGTTGACTGCCTGTTTGGGGATTGCGTCCGCATCAACCAATGTCGCGGTGATAAAGTCTCTGTTTTACCTATACCGTGATGACTGCCTGTTTGGGATAGCGTCCACTTCAGCCTTGTTGCGGTTGGAATTCCTAGTGTTTGTGTATTCCGTCGCACCTCAACGCAATTGGACGAGTGCAACACATATTCTTATGCTCATTCCATTGTTTATTGACTTGATTGATATTTGAATTGATTGATGGACTATTGATTAATAATTGATTGATTGAATTTGATTGATTATTGCATTGGTGACGTCCTTGCACTTGTGACCTACCCAGTGCATGATCCGCCCGATTTGGGTCGTCACATTTATTGTATTGATTGTTGATTGTGGGGCAGCCCTGTGGTAGCCCCAGCAAATTGATCACCGCGGCCAGAAGCGCCACATTAAACAAGCAAAATAACATCCATATTGTTTGTTTGATTTATAGGGAATCTGAAATAATTTAATTTTAAAAATCTGAGGAAAAAGAAATCAGAAAATAAAATTAGATTATATCATACGTGTATTTCGGTCATAGCCGCTTCCCTGGTAACAAACCATTGATCGTTGGGTTTGACCTTGTCGCCAAACCTTTTGGCAGACAGGGCATCTTTGGCCCTCTGAACCAGTTTGGCTGACTCGAGATTACCACATCTCACGGCCTTTGTGCATTGGGAGGCGTGTTCCGCTGATTTGTGCGATATCCCATAGATATTTATTTCACAGGGGAAAAATTAGAGAAACGTTGTCTTCACCATTAAAGGTAGTTACGTTTTCTTGGACTTGATAACACGTCCCCTGGCTGGTGCCCTTCCTGTTTACACACTTTACAACGTGGGCGTTATCACAATACCTTCTGGTATGATCCGTGGCCCAGCATTTAGTACAAGTGAGTTTCCTCTGTGATTTAGGCTGACCGTAATGGAATATCACATCTGACCAAGTAGACCCGAACAGCAGTTGATCCTGGGAAGATACTTTTCTTCGGGTAAAGGCTCTATGTAAATAAACCGATTCCTGTTTAGTACACTAGTCATCCTATTTGTGACCGGGTGGCGAATTTTTTCCTAGAGAATATTACTTTTAGGCTTAACTTCAAGTTTTTATAGTAATGCATGGACAGCTGAATCGTCTACCGATAAGGGAAGGCCACACAATCTGATTTTCAAAGTTTTTCAAACGAAGTCAATACTGACTTTTATAGCAAATAAATTTTTTAATCGATCCAAAATACAATAAACTAAATATATCCCTTAAAATCAATACATTGTTCTATCAGTATAAAAATGAACACAATTAAATTAATACATTATTATCTTTAGTCCCTGTATGTTAAAAATCGAAGAGAGAAAAATTATGGCTTGCTGTTATTATATTGAATTTTAGTTTGTCTTTATCCAGTTAAAAATAAATAATATAACAAATGTAGTTCTTTCATTCGATCAATCCATAGATATATAAGTTTACTTTACAGAAAGAAAGCCATTCGACAAGAAGGGCACCACAAAGCGGATTATCTCCTCGTAAATTAAGGATATGGAGATAACGAACAGTATTCAATCTCAAAGTCCATAAAACAATACAAAATAAGAGCAGAGCAATCACGGACCCCCGAAACATCAGAGGTGGGATCAGGTGCAATGGAGGAGTGAGCATCCCCTGCCGACCGGTCACACCCGCCGTAATGTAAGAATAAATCAGAACAGCATTCGACAAATTACGATTATAAATATATCAATCAAGGTGCAAATAAGGTCTTTTCACTTCTTTTCTTTTCACACAGGACTGCGTTTTTATATAACCTCCAACTCCATTGCAAGGGGATAATTCCTTAAAACTTACATTGTATTAAACAAATGATAAAAGAAATTTGAAATGCAGATCCTTTCATTTATTGCTATAAATGATTTCCTTTCACACATAAACTATAAGAAAAGAACTGCTTTCTGATTTCTACATAGAAGAGTAATACAAATAATTAATACCTGTCTTAACATTTCATTTTTGTTGTAAATATCAAATGGATTTTTTTTCACAGGACTAGATACTATTATATTTATTAACAACATAACTCAGGATATGATGCATAAAATGTTTCATTATCAACAACACTTATGTAAAATTATAAAATTTAAAATCGACTTTAATCCGTTTATAAGAATATGTAAATTCTATGTATTTTGGTGTTTGTAAATATTTAAAACAATAATGATTCAGGATAAAAATGAAATGGTTATGTAAGAAATCCAAAAAAAGAAAGCGAAAAACTGTCGACATTATACCATTACCAATTTATCATGAACAAGAGTTGAGAAATGAAAAAAAAAGGTTTTCTCTATGTAAGAAATACTAATTAAAAACACTAAAAGACAGACAGATGGATAAAAGTACATAAAAAGACACTTGACAGATAGAAGTGCTTTTGAATTCGAACTTCTCAAATACATAGACAAAGAACATATATCCTGAATAATAATGTACATGTCCAATAATTTCAGTTTCATAACAAACTTTTAAACAATATATAATTTGTTTTGCATGTATATGTACATCTTCCCGAGTCAATGGTTTCTGATCCGCTCCGCTCCACAAAATCCCTTGACCGAATAGGCTAAGTTTGACGGGGTTAGAAATACGTTCTCTGATTGGTCTCATGTAAGTTTGCATGAACCAATCAAAATCATTGTTTTATTTAAATTGAAACTAAATCGTGAACAGAAAAACACACCAGTTTTACTTCCAAGGATAACGTCTTTATGGTTGAATAGCCCAGTTTAAGGTCTGTATCAGCTTTTTAGTTGAGTTATATTGAATTTTATTATAGACTACCAATATTATCTCGATTTTTCGGTTGAAGTCGTTTACTCCGATTCGCTAATAACAGAGGTCAGTAGAGTTTAAACTGTTTAATCTCACTAGATGGCGTGACAGTAAATCCCGGCAGACTTAGCCTATTCGGTCAAGGGTTTATGCAGTGGAGCGGATCAGAAACCCTTGACTTGGGAAGATGGTATATGTACATTTATCAATAAACATCTACAACTTAAAGATTCTTCAAATTCTACTGGTGTTTACGAATCTACGGATTTTAGTAAATTTGACAACTTAACTATTATTAGTTCATCATTTTTGTCTTCTGTAGACCACCTTAAATATTCGATGCACCACCACATATTTTTTATATCGTTTGGGAGTCTCTCTAACGGTATTTCGTCTTTGATGATAACAACAATGGAACTCTGACGCTGGTTATGGAAGGCGTGAGTAACCGCCATCTGGACGGCGTATGAGGCCCAACCACTCACCAGAAAGCATTCAGTGATCACTTTTCTGCTTTCATTTATACATTTTACTATCTCCTCTGCCTCCCATTTTCCTGGAGTTGAATCTTTATCCTTGAGCCACACCTTGATGCCCAAACTTTTTAATTTTTGGTGCAAATTATGAAAAACCCACCGGGCGTCTTCTTCAGAATAAGAAACAAATACATCATAAATGTAGTTGTCTTCTTTGTTTTGTAAATGTACACCTTTCCATCTGTTTTTAAGTCGCAGTATAACATATTCTACATGGATACGGTATCTTCGTAAAGCGGCTACTATCAGAAGAACACACAAAGTAATCAAAATCAACACCACAGAGAAAATAAGCCATTGTTTCGTTTGGCATTCTTTATCAAATTTTCTCCAGATCTGTTTATTATAAAATAAGTGGTTGATAGGCACTCGGTCCCCTGCGCATAACGTTTTATTAATATCAGAAAAAACATGTTTGTGACTTCTCATCCATCTTAAAGACTGAATAGCTGAACAGGTACAAGAGATTGGATTTCCTTCTATGTAAATTGATATTGAACTACATGTTTCAATGATATTTTGATCATTATTTGAGAACCCAGATATCAAATTGTATCGCAAATACAGATATTTCAAATTCTGCATATATTTGAAGGTGTCAGGAATGTTAGAAAATTTGTTATTGTCTAGGTTTATTCTTATTAAAGAATGATGCTGGTCTTTCAAAAGAGAGAAAGGTAAATAATCTAATTTGTTTTTTGAAAAATCGATTGTAGATAGATTTTTTAGATTTCTAAATATATTTTTCAAATCTGATTTTTCTGTGAAATCTAGATTCATTCCAATTGCATATAAGTTCTGAATTCCTCGGGAATGCTGAAATAAATCTGAGTGTGCCTTTTCAAACTTATTACCCGATATATCAAGAGTTTTTAATGATGGCAAAATAAATTGGTCGACGTATGCCAGGAAGAAAATTGTTTCTTGAATGTACAATTCCTGTAGTCTTTCACCGATAAGCTTTAAACTACGTGTCCATCTTTTTACGCTATGCATATAATTTTTCGAAATATCAAGAAGTTCCAGATTTTTCGACAGTGTTATATTTATAGAGATTATTGATCTATTATATTTATAGATACTTAACAGGTTTTCCATGGGTTGTGGGTTATTGCAACACACATTTATATTCTTAATTTTTGGCGCTGATAATATAGTAAGGAAGTATGAAAGATCCACAACATGTATGATATTTCTGCTTAAATCTATATACTGAAGGCAATTCAATAAAGTTGTATTGTCAATATGAAAATTGATGTAGTTAATGCCATTGCCTACCAAAGATAAAGTCCTGGCACAGACATTGATAAGATATTCTGATAGCCAATCATCTAAAACTATGATACCGGTTTCAAGATCTTTAGTGTTGACATCCATAAAAATTTTACCAATATTGCAATGCTGGAAACATTTTAGAGAGCGCAAGGCCGGAGAAATGTCACATTTCCCACCAAAGTTAATCTTAACCTCTTCTGATAGATATGGAAAGGAACAAAAAAGATCTTCAGTGACGTCACAGAATACGTGTTTTTTAAACCAAAAATCAAGGCCATGAATTTGGGAGCTCCGTAGTCCTAAAAACGAAGTATTTGTTAAACTAAAATCATTTACAATATGAAACTTTATTTCAGATAAGTTTGTTAAGTTTTCAAATGATGCTGTAAATGAAAATCCGTTGAAAATGTCGATATAAAGACTCGACAGAGATTGAAATGCAGAAAGGGCAACATCCGGGTAACCATCCGCCTGGAAATTATTCTGATCAAGTCGAAGGTACTTCAGGTTGTGTATATAAGAGAAAGCTTCAACTTCTATTCCCTTTTTATCAAGCTCACAACTTGAAAGATCTAGACTGCATAAACCAGAGAGTCTATGGAAGGTCTTATTTTCGATTTTTGTAATTTTGTTATGATTAAGGATTATGGATGACACAACTGAAAACCCAGCAAGATTTTTAAACGTCATTTCTGTTAAAACAGAAAATCTATTAAATGACAAATCCAAAGTCACATAGCGGTTTCGTAACTTTTGTGGTATTTTTTCGGGTAGTCTGTCTGTATTAAGTCCACTACAGTTCCATAGAATTCCAAAGTTGTTGCATTCGTCTGTGTATGGCGCTGTTGGACAGAGGTATGAAATAACAACCATACTGCAAACTGCAAAAGAAGTTCATACTATTATAAAGCGTTCTCTTTGGTAGATAGTGTAAATTTGCAATAAATATGAAAAATACAAAAAAATTCTTCATTAATTTTTAATCTCTGCGCGGGTAGGTTAATGTTACAACCAAATATTCTACTTGCCTATATGATATGACGTCATAATAAGCTATATGACGTGAGATTTAGAGATAACAATTTCTTAAAATCGATATCTAAGATTGATTTGAGGTCGTAAAAATGAACCAAAATATGCAGAGGAATAATATCAACGGAATTTTGTCGTTCCTGGGTCTCTGTAGTTATCACAGGGGTTACTTACCAAACCCGTGACGTCATAACTGTTGATCATGCAGTAGCAGAGTGAAAGTGAAAAGTAACGAGAATTGATGTAAACAAACACAAGAAATTGGAGTTTAAAAGCATTAAGAATGAATATCATGTGTGATTCTTGTCGGAATAAAGCGTATGAATAAGGTATGGTAATATAATTCTGCAATTTCTTCGTAAAATTAAAGCAGGGAGGGTGTTTACTTGCCGATCAGCCTTTCCTCTGTCCTTTATAACAAAAAAGAACACTACGCCGCATACCTTGAAATTCTATTTTTGTTTCTATCTAAAGTTCTTATTCTTTTTTTTTTGGAAAATGCTGCTAGAATCGTATGGTTTATGGAAATTTATGTATTTTTTTCAATGTTATGAACAAAATGTAAAAATTTTGGGAAGGTTTCGTCCTAAATTGTTGAATAATTATTACTTTAAGAGGACAGTAGGATTCTAGCAGCACTTTTCATGGTACGGAGATGTTTCACATAACTATTAATATAAATTGGAACTAATTATCCCCGGGGTAGTGTTAAACTTTTCACTTTTTCATTAAGGCATATTTTCTTATTATAGACGTCACGTGGTTACGTCGTGGTGAAGTGCCTCCTGTAGTATAAGTCCCATTGAAGTCTATAGAATGCATAATTATAGTAAAAGTTTTATCCTTGACTTTTCCGATTTATTAGTGATAAATAATTATAAAAAAAATGTTAATTCGCCGAATTCTGTTCCATGTGCTGCCTTAACAAACCCGCGTGTATTCTTAATTTATAAAAGAAGAAAACAAATATTTTGTTCATGCTTGTATATGTAGTATTTGATTTTAAAAGTTGAAAAGCAATTCAGCATACCCAATTACTTGATTACAGCGGATATGACTTGAAGAAAGATTTTGTGGGAAATAAATAACAAGTTTAAAAAAATTGGGAACTGGACTAGGCTGGTTAAATGATCAAATCATTTAAAACTTAAAGAGTTTGTTAAAAGATATAACCACAAATGTTTCTTTAAAATTCTACTAAAATACTACAATGGTTTTAAGGCAATTGATTATTTGAAAAATCTTTGTGATTGTTTGTTTACATTTTAGTTTATTTATCTATTTTTATCTATTTTTTTAAATTTATTTATTTATCTACTAGTTATTAACTGGTGTACAGTCAGACAGGGTTATACGAGGGAAAATCAATCATCATCGAATTGGTTTTATCGTAATTTTTATCAAGGATGTCTCGTAAGGATTAGCTTTAAGATTTATCACTTGCACCACTTAGACTGTGGAATCCAAAAATGATTATATGAAATTCAGAAGAAAAAATACACAACAAGTATTCTTCAATTTAAACTGATATGATGCCCTCCAAAGACCCTAAAATTAAAAAAAAAGTACTTATATATGAACATTTTATGCATTTACAAATAAAAAAAAAAGATTAAAACCAACCGATGACATGCAGTGTCATTTTAGCAATTTAGTGATTATGAAATTATAATTTTTTTTAAGTGTTTATATCGTTGAGCAGATGTCGGAAGAGCAATTCAACGGAAGGTTTTAACCCTCAAAACAGGTGTTTTGAGCTATCTATCCTGTAGTTTGTACACATTTAACTTAACCTCCAGCATTATTTATCAACAAGCATTGTGCAAAAATCATTGTAAATAGCATGGAAACATAAACTAGATATCAAATACCGATATGTTATCCAACTTAGTGTAGTTTGTACCAGCCTAAATTATAGCATAGTAGACATTAGTCATGGATACACTTTGTACGACAGCTTAAATTTTGTCTATGAATAATGACAGCTATGTAAGAAGGATATGTAGATAACGAATAGTATTCAATCTCAAAGTCCATAAAACAATACAAATTAGGAGCAGAGCAAACACGGACCTCCAAAACATCAGAGGTGGGATCAGGTGCCATGGAGGAGTTAGCATCCCCTGCTGACCAGATTGAAGATGGTAAAAATGACAGGTAGACGGCATTTTAAGTTTGAGATTAGGCTAATATGTTTATATCAAATAGATAGGTAGGTTATTTACATGTTTTATACTCGAATTTCAGCTAGTACAAACTACAGGTAGAGGTCAGAAAACATATGGTATGAGGTTTATAATCTTATCTTGAATTTTGCACGTAACTGTCCGGACATTTCAGATATTTCATGATTTTGCTGAAATTATATAAACACATAAATCTCCGTGTTCGCAAACTATAGTTGAAGGTGAAATATTTTATTTGATAAACTTGTAATTATCCTTTTCTGCAAAATTATTTTGGTTTCCGAGTTTCTTTAATTTGTTAAATGAAAGGAAAATTAATGAATAATAATTATTTGTATATTTCATTGCACAAATACATGATATTTTGGATGACAAGACGATAAGGACAAATTAACAACTAAATGTTTATTTCACTGATTTGTATTGTTTGTACATTTTTTTTTAGACCAGTCGCTTTTCGCCATCTTCGCCTCTTTCATAAAGTTCATTGAAATAGATATATAAAGTTAGCTACTAGTAACTGGCTACAAGTAGATGGCTATTCAAATGGGTAAAGTTGGCTACTAGTAGCTGGCTACGAGAAATAAGTAAAGTTGGCTACTAGTAACTGGCTACTAGTAGCTGGCCACGACAACTGGGTAAAGTTGGTTACTAGTATCTGTCCACGAGAAGTAAGTAAAGTTATCTACTAGTAACTAGCTACTAGTAGCTGTCTACGACAAGTAAGTAAAGTTGGCTACTAGTACGTCTAGTAGCTGGCTACAAGTATTTTAAGTTAACTTAAATTACTTGTCTAGTATCTAACTTTACATATCTCATTGAAATACCGTATATCCGGGTTTTTTGCAGTGATCTATTTTTTTGCATTTTGCGACCATTTTTAATTTGCAAAATATAAAACACGTAGAAATAATGTCAACTATAATGTGACAATACCATTTTAAGCAAAAGAATCTTCAATCGTAAGAAATAACTTACACAAAATAAAAACTGTACTAATCTACCCCATTTTCGCAAATTTTCAACATGCGAAAAAAACTGCATATACGGTAAAAATTTTTTGCAATTAAACATACTCACAGTTAAGAAAATAGAACATTCTTAGTCCTGTATCTTTCATGATTCTTTCAGCCCAGGTGATTAAGATTCATATTACCTGGATAAAAATAAATGTTACATTCATTTTAAAGAAAAAAGACGATTTTAAATGTGAATACTTTATAAGTTATATATAGAAATTAAAGCTGGTTCAAAATATATATATATATGCCTATTGAAAAGAATTAGCTCTGAATCCCAAGACAGAAATCTATAATGACTATCGGCATTATTCAATGTTTATTAAAATAATGTGTATTTATTTAAGAAACGAATTTCATTTTTTGAAGATTCATGAGGTTATGAACTACGACGCTTCACGCCAGCATATTTTCAAAACAAAACAGTATGCACTATACGAGTATATTTTGACGTCAAGAGCGGTATTATGACGCAACAATGGAGATATTCATGCTTATTCGTGGTCATTAACTAATGTAGTTCATGAGAAAATGAACAGCATTTTTGGTAAAGAATCATGGGGGAACTTTATTTTAAAATTGAGTGATACAAGTTAGGTATATTTTAATATATACCTACGTGTATCACTCAATTTTACGGTTGATTTTACGCAATCACGTGACGTCGTGATCCGACTTTCCAAATCACCACACTGTGGTTTTCTGAATCCATATCACCACTCTCTGAAACTGATGATGTTGTACGCAGAAACATGACGTTATTTTTCAGTTAGTTATTTTTATAATTTTATAATAAAAACGTTTTTGTGCATCTGTGTTTGCTAAAAAAAATCTTATGATCAATATTATTTTCTATGGCAAAAAAAGATAAATATCGTGTTCTGAAATGTTCCCTCAACTTAGACAGTCCATGATGTCACGTGACCCGGAAATGGAGAAAATTATTCGAAAGTGGGGAAAAAAGGCCGTGTGTAATTTTCACCTGTTAATAATATTCCCGTTCATGTATTTTGTAAACATTAAGACTTAGAAAGCCCACAGATTGTACATATACTTTAAATATATATATTGCTTTAAATAAAGATTGAACAGCATTGCAAACATCGACGAAATGGCCTGACGTGACCCAGAATTGGCGACTTCACTGTACCATATCAGAATATACAGGGGCGGAGCTTACTGGCGGCGAGATTAAAGCGGGGTCCACTTCACGCATCAGTGCGTAAAGCGATCCAAGAAAGCGAACGCCGGGTTCGCTCTAGTGGACCCAATGCTGACCCCAAGCGAACACGGAACGAACCCGGAGTGCACCCAAGGCGCACCCAGAGCAGTCCCAACATTTCTAAAAGCGAACCCGAAGCGGACCTCGAGCGAACCAGGGAAGCGAACCCGGGGTCCACTTCGGGTTTGCTCTGGTTCTGTCCGGTCGGTACTGTGTGTTACATCTTTTTTTTAAAACGTTCAATAGTAAACCACGAAAGCCATTGCAAGATTACAGAAAGAAATTTAAGACGTTCTATCATCAGCTGTTTTAAAAACACCCATTTTAAAGCATATTGTGGTCATCAAAGAACTGTAACTGACGTTTTTCATATCAATTCTTAGTCCATTATTTATACACTAAATTGACGACGGATTTTTCCGTTATTTCCTGATCATGACAAGAAGCACACGGCGGATGTGAGTAGTCTGCAGGGAGTGCTAACTCCTAGATGGCAACTAATCCCACCGCTGATGTTTTGGAGATCCATATTTGTTCTGCTCCAATTTTGTATTGTTTTATGGACTTTTGATCTTGAATACAGTTTATTATCTTCGTTTCATTGCAAGTCAGCAGCTTATAAAAACCAGTAGCATCTAAATATGAACTTCCTCTTTGTATTTACGGTTATGCTCAATTCATTTACGGTTATGCTCAATAAATTTGGTACTACACGCGCTGATCTCTTGACTGTTGACTAAATAGTTTCCTGAATTACTGTTAAAATTAAAATGAATTCAAAATAAAAGTTATGTTGTAAACCTTTCCGTCCCATGAAGGATTTTAATTTAAAAAAAGAACTTTTAACTTCTTTTGTGTTTGTTATGGAAGGGACAACCAGACAATCGCGCACATATTTTTATACCCCCGCTTGAAAAGCGGGAGGGTATATAGTTATGGGTATGTCCGTCCGTCCGTCCGTCCGTCTAGCTGTACGTACGTCCGTCCCTCTGTCCGTCCGTCTGTCTGTTACGCTTTGGGGTACCCATCTCTTATCCGCAAACTCTCTTATACCACTGAAAGAAATTTGATGAAACTTTCACATAATCTTTATCATATATTGCCATTGTGCACCTTCTATTCCACATTTTGATCCTACACATATTTTGGGTTTCCCGACCACAGCAAAACATGTACTTTGCAATGATATGGGAGGCGGGGGTTTCATTTAGTACGCTCATTGCTAACAATACCTCTAGTTTTTCCTGTGTTTAGATAAATAAATTTAAGGTAGTATACAATAGACATTTTTAATAGAACATCCATGGAACAGGAATTAAAAATTCTTAAGTAAATATGCTATTTTCGACCTCTGAAGAGAAAATCAAGAACTCAGTTTTTACAAACATTTAACAGAATAGTGCAAATAGAACTCAAATTTAAATATGTCGAAGTGAAGTAAATTTAACCAACAATTATCGACATTTTAGCATCTGAAAATACATCTTATGCCAATTATTTAATTTAAAAATCAGATGACGTCATTGTATTTGACTTTTAACACCTAAATTGACCGTGACCTTTATTTTACAAAACGTATTGACGACTCTCATAAATATGTCCAGCAATCATGTTTCTACTATAAATGGATAAGCAGTTATATTTCATTTAATTAAAGACGGTTATATGGCATGTCAATGTCATTAACATGATCCAAAATATAGGGACTCAAATAACCAATATATAGGATGTCTCTAACTTAAAAAAAAATGAATGAAACATAGTACAGATTGTTATTTTTCTTTCAAAGATCCTTAATTATTTATAATATAGAGACTTTTTCCCTTTTTTGGTGTATTTTATTAGAAATGAATTCAAAGAAATTTCATGAGTGTTATTAGTACCTTAAAATATAACCAGACCATTTCCGTTTCATTAAGCAAAAACTTGAGAAAAAAACAACGGAAAACAATATTCTAAGGGCAATTTTAACTTATGTTTATCCTACGGGATTGTTTCATTAACAAATGTTTTAGAAGGTGAAGCCACATACGATCATTTTCATACATATTCCCCAAAAGTTTGGTTTGTGCATTTAGTATGAGAATAAGATAATTCCATGTGAGAACAGCTGCAGTCTATGACTTCTTACACCAGCTTTTTTTCAGAATTGAAAAGTTTACCAAGGAGGTGAGGTGGGGAGTAGGGCTTGAATTCTAATACTACTTGAGAATGTCTCCATATCAATTCTGCACATAACTTCTTGAAAAAGTTCTTGAGAAAAAGATTTTTATAGATTTTTTTAAATATTTTGTTTGCATATATTACCTTGTAATAATTTAATTTGACTCCCCATTACCTTCCTTCCTACCTCAAAGGGTATTCATGATTTGAACAAATTTAAATCTTCAATACATGAGGATGCTTACATGTCAATATGAGTTAGCATAGCTTTTTTGTTATTGAGATTTTTCTCTTTATATTCCTATGTAAAACTTTGATCCACCTTTAAAACCCTTCCCTACCCTTGGAGGTTATGATTTGAATACATTTAATTCTACACTACTTGAGGATGCTTTCATATAAATATCACTAATCATGTCTTTGCTATTCATTAGAAAAAAGATTCTTAAAAATATATTTTAATGTAAAACTTGTATCCCCCATTGTGACCAGGGATGGGGTAATAGTAATGTGTTATGGAAATTGACTGTAATTAATTACAAATTTCGATGTAATTGAAAGTAATGTGTAATTGACCAAATTTTAAATTACAAGTAATGGTAATTTAATTAATTACTTTCCAAAATGGCATGTATTTCACAATTACTTTTCAATTATTTTCAATTACACTGATTTTAAATAAATGAAAAATATTCTCCTCTCCCTCGATTTCATAAACATTATTTATGAAAGGTTAATAGCTTATATTTTGGACCAAAAATTTTAATAGTAAAATTTCTTGAAAAGAACCTCCCTTTTTATGTCAATTGTTGTTTAAATACAAAGCCCCTTTTTATTTAAAAAAAAAACTTTGAAATCAAATTAATCTTTGTAAAGTTTACAAATAAAATTCACATTTGTTTTTTTTTAATTAATTAATCCATATGAAAATAAGATGTCCAATGGCTTCTAAATATTTTGTTGGCCATATCTTCAGCTTGTGTTGGAAGTTATTAACAGGTGCTAATTAGTGTCTTGGTGTTATATACTTATTCCTAAATAATCATTTTTCACACCTTTGACTTTGTCTGTTGGTGTTTTTATACATACTCTTTGACTTTAAAGTGTAGTTTGGCACAGAATAAGTCAAATACCCACCATTTGAGGTAAACCTATGATGCTGAAATAAGGAAATATAAAGGCAAATTAAAGCATCAAAAGTACATTGAGCATAAATTTATCACTTGTTTATGGGAGAGCTTCAATATGATTCCAAAATTTATACACATAAATTAAGGTAAAACCATCTGTAAACTTTCTACAAGTCTGTATCTACATGTATGCATTTTTCTCACAAATACCCCAGTGAAAAGAATCTTCAGCATGGCAGCAAAATCTTCAAATTAATCGAAGATATATTAGGTTAGGGGACACAGTACTTGAAATATGTATGAAGCTTTTAATAATATTATTGTAAAAAAAATGTAAAATAATCTGTTATAAATGTAAAGGAATATACATGACTATTTACTTTTATACATGTATTCTTGAATGTAATTTGTAATTCAATTGATTACATTTGCAAAGTAACTGTAATTCATTTAATTACATTTCAAAATCCATGTTATGGTAATGGTAATTTAATTGAAAGATTTGGGAAAGTAATTGTAATTTAATTAATTACTTTCCTATGTAATTGACCCCATCCCTGATTGTGACCCAACACTATCCCTGGGGGTTATGATTTGAACAAACTAGAATCTACAGTACCTGAGGATGCTTCCATATAAATATCACTAATCATGGCTTTGCAGTACTTGAGAAGTATTTTTTAAAAAGATTTTCACATATTCCTATGTGAATTTTTTATCGGCTATTGCGGCCCCATCCTACCCCCAGGGGTCATGATTTGAACAAACTTGAATGTACACTACCTGAAGATGATTCAACATGAGTTTCATCTTCCCTGTCCCTATGGATCTTGAGAAGAATCCTATGTAGAAAATATCCCTATGTAAAAAGCCATTGTGGCCCCACCCTTGCCTCGGGGGTCATAATTTGAACAAACTTAAATCTACGCTACCTGAGGATGATTCCACATGAGTTTCATTTTTCCTGGCTCAGTGGTTTTTGAGAAAAAAAAATTTAAAATGCCATTAATTTTTAGCTTATCAATTTATTTCCCCTTGGAAGAGGTCGTGGCCCTTCATTTGAACAAACTTAAATCCCCTTTACCCAAGGATACTTTGTAGCAAGTTTGGTTGAAATTGGTCAAGTGGTTCTTGAGAAGCAGATAAAATGTGAAAAGTTTACAACAAGAACGATGACAACGACAGACAACGGACACATTTTGAACAGAAAAGCTAACTTGAGCCTTCGGCTCAGGTGAACTTAAAATACAGGTCATGAAGGCCCTGGTGAAGTTGCTGTGGAATATATACATGCTACCCAAACTTCTACTCTTAGATCGTAAAAGAATAAATATTTGTGATTTAAGCTAAATATTACAGTACCTTGCTTGGAGAGGGTTGAAGTGGAAATTACTTTTTGGAATTTCCTAAATATCCGGATGTCGAAAAAACTTTTAACTTTCTAATGTGTTGGATACACTCGACTGAGTAAACCTAGGGTTATCCTGTTAAATTGTAGACGATCTTCCGCTTTGTTTATCGGCAAAATTAAGTGCAGTGGAAAAATTGTGTCGTAGAAAGTCTCATACGTTCATTAAAAATTGGAAAGTATAAGAAAGCGATCTTTTCTTAGTATCTATTTCTTTTTGGGGAGGGGGGCGTCAATTGTAAGGCTCTTAATTGCTTAACTTTCTTATTGATTATTACCTGCTATTATAAACTTAATTAAATGCCATATACATGTATATGTGACAAGGAGTAAGGACGACAAAAAGTGTTAATACTGTCCCACTTATCCCCCCGGACCCGCCCCCCTTTAATACAATGCGACAAGGATTTTGATGGGTCTTATGTATTTTGGCTATTTAATTAGGCTATGATATAAACATGTTAATTACTGTCCCTTGACATTAGTCTAATCACAGTCTTGAATCACTTTTTGGACTGGCTTTGAGCTTGGTATTGGATTGGCTTCCCTTTTTTCAACATCAATTCCTGTGAGCTGGATTTCGGTTGGCCTCTTTGTTGCTGGGTATCCAGGCTTTTGAAGAAATTCCACAATCTTTATACATATACTGTACTTTAATTTCTTTTATCTATTTCGATCAATTTAAAATGCAAAGTGTATAAAGATTCTCCTGTCATTACAAAGCCCCATAAATCACTTCTAATTTCATATTATGTTAATAAACATTGGTATCTATGGTAAAATTAAAATAAGCATCAATTTCGTGATATATTTATTTTCAAATTGCTTTTACGGGGTAAAAATTTCGACTTTTGATTAGACCTTTCTGAGAACTTCAAAGAACTTTAAGGAGGAACAGGACCTTTCGCTGAAAAAATTCCTGTCAATGAATTTTTTTCGTATGTTTTATATTACTAATTTAATATGTACTTAACATTTTAAAACGGTCCTGTTATGGGATTTCTTGACTTATTTAAAAGATATCGACCCACAAATACCGCCCTGTTTAGAGTTTGTATGGAGTTTAGATACTTCATGTTTACGGGCCCATGACAGAGTCCATAATGCGAATTTTTACGCACAAACGATAAATATGATAGATAACACTATATACTCAAATATTTCAGAATATTCATAGTGTTTGAATTATCAAAAAGAAATTGTTTTAATTTTATATAGTATTTGGGTGGGATAATTTCTGCATTTTTCAAGGCAGCCTCGACGACAAAAACCTCATTTGGAAAAAATTCTGTCAATAAATATTTCTAAATTTATGATTGAATGTCAGTCCTTTATAGTAATTATTTACTGCATAAATATCACAGGGTGAAGCTTACCTCAATATCGCACGGGACATCGTTGAATTAGACATAAGCATGATAAAAACGCTTCACGTTTGTATTTTCCGAGTGCGGGAAATCAATTGTGACGTCACACAAAAACATAAACATTCAAAATTAACTAAATAGAGAGAATCTCTGCTACTAAACAGGAAAAGGTATTCATTTTAAAAAAATCTGCTTCAGAAATTTATCACGATACATTGACTGTCACCTTTTATTATGAAATAAAACTGATCATGACGGGTGTGTACTTGATCTCGCTGCACTGAGAATTCAAACACTACGTCTATGACGTCACTGACGTCAGACTGCACGGTAAAGAGAAACTGTGTGTGGACTGGGAAACTTCCCAATATCTAAATGATGGCAAGATCTTTAAAAAATTTATTAATTATAATTTCTAAAATTAAATGTTTAAAAATCAATTTTATAATTTAGAATAAAATTACACAAGAACTGTTGATTTTAAAAACGTTTTTAAAATATGTATATCATCACCGATTATGACGTAATATGTCTTTATAGTCATGTGACATGTTCCCTGTCTCCCCTTAAAGCACATTGAGAGGTTTATAATGAAAATTGTTGTATGAAAAAAGATTTAATTTTCAAGCTACATTTTGAGACTTTTTGAATTGAATTAAAAATTAAAGAGTTGTCCTTCCTGGCTTGGGATCGGAGTCTCTTAATATCAATGAGCTTTCCCCTAAACTTTACTACTGCCTTAAAACTTGTTTTATTGGTTCATTTGAAAAAAAAACCGGGACATTCTACTACAGCATATAAAGCCGCGAGTTAATAAAACTATGCAAAATCATACATACGATTTGTACTATAGGAATATTTATTTTTTATTCACATTGTTACAATTACTTTTTGACTCACATTGTATTTAAAAATAATTATTAAATAAATTTTAAAGTTCAGCATCTTCATTTATTCTTCGTTTATTGCTACAATCCTTTTTTTATAATAATAAAACATAAGATTTGCTTATTTCCACGCAAAGGTTCCCAAGCGTTAATTTTAATTGATTGTACATGACTTGTATGACAGATATATGTATATAAACCTAAACGTAAACTTTATTTTAATTTTAATAAATGTAAACTGATTTTTTAATATTTGATTGCTTATATGTTCATTAGATGTAATATAACTGAACGTATTTTTTTATTCTTTTCTAAATACAAATGTATATACTTGAACAAAATACAACCAATTACAAACACGTAGCTAGGTACAATGTATTTATTTATTTACTATCAACATAACTTATGTACTTATATGCTGTAAATCATTTCATCATTATTGATAGCCCTGATGAAGAATTTGAAATTTGAAATGAAAAACATCAGATTTAAAGCGTATGTAAACTTTATGCAAATGTTTGCAAAATACTTTAGGACAGAGTCAGATTCAAACACTTAAACGATTTGAAGTGACATTAAAATGCAAAATTTACTACCATCATACCATTTACGATTTGATCATAAACAAAAATTTACCGATTTAAAGAATCTGTTTTCTAGAGATCAAGAGTACAATATTTATACAAAATATTTGGAGAAAAAGTAACAGAAAATTAACGAAAAGCAATGTTTCTCTTATTTGAACATCTCAAATATACTTGTGCATATCATATATTTTGTATTACACAGTTCATGTCCATCAATTTCATTTTGTTTAAAAACTCTTACATAAATAAAAATTATAAAAAAAAAATTGTTATATACTATAGTATGCACATGCCTTAATTAATATATCTACAACTACATAATTTCAATCTTCTATTGGTATTTACGCAGCATTAGGTTTTAGCAAACTCGAAAACTTATCTACTATTGAATCATCATTTTCATCTTCTGTAGACCACCTTAAATATTCTATGCACCACCATATATTTTTGATATCGTTAGGGAGTCTCCCTAATGGTATATTGTCTTTGATGATGACAACAATGGAAGTCTGGCGCTGGTTATGGAAGGCATGACTAACCGCCATCTGGACGGCGTATGAGGCCCAACCACTCTCCAGAAAACATTCAGTGATCACAAACAACACTTTTCTACTTTCATTTATACATTTCACTATCTCCTCTGCCTCCCAATTTCCTGGAATCGAATCTTTGTCCTTAAGCCACGCCTTAACATGCATTCTCTGTAAGCACCAAAAAATTTACTATAGGGCTTGGAAACGACATGTCTCCGATTTTGATGAAATTTGCACCACAGGTGCACCTTGGTACAAAACCAGCAAATATGGTGTTAGAAGTTTCCCACGTGCACCCGGTTGCCATGGAGACGGATCCATTGAATTTGGCCATTTTCGGCCATTTTTGACCAAACAAAAGCATGAAAATTGAGGAAATATGAATGCATTTTTATCTTTATGTAGTGAACTCAAATATAAATCTTTGTATCATAAGAAAACATCAACTGTTAAAGAATACAGGGCATATAACCAGTTATTCCAGAATTGACCCCACTCTTAGAAAACGGTTCTGCAAAATAGCATAGTTTCTCAAAATGTGAAAAATGGAAAATTTGGCATTTTTTGAGAAATTTAAGGTTAAATAAAAAAAATTGTCTACGGAAATTTTTCAAATCATATGCGTGTCGTCAAACGTCAGTATTAGTAGTGTCCCCTCATGAAAAAATTGGAGTGGGATCTCAATGCTATTTTTAGTAACATGTATCTAAAAATAGACATATTTCAGAAAAATCCAAAAAATGAAATTTGGGCAGAGTTTAAGATGCCATTGATAGGTAAATATGAAATATACTGTAAAAGTCAATATGCTAATGTCTTAGACTGGACACCAATAACTACTATGCATATTATTTTCAGGGATTTCCGTTTTCTATTTATAGCTTCAAATGCCTAAATATAGACATGTCTCATAAAATGATGAAAATTGTCAATTTTCCATCATTTTGAAGCTCCACTGAATCATAAATAATAAAAATATGGATCTCTCCAATATTTCATCAATACGAACAAGGAATAGTATAATATCTCACAAATTATTGAGGACAGGCTCTCATCTCTATAAATAGTACAAATGTCTAAAAATAGACACATGAAATTAACTGTTTAATGTTGATTTTCCAACAATTCTCAAATTAGAGATGGGAAATTTACCAACTTACTGTCATTAAATGTAACTGATATTATGTGACTGACAAGAACAAAAGAACATTCAATGGAATGCAGCATGATAAGCAGAGGTTTCCATTTCTATTTATAGTAACACATGTTTAAAAATAGACGTAATGCGAAATATCGGGAAAATGTCGTTTTTT
>PRKT01000016.1:1205021-1229378 GCA_003671525.1 Saccostrea glomerata | reverse complement strand
CTGAAAGAAGTTCAGTTTTGTTATGACCCTAGAGATTATTGCCATGAAAATCAAGTCTTTAAAAAGGAGATAAAACTCTAGGGTCATAACAAAATACTTTGTTACATTCATGTTAGAAGGAAATTAAAAGTGAAGAGGGGGGGCAAACATGAAATCCTATTTCATGTGAGGGGGATTGAACTTCTTTCAGTACCATTTTCTTAAACACTACCACTTACCCTTATTCGATTACACTGCAAAATGCCTGCTGAAAAGGGGGGGGGGCTAAATCTACTCCCCATTATTTTTCCAACACCTACATGTATGTGTATACGTAAAATAAATTTATAAAAACCAAAACAACAATTTTCTTTAAATGCTTTAGTTTTAAGTCTAGAGAAATATAAACATGCATGTATATAGAGAGAGAAATCGAAAGTAAGCCAACTCAAAAAATTTTGGCAAATTTCAGATTACTTTTGAACAAATTGTGGTGAGGCATGCATGGATCAAAGGGGATCTGGATCCCTGGAATCATTATACCCCCCCCCCCCCAAACGAAGTTTGGGGATATATAAGAATCAGCTTGTCCGTCTGTCTAGCTGTCCATCTGTCCATCTGTCTGTGCAAAAGTGTCCGATCCATATCTTCCTTAATGAGGAACATTAGAATCTACTACTCCACACAAAGATTGTCCATGACCTAAGTGTGTGTCATGACCTTGACCCAAGGTCATTTGGGGAACTTCAAGGTCACTGGAAGAATAATTTTATAATTCGTGTCCGGTCCAGATCTTTCTTATTATAAACTTGGTAGGTTCCTATTTCACATAAAGATTGCCCATGGCCTAAGATTGTGTCATGACCTTGACCCAAGGTTATTTAGGGAAGTTAAAGGTCACTTGAAGAAAAATTTCATTATTCGTGTCCAGTCCAAATCTTTCTTATGGATAAACTTGGTAGGTTCTCATTTCACACAAAGACTGCCCATGACTTAAGTGTGTGTCATGACCTTGAACCAAGGTCATTTTGGGAAGTTCAAGGTCACTGAAGAAAAATTTCGTAATCGTGTTTGCTCCATATCTTTCTTATGGATGAACTTGGTAGGTTCTCATTTCACACAAAGACTGCTCATGACCTAAGAGTGTGTCATAACCTTGACGCAATGTCATTTGGGGAAGTTCAAGGTCACTTGAAAAAAAAATTATTTGTGTTTGGTCCATATCTTTTTTATGACTAAACCTGAATCTAATACTTCACACAAACATTGCTTATTACCTGAAATTTTGTCATGACTTTGATCCAAGGCCATTAATGCAAGGTCAAGGTCACTGACAGAAAAAGTTCATAATTCGTGTCTGGTCCGTATATTTAGTCTATTTTTTTTTCTTAGGATGCGCCTTCGTTTCATTTATGAAAATATTATGAGCAATTACATTTGCATTAAAAATGTTTTAGCATTTCTCTCTTCTCTTAGAATAAGATCCATTAAATATTCATGATTTAGCACCTCTGATAAACCTAGCGGGGGTATTTAGTCCCGTTTGGACAGTTCTAGTTTAAACTGACTTAGTGATTTGAGACACCGGCTCCTAGGGATAATTTTCTGGATCCACCTAACAAAAGAATTTCAATCGGGCTGGGGCTGTCGACCTGAGTATAAACGATAATGCTTAATTTATGAAGAAAATCGCTGTCATTTGATTGTTTTAATGCAGGGAGAACATACTTTTGTGATATATGTATTGGAATGAGGTGGGCGCGCTGGCGCGCCGAATACAATTAGCCATGTCAGTTACAGCTAATGAAAGTTTGACTGCAAATTTCATATCCCTAATTTGAGAAAAACGAATGATTCTTTATTTTCCTGATTATTTATAAATATGTGTTACTATAGGCAGAAATGTAAAAATACCCTTAAACATTATTCTTATACACTTTAGCTAAAGCCTTTTCATACTCGTTAGTCACATTCTGTCAATAATTTGAGAAAAACGAATGATTCTTTATTTTCCTGATTATTTATAAATATGTGTTACTATAGGCAGAAATGTAAAAATACCCTTAAACATTACTCTTATACACTTTAGCTAAAGCTTTTTCATACTCGTTAGTCACATTCTGTCAATAACAAATAAAAGCTGTTTGTCCGCACTTTGACCATCCCTGATGTTAGAAAAAAAAAGTGCGAAAGTCTACATTTTCTCGAGAATTTGCATCATGTCTATTTTCAAACATGTGTTACTATAAATAGAAATAGAAACCTCTGCTTCACATTCTGTATTTCATATATGCTTTCTTTTACTTGTTGGTCACTGAATGCCAATAGCAGTAAAAACATATTGTCTGCAATTGCTCATCCAAAATTCGAAAAAAAGAACAAAAAACTACATTTTTCCGATAGTTTACAGTATGTCTATCTTTAACCTCATGTTACTATAAATAGAAATAGAAACCTCTGCTTCACATTCTGTATTTTGTATATGCTTTCTTTTACTTGTTGGTCACTGAATGCCAATAGCAGTAAAAACATATTGTCTGCAATTGCTCATCCAAAATGTGAAAAAAGTACAAAAAACTACATTTTTCCGATAGTTTACAGTATGTCTATTTTTAAACTCATGTTATTATAAATAGAAATGGAAACCTCTGCTTCTCATTCTGCATTTGATATGAGGCTTTCTTTTACTTGTTGGTCACCATATGCCAATTGCAGTTAAAAACAGAGAGTCAGCAATTATTCATCCAAAATATTAGTAAAAAGTACAAAAAATGACATTTCTCCGATAGTTTACAGTACGTCTATTTTTAAACACATGTTACTATAAATAGAAATGAAAACCTCTGCTTCTCATTCTGTATTTGATATGAGGCTTTCTTTTACTTGTTGGTCACTATATGCCAATTGCAGTTAAATACATATAGTCAGCAATTATTCATCCAAAAATTTAGAAAAAAGTACAAAAAATGATATTTTTCCGATATTTTGCATCACGTCTATTTTTAAAACATGTGGTACTATAAATAGAAATGGAAACCTCTGCTTCTCATTCTGTATTTGATATAAGGCTTTCTTTTACTTGTTGGTCACCATATGCCAATAGCAATTAAAAACAGATAGTCAGCAATTATTCATCCAAAATTTTAGAAAAAAGTACAAAAATCGACATTTTCCCGATATTTTGCATTACGTCTATTTGATGTGTTACTATAAATAGAAATGGAAACCTCTGCTTATCATGCTGCATTTCATTGAATGTTCTTTTGTTCTTGCCAGTCACATAATATTAGTTACAGTTAGTGACAGTAAGTTGGTAAATTTCCCATCTCTAATTTGAGAATTATTGGAAAATCAACATTAAACAGTTAATTTCATATGTGTCTATTTTTAGAAATTTGTACTATTTATAGAGATGAGAGCCTGTCCTCAATAATTTGTGAGATATTATACTATTCCTTGTTCTTATTGATGAAATATTGGAGAGATCCATATTTTTATTATTTATGATTCAGTGGATCTTCAAAATGATGTATTATTGTCTTTTTTCATTATTTTATGAGACATGTCTATATTTAGGCATTTGAAGCTATAAATAGAAATTGGAAATCCCTGAAAATAATATGCATGGTAGTTATTGGTGTCCAGTCTCTGACATTAGCACATTGACTTTTACAGTATATTTCATAATTACCTAGCAATGGCATCTAAAACTCTGCCCAAATTTCATTTTTTGGATTTTTCTGAAATATGTCTATTTTTAGACACATGTTACTAAAAATAGCATTGAGATCCCACTCCAATTTTTTCATGAGGGGACACTACTAATACTGACGTTTGACGACACGCATATGATTTGAAAAATCTCAAAAAAAGCCAAATTTTCCATTTTTCACATTTTGAGAAACTATGCTATTTTGCCGAACCATTATCTAAGAGTGGGGTCAATTCTGGAATAACTGGTTATATGCCCTGTATTCTTTAACAGTTGATGTTTTCTTATGATACAAAGATTTATATTTGAGTTCACTACATATTTCCACAATTTTCATGCTTTTGTTTGGTCAAAAATGGCCGAAAATGGCCAAATTCAATGAATCCGTCTCCATGGCAACCGGGTGCACGTGGGAAACTTCTAACACCATATTTGCTGGTTTTGTACCAAGGTGCACCTGTGGTGCAAATTTCATCAAAATCGGAGACATGTCGTTTCCAAGATTTTTTGGTGCTTACAGAGAATGCATGTTAATATTTAAGCTTTCCAATTTTGGATACAGATAACGAATTATCCATGCATAGTCTTCCTCACCATACGACACAAAAACGTCATAGATATAATTATTTTTTCCGTTTCCTAGACTCACATCTTTGAATCTATTTTTAAGTCTTAATATGACATATTCCACATGTACCCGGTATTTCCGCACAATAAAAGATATAAGAAGTATAGTTAAAGCCATCACGATCAATACCACAGAGACGATGAGCCAGGTTTCTGTTTGACATTCTAGTTGAAATTTTCTCCATATTTTATCATTATTAAGTAAGTGAGCAATTAAATTTCTACTTCCTGCACATGAGATTCTACTCAAATCAGCAAAGAGATGCTTGTTATTTTTCATCCAAATAAGAGATTTCAAACTTGAACAAATACAAGAAATTGGATTTCCTTCCAAGTAGAGTGAAACATTGTTTAGATTTTCAAAAATTCTTTGATCATTTTCAGAAAATTCCGATATCAAATTGTTTCGTATAGAGAGATTTTTCAAATTTTCCAAATACCTTAATGAGTCCGGAAAATTAAAAAATCGGTTGTAATCAAGATTTTTCTGTCAAAGATTCTGTCTGGTCTATGAAAAAAGTCAGTGAAAGAAAATTCAAATTGTTTTCTGAAAAATCAAGTACAGAGAGATTTTTCATATTCTTGAATATATTTTTAGCATTTAGAGTAGAAAACTTGAAGTTTACATCGTTGAGAGATAAATTTTGAATACCTAAAGACGACTGGAATAAATCAGCGTGAACATTAATAAATTTATTACCTGATAGATCAAGAGTCTTTAACGACGGAAAATCGAATTGGTAGACGTTTCCCAGTGGAAAATTAGTTGCCCGGATGTTCAATGCTCGTAAACATTCACCAACAAATTTATAACGATATCTTTTTTCTTTCAGGTTGTGGAAGCGATTGTTTGAGATATCAAGAATCTCTAGTCTTTCTGGTAAAGTTAGAGTGATATATTCACCACCTCCATATGTGTTTTGTACTACATCAGCAATGCTGTTCTTTGGACAATACGGATCGTTGCAGCAATAATTCAGATATTTCAATTTAGGTGCTGAGTACCAGGTAGCAATCACCGAAACATCCACAACATGCAAATCGTTTTTGCTTAAATCCAATTCCTCTAAACAGTTCCATAATGTTGTGTTATGAATATTCTTTGTTATAGATGCAATACTGTTTTCAATCAAAAATAATTTTCGAACACAGATATTAACAACGTATTCAAGTAAAGTATCATTTAGAATTATCACACTTGTCTCAATTTTTTTCTTGTTTTCATAAAGTGTAATGTTATTTATGTTTCGATGCTGTAGACATTTTAGAGAGCGTAATGCTGGAGTCACGTCACATTTCCCGCCAAAATTAATTAAGACATCTGTAAGAAAGGGAAAGGAGCAAAACAGATCCTCGGTGACGTCACAATACACATAATTTGCAAAAGTGAGATTAAGTTGTCGTATTTTGGAGCTTTTGAGTCCTAAAAAGGATGTATTTGATAAACTGAAATCACTCTGAATATTTAACTTTATTTCAGACAAATTTGTTAGGCTTTTAAATGTTGTTGTAAATTCAAAATTATCAAAAATGTCTATTTGCAAGCTACGCAGAGACTGAAGTGCAGAAAGTGCAACATCCGGGTACATGTCTTCGTTTTTAAAATTATTATGATCAATTTTAAGGTACTTGATTGGCAATCGAGAGAAGGCGTCTGCTTCTATGCAATTGTTATTAAGGTGACAATACGAAATGTCCAAACTACACAAGTCTGTAAGTGCATGGAAAGTTTTGTTTTCGATATTTGCTATGTCGTTGTGATTGAGAATCATGGATGTCACAACTGACACAGCAGCCAAATTTTTAAATGTACTTTCATTTAAGGTCGAAAATTTATTGTAGGACAAATCCAATGAGACATTTTGGCCATGTAATTGATTGGGTATTTCATTTGGTAGTCTGTCTATATTAAGACCACTACAGTTCCATAGGATTCCGATGTTTCCACATTGATCTTTATGAGGTGTTGTTTGACATGATTTTGACACCATGACCAAGGTACTGTCTGCAATGGAAGTAAACATTTTCATTTTAATTGATGCCATCATAATGCTAAAATACCATCAATGTAGTCTTTATATGAAAAAAATAACAGTCAACGATCAAAATTAAACGAGTATATAAAGAAAAAGAAAAAAAGCATTTAAGCAGTGAATCGCATTAAAAGGGTGAGATTTTCAGTTTAGATGAAACGTTTTGAGCTATGTCTTGAAGTTCTTTATCATATAGTGAAGTCCATTTTTTAGAAAGGATAAATTGGTCAAATGGTTTTATTTGAATACCTGTAAATCAGGTATTCCATAAATAGAATAGCAAATCAAATACATTATCTTAATAAACACCGAGGAAGCTCGTGTTCGACCGAAACATATGTTTTCTTTACTCTAATAAACATAATAAATTCATACTTATGGACAAATTCGTAGCAGTACGTGTTTTACAGAAATGGGAATCCTTACTCTCTGATTCAACTTTTAGAAAAATCTCCATAGCAGTGTAACTCATGTTGCCAGTCACGAAGAGTATTGGGTCCTAAAGCATTAGGAAGAATATTTCTTTCTCATTTCTAAAGAAATGTGCATATCATTATGTAACAATTGACGTTCGATAAGAAATTCCTAAAAGAAAAAAATACCCCTTCAATGCTCTTCATTGTATAACAATTCACATATGTGGAGGATTGAAGACGATCAAACAGTTTTGAAATTTTATAAATAAATTTTCATAACGATTTGTGTGTTTCTATCTTATACGTGTTCAAAAACTTAGGAAATGTTTATATACAATTTATATTTTGGAGGATTATCTAAGGAATCACTGTCTACATAGTATGTTTCCCACTATTGTTGATGCCCCTGACGTACTATACTAACTAGACAGTGATTCCTTACATTTCCTTTTTATTGTAAAATAAAATTGTAAATTTAGATATTAAAAATCAAGACATAGATTTAAATTACACGAAGACTTCCATGCCAGTTTTAATAGTCCTCGCCCACTGACGTCAAACACAAAGACAACCGCACGAGATTAAATGCATATTTGGCATCCTTAACGTCAGACACAGAGGCAGATGCGCACGAGATTTGCATGCATATTAGGCCTCCTTAGCTCCTGAATACAATTAATCTATATGTGTACAAAAGACCCATCGATATAACCAAAATAAAACTTTAAATGTTCAAATGTTTAGAGTAAATAGATAGAATTAGTCAGAAAAAAGATTATTTAGGAAAAGAAAAAAAATAGAAGACTACTTACATACAAAATACCCCAATAAATGTCTTTTCTTCTCCATCACGATTTTGAAATCCACACTTCCAGTAAGCTGGTCTTTCAAAAGATATTAATAAGTCAGCCCTGAACAAATCAAATTTTTTATCTAAAAATTCCGTTCATTACTCATCAAATCCTTATAAGTAAATAATGAAGGAGGAAAAAATTCTCTTTTTCTTAAAGTGCATAAAGGTCATAATAATTCACACTCAAGTGCATGTATTTACTGCTATGGAAAAATTAACAATTCCAAATATCTCAAAAGAGTATAAATTTATTTTTTGTGGTCAAATTTTCATAAAAATATATAAACATTAGTGCAGAAGTAATTTTAATTCAAACATTAAACAAACATATTTGACAAGAGATTGTCATTCTATACTTGTACCCTTAGATTATTTAATGGTCCTTTTAACATTAAAATTCAATGAATACTTCCAAAAGGTAGTCAGTTCTTACTTGCGGATAGGAGTAATTGAATAAAATACTCCGGTGAGAAATGGCAGGTGGAAAGCAGAGCTGCCTTATGAGTATATCCCTTTGCAACCTCCTCTGTGACTGAGGTGCCTTACTGAATAATTGAACTTGCATTTCTGATTAAAAATTGTATAGAAATTACGTTAGAATTAAATGCCGCTTCGTCGGAGATGCTTAAGCCTGTCAAAATAATCTCGAAGGTTCTTGGTCTGGGGTATTGTGTTCCTTGTTTGTCAAATTCGCACAGCCTTCTAAAGTTTCTCACTTTCAGTGCAAAACAAATTTGAATGTATAACTAAGTAAATGTTCCGGGTAGAAATTTAATGCTAGTATTTCATGAAGATTCTCAGTGAGAAGGATATGGAGATGACGAACAGTATTCAATATCAAAGTCCATAAACCAATACAAAACAGGGGCAGAGCAAACACAGACCTCCGAAATATCGGAGTTGGGATCAGGTTTCATGGAGGAGTGAGCATCCCCTGCTGACCGGTCACACTCGCCGTGTGCTCCTTAATTGTCATGATCGGGAAATAACGGAACATCCGTCGTCAATTCAGTGTTTAAATAATGGACTAACAATTATGAAAAACGTCAGTCAGCATTTGACTCAATGATAAATTGTATTTGCTGGCAAGGTCATTGTATCGACAATAGAACGTATGAAATGATGGCTTTAAGACTGCTGATATTCTTGTTCATCAACGTGCTCTTCAATAAATTACCTCGTTTAAAAAATGACTATAATGACTCACTGTTAGCTTCAAAAGCGAAATTTTAAATAACTAGCCATAGGTTTTAATTATACATCTGAGAATCCAACATATTCCTTTCACTTTCCAAAGATGAAATTTTTAAAAACAACATTTAAGTGTCAATAGTATTTTCATTAAACCAATAAACGACTTATCTAAACTCTCTGTAGTTATAATGGATTCCTTAATTTTTCATTTTATCAGTATTCAAAGTTCAATTGGAAATTTTAACATTCGAGACATTTATTTTATCAAATTACTTACTATTACATGTATTTGATTGATAATTTGTCTTCAAAATTGTCATTTAAAAGTATATGGTGAAAAACTGGGACTTGTAATCGTATTTTCCTCATTCGCCTCAATTTTTGTAAAAGTTTTAAAATGTCTTGTGTCATCTTTTGACTATATATAACTTGTGCATTTTATATACCTAAACGCTTTGAATTCCCGAAAGGATAATATTTTTTTACGAAAAGAATTCTAGAAATTTAAATCGGCTGTATTTAAAGAAAACTTTAGCCAAACATTTCTCTTGCAGAATAAATATAGTTGTTATTTGTTCGCTGGTGTGGATTGCACTTTCCCATTCAATACTACAAAGTTGGGACACCACATGTGGAGGTATGAAATTGTATCTTACTGAGGTTCTACATTAATTTTAAAATTATTAATTTTAATTATTAAGTATTTGCACTTCAGTTTTTATCCCATGCACATTCCTTATTATCATAACTATTTTTGATACCTTTGCTACGTATACAAAAAATTCTAAAGAAGAAAGAGTTCGTCTCAGAATTTTGCATTTTTGTTAATCGTGTTGTATATGAGGCGCCGTTTTGAATAGGTGATATCATTTAAATTGAATAGATGATATCACCTATTCAAAATCTGCATAGGTAATATCACTTTTTGGCAGTAAAATCCAAAACGGTGCCTCATACTTGTAAGACATTTTTGTCATTTTTAATAAACTAGATAAACAGAAACATGAAGACACATAATTGAACTAAAATGGTTTTTAAAATTGATTCTTAAATAGATAACGTAAACCTTGAAAATAATACTTGCATTGCTCCATTGTGTGCAATTACGTAAAATAACTTCAATTAAGGTTCTCCGATCCTCAGGTTCTGTAAATCAGGCAATGTAATTGAAAATGTCTCTAAATTTTCAAAGTAATTTGTTTTTATCCACAATAGTTCTTCAAACTTCATCTATCATACTACATACGAAAATTTAGTAAATCTTAAATAAGTTTTCGGGAAATGCGAATAAAAACACCTATTATAAATTTTCTAAAACACTTGATCAACAAACACATTACAGAATTGAAAATCATAGGTATCCAGGCCTTTGAAGAAAATGAAATTTTACAAATATTTACATTTGCAAATGTTTTCCTTTATATAACACTACTGAAAGCAAGCGTTTTTATAACTGTGTAAATACAGGTACGGGGTCAAGAGGTCATAGATGTGCGTTTGGATAAACTTTCGACGTAATCTCTGCATGACGTCATAAAGGGTCAACGCGCGTTTAGTGGATTACATACATGCCGTTGGGTTTGAAAAATAACGCATTTCTCACGTTAAAAGTAACAATCAGGCAAATCTAAAGTATGAATAAGTCACAAATGTAAATATAAGTAATAAGGTATCATTTTTTGAGTTTTATTGAGATGTAAAACGGGTTGGCACATGATCAAATCTTCCATAAAGCCCTTCGGGCTTTATGGGAATTGATCACGTGACCAACCCGTTTTACATCTCAATAAAACTCAAAAAATGAAACCTTATTTCTTTATTAATGCATAGTGTATAAAGGATTTCCTTTCATTGTATAATACCACAAATCACTTCTCATTTCATAAAATAAAAAT
Source organism: Saccostrea glomerata (assembly GCA_003671525.1). Classification (NCBI taxonomy): domain Eukaryota; kingdom Metazoa; phylum Mollusca; class Bivalvia; order Ostreida; family Ostreidae; genus Saccostrea; species Saccostrea glomerata. The sequence continues at coordinate 1,218,669 of PRKT01000016.1, read as the reverse complement.
TGTTGCAAAGAAAGATTTTCAATCTTTATTTTTGGACATTTTGAATTAGATTCTTAATTTAAGAGTTATCCTTCCTAGCTGAGAATCGGATTACCTTAAACAGTGAAAGAAAAACCGTGTCATGTGTCATAATGTGTATTGTTTGTAGAAAACCTTCGTCATTTTGGCGTATGGTTCGCAAATCATTTAATTGTGCATTTAATTGCGCATGTAAAAATTGTGATAATCAAGTATTTGAAGCTATGTTTGAATCCACAAATTCAACAGTGTAGAAATTTGAAAGAATTCTCATCAAGACTGTGGGTACATGTAGTTACTAGTTGTTTATATTTTAATACTTTTCGTTTTCATTTATATATGTATGTTTCTATATTATATAGAATTACAATTTACAACTTTGTACAAAAAAATCATGGCAACATCCCATGATCCCTTGATCAGAGCACAAGATGTCAAACGCTGTCGACTATGTCCACAAAAACATAGAAAGTCTTTAGCATAATTGTATGTAGAAACTGTGAAGTAAATCTCTGTAAGGATTGCGTAGGTACACATTTGGACTCCAACCCTGATATTATTCATGAAGTTCTCACTCTCAAATATCAAAACTCAGAATTCAATATACCTAAGTGCAGATACCATGAGGAACAAGATGGTGAAGAGTTCTGTCTGGCGTGCAATTTTCCAGTTTGCCGTACATGCTTAACTTCTGGTTCACACCAAAAACATCCATATGAGCGAAGTTCTAAAATTTTACCATCGAAATCTGATTGAACAAGATAATAAGGAACTTGTAACGGAAATTGTACCTATGTATGAGTCAGTTCTTTCTGGTGTAGAAAACATGCTAACAACTGTTAAGCAAGAGCATACCGACAGACGTCATTCTATCAAAAATTGGGGTACACGATTCAGCAAGATTATAGAGAGTATCACAAAAAGATATGTAAAGGAAACAGAGGAGAAAGAAGAAACAGATATTAACTCTCTGCTGGCTTTCAAAATTGAAATTCAGTCAAGGCTGTCTTTAATTCAGTCAACTATTGAAAAAAATGATTCAATTTTAGTTTCTAAAGATTCATCTAGACTTATTCATTACTTTTCACAAAGCGAATACTTTAAAACTGTTTCCACCAATGTTTGAACATATAGTACTAAAATTCAATCCAGTTGAAGTCACCGAACAATAAATTAGACAAATGATTGTTGTTGTTCCAGAGACAAGAAAAAAAATACACACCAGAACGTGTCTTTATAAATGGTCATCTCATACCAGCAGAAGGTCATTGCATAAACTAACTGTCGTCGGAACTATAAGGTCTTGTTATGATATAATTGACAGAGTAAACTGTATTCCAAACACAAAGAAATCATCAAACATATGAACACAGAAATGGAGATGTTAAATGAGATCAAAACCGAATCAGGATCAACTCTATATGATCTGGCAGTAACCAGAGAGGGGCATATATTATACACAGAGAGTCGGTCTAACCGTATTTATAAATATAATAACGAGAGGCAGGATACTATAGGATTATTGAACTTATATTGGTGAATATTGGCACGAGTTGGCTGTTTAAATGCACGAGCTTGCCAGCAAACGAGTATTCATCAAATATTCACAATATAAGTTCAATAACTCCTTTATTATATAGCTTAAACATTTCCACATAATTTTTAATAATTATTCCAACCAAAAAACCCTCAAATTAATGATTTATTAGTATTGGTATTCAAATTAACGTCTGTCGTGTTAGCGTTCAATATCGCATCATTCCGATGACCCTACCGAGCGATATGATTTTCTTATTTAGGTTTTAATTGGTCTAATACATTCTGTATTTCAATAAATAATTTCATTTTTGTGTGAAAAATTAACTCATCTTACCTAGATGCCACTTCCTATCTTTAATTTAGCTCTGAAAATTTGACCAGACGACTTTTTTTGTTTACAACGGGACGCTCGTATTCGGAATGTTTCGGGCATACTCAAATACGTAATACAAAATTAGCGTTCAATAAAACGTCAAGATATTGAACGCTAAAATTCTCTGGATTTTTGGCAGTATTTTATTAGAGACTATTTATTAGCTATATAATAAAATATCTTATTGCACTTCAGGAATGGGTACCGTTCGGTATATGCTCCACTTCCTCAAATGATTGCTTGTTTCTATGAAATGATAATTTATTCGTTGCAGAATGTCTGACTGGGACAGTAATGTTAATAAAACTGTTTGAATAAAAGATCGAAATTCTTGTGTTTACATACTCTAGTATACTTTAAATTAAAGCAGAACAAAATTTTTAAGGATTTTTTATGTACATTAAAGAGTATATTTCCATGTGTATTTCCGATTCTATAAATAAATATATATTTTATTTCTTTCTGTTTTCTCTGTGATAATTAAAAGTTTTTGCAAGTAATTGTAATGTAATGCATTAAGCACCACATTTACATCATCTAACAAACGTATTGTTCTCCCTCCTTTACACTCAGAACACCCACACTACTCTGATCCATGGAATGCCGAAAAAAACGTTATCTACACAAGCCATTTTACACAGCTGGCATTTTTCTCTTCCCAATTCCTCTGCGCTAGCTAACTGATCAAAGAAGGATATGGATATAACAAACAGTATTCAATCTCAAAGTCCATATAACAAATAGTATTCAATTTCAAAGTCCATAAAACAATACAAAGTAAGAGCAGAGCAAACACGGACCCCCGAAACATCAGAGGTATGATCAGGTGCCATGGAGGAGTGATCATCCCCTTCCGTAATACTTTTTAGTCAATGAAGTCAATAAACCATGATGTTTAATCTTTTTTGAGATTTTTCATATTCTCTTCATGACAAATACCACCTAAAATGACTGAAAATATGTGAACGCAGTATGTAATAACCATTCCAATTTCCACAGACTGCACTACATTTAATAGCAAGGATTGATTGATTGTTTGATTGTATATTGTTTAACATTCCTCTCAAGAATTTTTTATTCATATGGAGACGCCACCATTTGCCGGTTGGGAGGTGCAAACACAGGAAGAAACAAGACCTTTCAGTTAAAACTGAATGGCGACTTTCAGTGGCTTTTCAGTGGCCAATCAGCCACTGAATGGCACATACATTTCAGTGACCTTTAAGTTGCCTTTCAGTCACATTTCAGATACCTTTCAGTCACCATTTAGCGGACACATTTCCTTGACCTTTCCATCGTCTTTCAGTGACCATTCCGCAATCTTTCAGTGATATTCTAGTTTCAGTGTAGCGATTTTTTTCACTAGCTTCTTAATTTATAATCAGATATTTTTCCTTTTTATAAAATAAATGATACTAATTCAAAACGATTTATAATTTTCTAATTTGTTGTAGAAAACAAAACATTTTGAAGTGATAAATAAAATGATGATTCGATGATTGAATCAAAATTTAAATAAATGCCGTATAACACATTCTATAGTGCTTATACGTGTAATTTTCATGGAAATAAGTAGTTTTGAATTTACACTACTTACACCTTTTATAAATTTAGTTTCTTTATTGTCAAAACCGCCAGGATATGTTAGCTTTCGTAAGACATCCTTTAAAAATCCTTTAAAAATCATTTTACATGGCTATGAAAAAATCATTTATACATTTATCATTTAAATGATATTGTTGTAAAATTATTCTTATGAGTTTCTAGATAGAGAATTTACATCGATCTCCAACTCTGACACAGGAACCGGTGCCCGTCGCTGCTAATTGTCATCATCATGATAGGAGTCGTGTAATTCATCAGTATGTCCCCAAAACCCGCGCAACTAACATAGATTATACAAAAGATAAATAAGAAATATACACAGCGCAGCTCCTCGATACACCAGGTGAATCGACTGTTCCATCGATTTCTGCAATTTGATTGATTTTAAATCCTTAGTAAACAACAAGAAGTCGTACATAGCGTAATTGATAAAGTTGCGGACGCTTACGCAGGAGACCCGGGTTCTTTTCGATGATTACGATTTTTTTTTCAGTATTCTTTTCCCCATTTTTTTTTATTCGGAATTAGATAAACTTAATGCTATCATACCATTAATAGTGAAATAATATTTTTAAGTTAAAAAAATAAGCCGATTAATTAATAAAAAGATGCAACTGAATGATAACTGAAAGATCACTGAAATGTATGTGCCATTCAGTCGACTGAATGGAAACTGAATGATCACGGAAAAGTCACGGGAATGGGTCTTTTCAGTGACTTTTCAGTCGACTGAATGGTGGATTTTCATCCTGTGAAATTTTATCCTATACTCGGCACTCATGGCCATTGAGCAGGGAGGGATCTTTTTCGAGCCAGCACCTACTTTGACACGGGACCTCGGTTTATACGGTTTCATCCGAAGGACTGGTCTCCACATCCCACAGTGGGAATCGAACCCGCGACGTAAGGATTGACTCCTTACTTCGCGACTCTAGAGCAGACGCTTTAACCACTGTTATAGCAAAGAAACACGCCATGTGCTATTATCTCATTGATAAACGAGTGCTAATTTTCATTTTGAGAAGTTTGAAAATCTTGTGACAAAAACTTTATATAGACTGCTTACTTATGCCAATCGGTTCAGTGTATGGCTTCTCCTATGAACTGTATTCTAGTCAGTGAGGTCAGCACAGTTTTATTCAAGATGTGTTATTTAAGCTATGTACCATGTGCGTGAGGTCAACATGTGACTGCTCTAGTAAATTGTAAGTTAATCCCGAGCTCTAAATATTGTGATATTAAATATTACCTATAAAGACTGTGAGCTAAGGTACGAATTTAGCATATAGCTTCCCACATATTCTGAGTTTTAAATTATTCCTGTTAGTAATGCGAACATAAAATGAATTTTTTGTACGCCACCCTCTTGTTGCACAAACTTTGTAATAAAAAAAAATGCTGGGATAAGCACTTAGTTGCAATATGGCATATCTACATTGAAATCATTCATCATTTGACCTTATCCCAGCTTTAAACGTACAAAACTTTTAATAATTGTATATCATATATTCTTTTGACACCTGATCACTAATCTTGGCAATAAATGACATTTTTACTTAGCTTAAGTTTTTCTGTTTCCTTAAGTGGTTCAAGCAGCAGGAACAAGCTTCACAAAAGGCAATAATATTTGTCAAAGAGTGTAATTTGCTTAATAAAAAAATGGGAATATAAATGAGATATCTTCCTTCCTTGATTGCTTAACAGGAGTATTGTGTAGTGTACTTTAACAAGGCATAGTGGAATCTATCGATAATACATTTTTGCCATCGAGTACATTGAAACGAAATCAGACATGACAATTGAACATACTCACAGAGAAGAAAATCGAACATTCTTAGTCATGTATCTTTCATGATTCGTTCAGCTAAAGGGAATATGATTTTTAAAATCTGTCAGAAAATTAAATGTACATTTATTTTAAGAAAAAAAAATGCTTAAAACATAACCAATGCAATAGCCTACATTTTATTTTTTACAAACACTGATCCATGAGGGTACTCATTCGAAATCTTAGATTTTTATCTTGAAGCTCAGGTTAATTTTTTCTCTTCAAGCGGTTTAGTTTGCACTAATTCTGATTTTTGAATGTTGCGAGGTTATTTTTTATCTATCGTAGATCTATTTTATTTTTTATGTATATATATCAGCACTACAAATTAAAGGGGCAAGGAGCCATAGCTTCCTTACCGACAACAGACCGACTTAAGGATTTAAAAAGAAATCCCTTGTTTCTATTTATTGATAAATTTGTACCTTTTCATTTTGTAATACCGGGGTATCATTTGTGGATGAATGAACTATATTTTATTGGGTGCAAGTATTTCAGATGACATTCATTTTACTTTTTCATCGCCCTTATTTTGACATAAAAGATTTATAAAATCAATGAATATAAAACAAGTAGCTACGAGTTTGCAAACATTTTGAATAAATTAGTACATTTGGATTCTTCTTCTCGAGGTACTTTCAAAGAGTAATGTGTTTATTATAACTTTCTGAAGTTATATATATTATAAAAACATAAGGAAAGCATACAAAAGATACACAAAGAAAAAATTATAAAAAGAAATGGGAAATTTGTGACTCAAACTTGCAATAACAATATTTATACATTCCAGCAGTCAAATTACTGCGACATCGAAGTCAATACTTTTTTTTAGCATTTTATATTCATTTCTAGATACAAACAAACAGTGAAATATATATAACAGACAAATTACATTACAAACAATATGACAGCATTACCTTAAGACAAATATTTTATGCAAAATTTTTAAAACATTTGTAGTCAAGAGATTTCAATTTTTTTCAGAATGAAAGCATGGAAAAAAATTGAAGATTCAACGTGATTGAAAATGTTATAACTAGTTTCATCTAAGGAATTTAGTCGACAGTATATCTTATATTTGTAAATTCTATAGGCAACATAAGAGATGAAAGCGTTGAGTGTTACAATTTTTCTATTGCGCTCAAAGCTGAATCCAATAATAAAATGTTTCCATTTGATATCTATTTTCAGGTACAAACTTAATCTGTTCCATATTTCAATAACATTTCTACATTCAAAAATGAGGTGTTTTGAAGTTTCGTGCACGTGGCATAATTTGCAATGACTACTCGTTTCTTTTTTTTCCATTTACTGAGATAGAAATTATTACAAAGAATATGGTTTATGGTTGAATTCTGTAAGGTGTTTATCGGGTATGTCATATAATTTACATTGATATATATTTTTCCATTCTGAGAGTTCAACACTGAATTCTTTGCTTAAAACTGTTTGATAACATGGTTTACAAAATTTTCTGTGTACAAGATTGTCAAAGAAAAAGTTACATCTTTGATCTATGACATTAACATATCCTGTGTAGAAGAGAAAATAATTTCTATATCGTATGTTAACAAATTTACAATTTGGAAAATCATACTTTAGCAGTAAAGGTTTGAAAACAGAAGTAAGAATTTTAAATTCACACAACCAGTTTGACTTGTTTTTTATACAATTGGAAAAATCTAGCAATGATTTGAAATTACCATCATCGACAATTAAATCTTTAACATGTAAAATCCCACTGGCTATCCAGTTCTTAAAAAAACAATGTATTTCCCCTATAAACAAAGTTACAATTGTTCCATATCGGCTGTTGAAGAACATTATCGGAAGACATTTTGTTCAAAAAAAAAACATGGCTTACATTCATTAAAGCAACATAGCATTTGTTGAAAAAAAACAGGTAGTTTCTCCAGTTTTTCCATATTTTCTATCTTTCTATCGGAAAAACCTAACACATAAAGAGCATCAAAATTTGATTTTTTACAAAAGCCATAAAAAATGTTGTACAAAATACCTTTGCTTTTAAAGAATCCAGGTACCCAAGCCGCTTTTAAAGCTTTTAATTTACATTCAATATCAACGATTGAGAGGCCACCTTTTGAAAATTCAACCTATAAGCGTGTTTCGTTTAATTCGTCCATTTTTGTCCCAAATAAAGTTATGAATTAAACGTTGTATTTTTTTAATGTAAGCAATATCAGGAAGTCTAAGTACTGAGGCAACATATGTATAATGTAAGTTTGGATATAGCAAGTGTCTTTACTATACATGATTTACCAAAAAGCGTTTGTTTTCTTCTTTTCCAGGATTCAAAAAGTTTTTCAATATCGTGATAACTTTTCATCCAGATTTTAGTGTAACATTCTTCCTTACCATGTCGTATGAATATTCCAAAGCATCTTACTGCTTTATTCGTAATTTTAATACCGTAGAGCTCATCATATAATTTTTTTTAGTTCCCCTAATAAAATGCATTCTGTCTTATGTATGTTTACGTTTGATCCTGCATGTTCACAAAATTCTTGTAATTAATCCATAAAACGTTTCATTATTAACAACACTAATGAAAAGTTGTAATATTTAAAATCGACTTTAATCCGTTTATAAGAATAATATGTAAATTCTTCGATTTTGGTGTTTGTAAATATTTAAAACAACAGGGCATTCAGGACAAAAACGAAATGGTTATGTTAAAGATCCAAAAAAGAAAACAAAAAACTGTCTACGTTATTCCATTACCTATTTATCATGAACAAAAATTGAGAAATGAAAATAAAAAGTTTTCTCTATGTAAGAAATACAAAATAAATACACTAAAAGACAGATGAATAAAAGTACATAAAAAGGACACTTGACAGATAGATGTGCTTTTGAAATTCGAACTTCTCAAATACATAGGCAAAGAACATATATCCTGAATAGTAATGTATATGTCAAATAATTTCAGTTTCATAACAAACTTTCAAACAATATATAATTTGTTTTGCATGTATATGTACATCTTCCCGAGTCAATGGTTTCTGATCCGCTCCGCTTCACAAAAAACCTTGACCGAATAGGCTAAGTTTGACGGGGTTAGAAATACGTTCTCTGATTGGTCTCATGTAAGTTTGCATGAACCAATCAAAATCATTGTTTTATTTTAATTGAAACTAAATCGTTAACAGAAAAACACACCAGTTTTAGTTCCAAGGATAACGTCTTTATCATTAAATAGCCCAGTTCAAGGTTTGTTTGAGCTTTTTAGTTGAGTTATATTGAATTTTATTACTGACTACCAATATTATCTCGATTTCTCTGTTGAATTCGTTTACTCTGATTAGCTAATAACAGAGGTCAGTAGCGTTCAAAATGATTAATCACACTAGATGGCGTGACTGTAAACCCCGTCAGACTTAGTCTATTCGGTCAAGGGTTTATGTGGAGCGGAGCGGATCAGAAACCATTGACTTGGTAAGATGATATATGTACATCTATCAATAAACATCTACAACTTAATGATTCTTCAAATTCTACTGGTGTTTACACATCTACGGGTTTTAGTAAATTTGACATCTTAACTATTATTAGTTCATCATTTTCGTCTTCTGTAGACCACCTTAAATATTCAATGCACCACCACATATTTTGATATCGATTGGGAGTCTCTCTAATGGTATATCGTCTTTGATGATGACAACAATGGAACTCTGACGCTGGTTATGGAAGGCGTGAGTAACCGCCATCTGGACGGCGTATGAGGCCCAACCACTCAACAGAAAACATTCAGTGATCACGAACAACACTTTTCTACTTTCATTTATACAGTTAACTATCTCTTCTGCCTCCCATTTTCCTGGTGTTGAATCTTTATCCTTGAGCCACACCTTAATGCCCAAACTTTTTAATTTTTGGTGCAAAGTATGAAAAACCCACAAAGAGTCTTCTTCAGAATAAGATACAAATACATCATAAATGTAGTTGTCCTCTTTGTTTTGTAAATGTACACCTTTCCACCTGTTTTTAAGTCGCAGTATAACATATTCTACATGTATACGGTATCTTCGCAAAGCGGCTACTATCAGAAGAACACACAAAGTAATCAAAATCAACACCACAGAGAAAATAAGCCACTGTTTAGTTTGGCATCCTTTATCAAATTTTCTCCAGTTTTGTTCATTATAAAATAAGTGGTTGATAGGCACTCGGTTCCCTGCGCATAACGTTTTATTAATATCAGAAAAAACATGTTTGTGACTTCTCATCCATCTCAAAGATTGAATAGCTGAACAGGTACAAGAGATTGGATTTCCGTCTATGTAAATTGATATTGTACTAAGAGTTTCAATGATATTTTGGTCATTATTTGAGAACTCAGATATCAAATTGTATTGCAAATGCAGATATTTCAAATTCTGCATATATTTGAAGGTGTCAGGAATGTTAGAAAACTTGTTATTATCTAAGTTTATTTTTATTAAAGAATGATGCTGGTCCTTCAAAAGAGAGAGAGGTAAATAATCTAATTTGTTTCTTGAAAAATCGATTGTAGATAGATTTTTTAGATTTCTGAATATATTTTTCAAATTTAATTTTTCTGTGAAATCTAGATTCATGCCGATTGCATTTAAGTTCTGAATTCCTCGAGAATGCTGAAATAATTCTGAGTGTACTTTTTTAAAGCTATTGACAGATATGTCAAGAGTTCTCAATGATGGCATATCAAATTGGTCGACGAACGCCAGTGGAAAATTTGTTTCTTGGATGTAGAATTCTTGTAATCTTTCACCGATAAGATTGAAACTAGGTGACCATTTTTTTATTTCATGTATATAGTTTCTCGAAATATCAAGAATTTCCAGAGTTTTCGAAATTGTTATATTTATAGAGAACATTGATCTATTATATTGATAGTTATTCAACTGGTTTTCCATGGTGTGTTGGTTATTGCAGCACACATTTATATTCTTTATTTTCGGAGCTGATAACGCAGTAAGGGTGTGTGATATGTCCAAATAATGCAAATGATTTCTGCTTAAATCTATATACTCTAAGCAATTCCATAAAGTTGTATTATCATTATCAATATTGATATAGTTAATCTCATTGCCTACCAAAGATAAGGTACTAGCACAGACATTAATAAGATATTCTGACAACCACTCATCTAAGACTATGATACCTGTTGCAAGATCTTTAGTGTTTCCATCAATTACAATTTTTCCAATGTTGCGATGCTGGAAACATTTTAGAGAGCGCAAAGCCGGAGTAATGTCACATTTCCCACCAAAGTTAATCGTAACCTCTTCTGTTAGATATGGAAAGGAACAAAACAGATCTTCAGTGACGTCACAAAATACGTGCTTTTTAAACAAAAAATCAAGGCCATGAATTTTGGAGCGCCGTAGTCCTAAAAAGGAAGTATTTGTTAAACTAAAATCATTTACAATATGAAACTTTATTTCAGATAAATTTGCTAAGTTTTCAAATGGTGCTGTAAATGAAAATCCGTTGAAAATGTCGATATAAAGACTCGACAGAGACTGAATTGCAGAAAAGGCAACATCCGGGTAACCATCTGACTGGAAATTATTCTGATCAATTCGAAGGTACTTCAGGTTGTGTATATAGGAGAAAGCTTCAACTTCTATTCCCTTTTTATCAAGCTCACAACTTGAAAGATCTAGACTGCATAAACCAGAGAGTCTATGGAAGGTCTTATTTTCGATTTTTGTAATATTGTTATGATTAAGGATTATGGATGAAACAACTGAAAACCCAGCAAGATTTTTAAACGTCGTTTCTGTTAAAACAGAAAATCTATTAAATGACAAATCCAACGTCACATAGCGGTTTCGTAACTTTTGTGGTATTTTTTCGGGGAGTCTATCTGTATCAAGTCCACTACAGTTCAATAGAATTCCAAAGTTGCCACATTCGTCTGTGTAAGGCTCTGTTGGACAGAGGTATGAAATAACAACCATACTGCAAACTGCAAAAGAAGTTCATACTATCATAAAGCGTACTCTTTTTTACTCTTAGGTAGATGGTGTAAATGTGCAATAAATATGAAGAATACAAAAAATTTCTTCATCACTTTTTAATCTATGTATTTTCAATTTAAAAAAGGAAGAAAATAATATTGTGTTCATGCTTGTACATGAAGTATATGTATTTTAAAAGTTAAAGAGCAATTTAGCATACCCAATTACTTGATTACACGCAACGGCGGATATGACTTGAAGAAAGGTTTTATGTGGTAAATAAATAACAAAATTAAAAAATTCTGGGAACTGGACTAGGCTGGTTAAGTGATCAAATCATTTGAAACTAGAAGAGTTTGTCAGAAGATATAACCACAAATGTTTCTTTAAAATTCTACTAAAATACTACGATGGTTATTAAGGAAATTGATTATTTGAAAAATCTTTGTGATTGTTTGTTTACATAAAAAAGTAATCATTACAATCGATTACGATTACTCGATTACGATTACCCCATGCCTGCTGGCTACGAGAAATAAGAAAAGTTGGCTACTAGTAACTGGTTACTAGTAGCTGGCCACGACAACTGGGTAAAGTTGGTTACTAACTTACTAGTAGCTGGCCACGAGAAGTAAGTAAAGTTGGCTGCTAGTAACTAGCTACTAGTAACTGGCTACGACAAGTAATTTAAGTTGGCTACTAGTAACTAGCTACTAGAAACTGGCTACGACAAGTAAGTAAAGTTGGCTACTAGTAATTGGCTACGACAAGTAATTTAAGTTGGCTACTAGTAGCTGTCTACGACAAGTAAGTAAAGTTGGCTACTAGTAATTGGCTACTAGTAAATGATTTGAACCTTCCAGTTCCTTTTGTAAAATTATGCAAACTTGAATACACATGTTGATATTATTCAAGTAGCTGGAATTTAACATCGCTGATATCCACTGGTATTGCTAATAAAAACAGTATCCACACGATGATCCGCTGATGTCACCAAGATATCGTGAGTAATAAACTCAGCTACTAGTACTTTTTGTGTAAAATTGTGCAATTTTGGGATGCAAATTTTCATATTATTAAAGTAGTGGATTTTTACATCGCTGATATACACTGATACTGCTGACATCAATGTAGCAGATAGGATACTGATATCAAATTTTCTTCCACAATTTGAAAGAAAAGTAGTTGTGATTAATGTTACTTGTCTGACTGGACAGTGATGGAACTCCTACAGCTAGTATAGACAAAAAAAGTTTGAAACTTAAAATCTTTTTGTTCAACATTCAATCAGTATATTTATTTTTTACTTTTCTTTTAAGTTTACAAGTCTTCTTGTTTTTAATTTTTTTGTGGGAATAAGGAGTAAAATTAAGTAAAATGGGATTTCAAAAACACATTCAATAAATTTTTACAAATTTATTTAAAAACATAAAATGTGAGATGAGCAAAATTGATGGAAGAGACAGACAGACAGAGAGATTGATGGGAGAGACAGACAGACAGAGAGAGAAATGAGAGAAAAGATGGTTTTATTTTAAATACTTAAAAACATACTCACCCGTTTCCCAATTTCTAAAGACTTTTGTTCCATTCAGAGATTCTTGACGCCATCCTCGGTTAGTAATACAATATGGATTGCGATGTAAAGCGACCAAAAAAGGTTGCTCAAATAAAATGTGCATAAACAAGGCAGATACCATTAACCACGAGGTAATGAAAAAACCCATGTTGGACCCCTTTCAAATCCTCATTAATTTTAAGTTACTGTAGAAGTACTTTTTTCCGCGTGGTATTAATTAACGCTATGTACGCGGTCACAAATTTTCCGCGGAAATTTGTCCAAGCGTACTTAATAAAAATGTAAGGCATATAGTGACAATCTAGAAAATCAGCGTTATTTTCTACCCGCGGATTAAACAGAAATTGAGATTCCGCGGAATTATGACCCCGTGGAAAAAAGTACGTCTACAGTATTCAAAATAATTAATTACGTCGCAGTTATTTCGTTTGCCCCACGAAATGTACTGGAAGTTGACAAATAGAAAAAAAGTAGACGCTAAATATAATGGATAATAATCTTGTAGAAATTTCTTATTTACTGTATCAGTAGATATCCGCTCTCTAAATATCCAGCTATTATGGGCCGAGCGTATGCCCCCGTTTGAATCTTTTGTACATAAAGTTTATATGCTCATTATCCTAAAATCAAGGAAAAAATTTCTTATTTGCAACACTTTGACAGCTCCCATTAGGGCCTTGCCCCAGACCCATTGGGGGCTTCGGTGCAACCCCCGTACCCCCTGCCTTCTACTGCCCCCC
>PRKT01000016.1:1105857-1205011 GCA_003671525.1 Saccostrea glomerata | reverse complement strand
CTCCCCCCCCCCCCCTTTACGAAATTCCTGGATCCACCACTGATTTTAAACCTATACACAACTTATACTTTTACTGTTTATCCTCGATTCATTTAAAAAGAGAAGAAAAATTACTTCCCATGGATTGCGGGATGCATGGACATTCCAAAGCTCTCAGAAATTTCCGATAATTCCATTATCTTCCATCAGATCATACATTCTGAGAGAAGAATGAGTGAAAACTCTGCATGGGAGATAGTTTTTATCAGCAATGTAAAATTCCAGCTTCATCAATAATATCAACATTTGTATCCCCAATTCGCACAATTTTACACAAAAAGTACTAGAATCTGAGTTCATTACTACAGATATCTTTGTAACTTCAGTGCCAGATCATGTAGAAAAGCATAGTGCTAGTTTTTATCAGCAATATCAGTGGATACCAGAGATGTAGAATCCAGCTACTTCAGTAATATCAACATTTGCATCCCAAAATCTCACAATTTTACACCAAAGGTACCAGTAGCTGAGTTTATTACTAAAGATATCTTGGTAACTTTAGTGCCAGACCATGTGGAAAAGCTAAGAGATTGTTTTTATCAGCAATACCAGTGGATATCATAGAAGTAAAATTCCAGCTACTTCAAGAATATCAAGATTTGCATCCAAAAAATATTATAATTTTACACAAAAGGTACATGTATACCAGAGCCTGAGTTTATTACTAAAGATAACTTGGTAACCTCAGTGCCAGATCATGTGGAAAAGCTAAGAAAATGTTTTTATCACTAATATAAGTGGATATTAGCGGAATAAAAATCCAGGTTCTTCAAGAATATCAACATTTGTATCCCAAGTTTGCATAATTTTTACACAACTAAAAGGTTCAAGTCATTTACTAGTAGCCAGTTACTAGTAGCCAACTTTACTTACTTGTCGAAGACAGCTACTAGTAGCCAACTTTACTGGCTACTAGCAGCCAGTTACTAGTAGCTAACTTTACATATCTCATTGAAATACCGTGTATCCGGGTTTTTTTTCGCGGTTATCTATTTTTTGCATTTTTGCGACCATTTTTAATTCGCAAAATATGAAACACGTAGAAATAATGTCAGCTATAATGTGACAATACCATTATAAGCGAAAGAATCTTCAATCGTAAAAAATAACTTAAGCAAAATAAAAACTGTATTAATCTACCCAATTGTCTCAAAATTTCAACATGCGGAAAAAGCTATATATACGGTAAATCCTTTTTTGAAATTGAACATACTCACAGTTAAGAAAATAGAACATTCTTAGTCCTGTATCTTTCATGATTCTTTCAGCCCAGGTGAATAAGATTCATATTACCTAGATAAAAATAAATGTTACATTCATTTTAAAGAAAAATATGTTTTTAAATGTGATTCTTTTATCTGTTATATATAGAAATTAAAGCTGGTTCAAAATACATATGTGCCTATTAAAAAGAATTAGCTCTGAATCCCAAGACAGAAATCTATAATGACTATCGCCATTATTCAATGTTTATTAAAATAATGTGTATTTATCTAAGAAATGAATTTAAGTTTTTGAAGATTCATGAGGTTATGAACTACGACGCTTCACGCCTACCGGCATATTTTTAAAACAAAACAGTGTGCACTATGTAGTTTGACGTCAAGAGCGGTATTATGACGCAACAATGAAGATATTCATGCTTATTCGTGGTCAATATCTAATGTAGTTCATGAGAAAATGAACAGCATTTTTTGGTAAAGAATCATAGGGGAAATTTATTGTAAAATTGAGTGATATACGTTAGGTACGAGGGACATTCAAAAAATACGGGGACTTGTTGCACAGAAAAAAATATTTGACGACATAATCGTACAGAATGTCACACATATTATAAGAGAATATTTACTTATATGGTCGTCAAAATTTCATATCAAAATGTTGTAAATTGGTATCAATTTTGAGTGATTTTTCAGGACATATCATTAAGTCACGGAGCAGCAAAATCTTCGACGTCACAGGCATTAAAAAAATATGTGATTGAGATTTCATTTTCTCAACATTTTTCCAAGAGTATCTGTACAGTTTGAGTTACCTTATATACTTAACATCAAAACACCATTTCTTGTCAAGCTTAAAATCTATTAAATAAATAGAGAATATTATTTTTTTGGTTTAAAACCAAAAACTGTGAGTATTTATGAGATAAAGTGTGATATTGGTGACTCTCAATCACGTTCTTTACAGTCCAGATAAAGTTTTCGTCGATAATCTTCTTCCCGTCCTCCCGTTTAGCGTTTTACAGAGGTCTAACGGTCTTCAATTTTAATTTGCTTTTTGTGGACAAATTTCACGAATACCCTAGTTTACTTCATGTTTTATTATGCATATTTTGGATCCATGTTGGCGATATCACAAGCAATATACATAATTTAACAAAAGTGTGGTGCGCCGTCAATTCAGGAGACGTCATTTTCACAGTCGTTTTCACGGGAATCGCATCAGAGAAAAATCACTATATTTCTGTTAGAAATCTAATTACATAAAAAAACAATTTAAAGAAACATTTGAGAAAATTGTCGAAAAATATCGCGATTTATAGAAAATTAATGAGTTAAATTTTGTAATCCGCATGCTTTTGCTTCTAATTTTTTGTCGTGCTCCGTACCTCTCCATCAGGGATATCAACATAGCGATAATTTTAAGAGATTTTTTTTAAATACAGAAAATTTGCCCAACGTTTATTGGAATCTTTGAGTTACATATTTCTGTGAAATTTCATAACTTTATAATGTCTGTAAGAGTAAATAATAGCACAGTCCGCGTAATTTTTGAACGGCCCTCGTATATTTTGATATAAACCTACATGTACGTGTATAACTAAATTTTACTGTTGATTTTACGCAATCACGTGATGTCGTGATCCGACTTTCCGGATCATCACACTGTGGTTTTCTGAATCCATATCACTACTCTCTGAAACTGATGACGTAGTACGCAGAAACATAACGTTATTTTTCAGTTAGTTATTTTTATAATTTTATGATAAAAAAAATTTTTGGGCATTTGTGTTTGCTAAAAAAAATTCTTATGATCAATATTATTTTCTATGTCAAAAAAGATAAATATCGTGTTCTGAAATTTTCCCTCAACTTAGGGAATCCATGATGTCACATGACCCGGAAATGGAGAAAATGATTCGAAAGTGGGCCTTGTGTAATTTTCCCCTGTTAATAATATTCCCGTTCATGTATTTTGAAAACATTAAGACTGATAGAAAGCCCACAGATTGTACTTTCAATATATATATTGCTTTAAATAAAAATTGAACAGCATTGCAAAACATCGACGAAATGGCCTGACGTGACCGAGAATTGGCGACTTCACTGTACCGTATCAGAGGCGGGGCGGGGCTTACTGGCGGCGAATTTAAACCGGGATCCGCTTCACGCATCAGTGCGTAAAGCGATCCCAGAAAGCTAACGCCGGGTTCGCTTGAGCGGACCCAGAGCTGACCCCGAGCGAACGCGGAACGAACCCGAAGCGCACCCAAGGCGCACCCAGAGCGATCCCAAAATTTCTGAAAGCGAACCCGACGCGGACCCCGAGCGAACCAGGGAAGCGAACCCGGGGTCCACTTCGGGTTTGCTCTGGTGTTAGGTTCTGTCTGGTCGGTACTGTGTGTTACATCTTTTCTTTTGAAACGTAAATAGTAAACCACAAAAGCCATTGCAAGATAACAGAAAAAAATAGAAGACATTCCGTCATCAGCTGTTTTAAAAACACCCATTTCAAAGCATATTGTGGTCATTATAGAACTGTGACTGACGTTTTTCATACTAATTGTTAGTCCCTTATTTATACACTCAATTGACGACGGATTTTTCCGTTATTTCCTGATCATGTCTAGAAGCACACGGCGGGTGTGAGTAGTCTGCAGGGAGTGCTCACTCCTCCATGGCACCTAATCCCACCTCTGGTGTTTTGGAGATCCATATTTGCTCTGCTCCAATTTTGTATTGTTTTATGGACTTTTGATCTTGAATACAGTTTATTATCTCCGTACGTTTCATTGCAAGTCAGCAGCTTATAAAAAAAACCAGTTGAATCTAAATACATGTGTATGTACTTCCTCTTTGTATTTACGGTTATGCGCAATTCATTTACGGTTATGCTCAATTAATTTGGTACTACACGCGCTGATCTCTTGACTGTTGACTAAATAGTTTCCTGAATAAATGTTAAAATTAAAATGAATTTAAAATAAAAGTTATTTTGTAAACCTTTCCGTCCCATGAATGTTTTGATTTAAAAAAAGAACTTGTGTTTGTTATGGAAGGGACAACCAGACAATCGCGCACATATTTTTATATCCCCGCTCGAAAAGCGGGAGGGTATATAGTTATGGGTATGTCCGTCCGTCCGTCTGTCTAGCTGTCCGTCCGTCTGTCTGTTACGCTTTGATGTACCCATCTCTTATCCGCTAACCCTCTTATACCACTGAAAGAAATTTGACGAAACTTTCACATAATGGTTATCACATATTGCAATTGTGCACCTCCTATTCCATATTTTGATCCTACACATATTTTGGGTTTCCCGGCCGCAGCAAAACATGTACTTTGCAATGATATGGGAAGCGGGGGTTTCATTTAGTGAGCTCATTCCTCACAATATCTCTAGTTTTTCCTGTGTTTAGATAAATGAATTTAAGGTAGTATACAATAGACATGCTTACATTTTTGATAGAACATCCATGGAACAGGAATTAAAAATTCTTAAGTTAATATGCTATTTTCGTCCTCTTAAGAGAAAATCAAGAACTCAGTTTTTACAAAAATTTAACAGAATAGTGAAAAAAGAACCCAAATTAAAATATGTCGAAGTGAAGTAAATTTAACCAACGATTTTCGACATTTTAGCATCTGAAATTAAATCTTATGCCAATTATTTAATTTAAAAATCAGATGACGTCATTGTATTTGACTTTTAACTCATTAATTGACCGTGACCTTTATTTTACAAAACGTATTGACGACTCTCATAAATATGTCCAGCAATCATGTTTCTACTATAAATGGATCAGCAGTTATATTTCATTTAATTAAAGACGGTTATATGGCATGTCAATGTCATTAACATGATCCAAAATATAGGGACTCAAATAACCAATATATAGGATGTCTCTAACTTAAAAAAAATGAATGAAACATAGTACAGATTATTATTTTTCTTTCAAAGATCCTTAATTATTTATAATATAGAGACTTTTTCCCTTTTCTGGTGTATTTTATAAGAAATGTATTCAAAGAAATTTCATGAGTGTTATTAGTACCTTAAATTATAACCAGACCATTTCCGTTTCATGAAGCAAAAACGAGAGAAAAAAAACAACGGAAAGCAATATTCTAAGGGCAATTTTAACTTATGTTTATCCTAAGGGATTGTTTCATTAACAAATGTTTCAGAAGGTGAAGCCACATACGATCATTTTTATACGTATTCCCCAATAATTCCAATCTTATTTTTATTTATTGATTCCCTGTGTTTTGATTGGACGAAAACAAATTCAAGAAAAAGTTTACACATCGATGAATTCTTCAGTCAGAACTACTTTCTTGACTGTTGTAAAAACAATGAAAACAGATACTTCTAGTCCGTTTTAGCTAAATTATGATTACAAGAAACTTGAAATAAAAAATGAATGATCGAATGAATGAATGAAAAGGAGACGAACAGGACTGACAGACGGGAATATTATGTTTATGCTACTGTCGGATCACGAGTGTGAATTTTAAAAAATCGCTGATCATGCTGTCATTTTCTCGACGTTCCATATCAGCTCAGTTGGTATCGTTGTGATATGGAAAAGAAACGTACCTCAGACTCTTGCCTTTTTAGCATCAAATTCATATGTTTACATCCTACAGCTCCCATATTCTGCATAAATCTTTGAACGAACCAGAGCAAATCGAGGACGTCGTCGGTCTGCACTTTCGTTATGACGTTGTTGTTAATGTCAACATGACCATGGTCAAGGACGAATAATTCTGGAGAACACGCGTATTTACGATATTTGGTGACTTAAACAACATTCATTGAGTTTTTATAAGTTAATTTTTGATTGTTTTGACAATTTAAGTTGGATTTTATCGATACTCATCTTGTATACGTTTCTTTGCGGCATAAAGTATTCCTACGTCTTACAAAATAACGGATTGTATGGCGGCCTCAAAGGCAAATAATTTTGATAATTTAAAAAAAATTGTCTAATTGGAATTATAAGAATTAAACGTTCTTTTTTCAGAATTTATCGATGTGTAAACTCTGCCTTTTTTCTCACAAACTTTACATAAAAGTGCTTCGCACTTTTATTCAGTTTGTGAGTAAAAAGGCAGAGTTTACACATCGATAAATTCTGAAAAAAGAATGTTTAATCCTATAGAAGTTTGGTTTGTGCATTTAATATGAGAATAAGATAATTCCATGTGAGAACAGCTGCAGTATAGGAGTTCTTACACCAGCTTTTTTCAGAATTGAAAAGTTTATCAAGGAGGTGAGGTGGGGAGTGGGGCTTGAATTCTAATACTACTTGAGAATGTCTCAATATCAATTCTGCACATATAACTTCTTGAAAAAGTTTTGAGAAAAAGATTTTTATAGATTTTTTTAAATATTTTGTTTGCATATATTACCTTGTAATAATTTAATTTGACTCCACATTACCTTCCTTCCTACCCCAAAGGGTATTCATGATTTGAACAAATTTAAATCTTCAATACATGAGGATGCTTCCATGTCAATATGAGTTAGCATAGCTTTTCTGTTATTGAGATTTTCTCTTCATATTCCTATGTAAAACTTTGATCCACCTTTAAAACCCTTCCCTACCCTTGGAGGTTATGATTTGAATACATTTAATTCTACACTACTTGAGGATGCTTTCATATAAATATCACTAATCATGTCTTTGCTATTCATTAGAAAAAAGATTCTTAAAAATATATTTTAATGTAAAACTTGGATCCCCCATTGTGACCAGGGATGGGGTAATAGTAATGTGTTATGGAAATTGACTGTAATTAATTACAAATTTCGATGTAATTGAAAGTAATGTGTAATTGACCAAATTTTAAATTACAAGTAATGGTAATTTAATTAATTACTTTCCAAAATGGCATGTATTTCACAATTACTTTTCAATTATTTTCAATTACACTGATTTTAAATAAATGAAAAATATTCTCCTCTCCCTCAATTTCATAAACATTATTTATGAAAGGTTAATAGCTTATATTTTGGACCAAAAATTTTAATAGTAAAATTTCTTGAAAAGAACCTCCCTTTTTATGTCAATTGTTGTTTAAATACAAAGCCCCTTTTCATTTAAAAAAAAACCTTTAAATCAAATTAATCTATGTAAAGTTTACAAATAAAATTCACATTTGTTTTTTTAAATTAATTAATCCATATGAAAATAAGAAGTCCAATGGCTTCTAATTATTTTGTTGGCCATATCTTCAGCTTGTGTTGGAAGTTATTAACAGGTGCTAATTAGTGTCTTGGTGTTATATACCTATTCCTAAATAAACATTTTTCACACCTTTGACTTTGTCTGTTGGTGTTTTTATACATACTCTTTGACTTTAAAGTGTAGTTTGGCACAGAATAAGTCAAATACCCACCATTTGAGGTAAACCTATGATGCTGAAATAAGGAAATATAAAGGCAAATTAGAGCATCAAAAGTACATTGAGCATAAATTTATCACTTGTTTATGGGAGAGCTTCAATATGATTCCAAAACTTATACACATAAATTAAGGTAAAACCATCTGTAAACTTTCTACAAGTCAGTATCTACATGTATGCATTTTTCTCACAAATACCCCAGTGAAAAGAATCTTCAGCATGGCAGGAAAATTTCAAATTAATCGAAGATATATTAGGTTAGGTGACATAGTATTTGAAAAATGTATGAAGCTTTTAATAATATTATTGTAAAAGAATGTAAAATAATCTGTTATAAATGTAAAGGAATATACATGACTATTTACTTTTATACATGTATTCTTGAATGTAATTTGTAATTCAATTAATTACATTTGCAAAGTAATTGTAATTCAATTAATTACATTTCAAAATCCATGTAATGGTAATGGTAATTAAATTGAAAGATTTGGGAAAGTAATTGTAATTTAATTAATTACTTTCCTTTGTAATTGACCCCATCCCTGATTGTGACCCAACACTATCCCTGGGGGTTATGATTTGAACAAACTAGAATCTACAGTACCTGAGGATGCTTCCAAAAGGCCATTGTGGCCCCACGCTTGCCTTGGGGGTCATGCTTTGAACAAACTAAAATCCACGCTACCTGAGGATGATTCCACATGAGTTTCATTTTTCCTGGCTAAGTGGTTTTTGAGAAAAAAAAGTTTTAAAATGCCATCAATTTTTTTTACTTATTAATTTATTTCCCCTTGGAAGAGGTCGTGGCCCTTCATTTGAACAAACTTAAATCCCCTTTACCCAAGGATACTTTGTAGCAAGTTTGGTTGAAATTGGTCAATTGGTTCTTGAGAAGCAGATGAAATGTGAAAAGTTTACAACAAGAACTACGACAACGACAGACAACGGACACATTTTGAACAGAAAAGCTAACTTGAGCCTTCGGCTCAGGTGAACTTAAAATACAGGTCATGAAGGCCCTGGTGAAGTTGCTGTGGAATATATACAGGCCACCCAAACTTCTACTCTTAGATCGTAAAAGAATAAATATTTGTGATTTAAGCTAAATATTACAGTACCTTGCTTGGAGAGGGTTGAAGTGGAAATTACTTTTTGGAATTTCCCAAATATCCGGATGCCGAAAAAACTTTTAACTTTCTAATGTGTTGGATACACTCGACTGAGTAAACCTAGGGTTATCCTGTTTAAATGTAGATGATCTTCCGCTTTGTTTATCGGCAAAATTAAGTGCAATGGAAAAATTGTGTCGTAGAAAGTTTCATACGTTCATTAAAAATTGGATAGTATAAGAAAGCAATATTTTCTTAGTATTTATTTCTTTTGGGGAAAGGGGGTCAATCGTAAGGCTCTTAATTGCTTAACTTTTTTATTGATTATTACCTGCTATTATAAACTTAATTAAATACCTTTTACATGTATATTCAACAAGGAATAAGAACGACAAAAAGTGTTAATACTGTACACGGATTGGCACATTTTGCCATTGCATTTTGTACAATCTTTACAAAGAAATATATATGCTGAGTAAATTATATTTTATCATCCCTTAAGTCAATATTTAGAATGATATTCTTATATGTATAATTGATTTTTATTTTGTAGAATTTTTTTTACATGAAATATTATATATTTTGTACATTAAGATACACTCACATGCTATAAATGATGTCAGAAATGCTATTTTTGCATTCCATCTGACATCAAAAGATCAAAATTGGCTTTTTCTTGAAGATTTTTCTAATTGTAAGTCTATTATTTATACACTGAATTGACAATGGTTTTTTTTTACGTTTTCTTCCGATCGTAACAAGAAGCACACGGCGGGAATGACCGGTCAGCAGGGGATGCTCACTCCTCCATGGCACTTAATCCCACCTCTGATGTTTCGGAGGTTCGTGTTTGCTCTGCTCCTATTTTGTATTGTTTTATGGAATTTGAGATTGAATGATGTTTGTTATCTCCATAGCCTTCATACATATCTGGTAATAATTTAAGTTTCTTTAAGTCCGCACTTACTTTTTTTCTTAAGAAAAACTGCTCGAAAATCAGCAGTTTTATACAAAAATGGTTAAATGGAGGGAAAACGTGAAATTTATGCTGTCATATTTCTAAATTAATTGCATTTTAATCAAATTGAAAATTACCAAAAGAGTCAAGTGCATAGCTGTGTAAATTAAAGCTTTATATAAGTAAAGGAAAAAGTCCGAAAACTGTCCATTCTATGAGAGAATGAACTGTTCGAGGCCCGAAGGGCCGAGAATAGTTTTTTCTCTTACAGAATGGACAGTTTGAAGACTTTATCCTACTTAAAACATTTTCTCTATTGTTAACTTAATAAACTGTCCCAGGTGATGGTGATGTATTTGCTATGATTACGTAACACACTTGATTGTCCAGAGAGTGAGAGGTGAAAACCATTAGCTGTATTGTTTAACTTAATGGACAGTGCAAGGTAAATTTAAATTTAAATGATAGCTCACTTGATTTCTGACCACTTCCCTTGTAAAGCTTCATGAGTGAAGATGTCCTCATCGGATGGAGAAAGTAATACATATTTCTCCAAATACGGGCCAAAGTGTGGTAAATATTCTACAGTAGGTAGACACAAGCAGAAGCTTGTAGGTTTGCAGATTCTGAAGTTGGTGTTCAAGTTTTGACATAAACTATCGCAAATCTTTGTTAACAATCAGGATTTAAGGGACACTGTGATACGAAACATTCTTTGAGAACAACAACGGCGACCCCCTTGTATGAAGTTTGAGGAAACAGTTTATAACAGAAAAAACGGGCCACAAATCTGTTACAGTTTGATCCTACAATTGAACCAACAATAAATAGCAACAGAGAGTAAATGGAATAATTCATGGAAATATGAAGGAGTCAGATGATGGCAAGTGTATGAAAAGATAAAATTTGTGATCTCTGTCCCAAAAATGATTCCACCTGCAGTGCATCTAGTGAGATTATCATTTCATCTGGAAATAACTTTTTTTCTTTTCAATTTTAAATTGCTGTTGGATATATTTTAAACATTCATGGAATTGATTTACCACGTCCAGCATTCATTTACAAATTTTGTGAAGAGGATGACACGTTTGTTTTTTAATAAAGAAACTTTTGGATGTGGATGTTCTAAAATTATTATGCATCAGGATTTACACATGTGTCTTTTTTACATTGGATTTGTCATTTCCAAAGATGATATACTGTTGAACATTTCAAATACAATTGTTTGATATTTATGTATGATTGTGCATTAAATTAAAAATTTAATGGCCTATTTTAATTATGTATTGTTTTCAACATTTAAAACCTGTACATTAAGTTACCTTTAATTGTACATTAAGTTGACAAAACGCTGTCGATTAAGTTAAAAATTGAGAGTTTTGTCAACTTAATGTACGGTTACAGGTGACTTAATGTACAGGTTTTAAATATCCAAATCTATTATGCCATGTAATGTACTAAAAGCACAAAGGATTACATAACAAAAATGTTTTAAAGTAAAATTAAAATATTCATGTTTAGGGGCCAATTAAGACTCTTATCATCTAATGATCTTTTGAAATGAATTTGCAGTTATATAAATTCAAATATTTGGCAATGTTCTAATATCAAATAAAAAGATATAACAAATCAGCTAGGCTTCTGATTGCCACATTATTACATGACCATTATTGTTTACTACACCGATTGACTGTATAGCCTGATACAAATGATTTTTATTGGATTAACTAAAAGTATTCTTGTTCGAATTTTTCTTCCGCTTTTATGATTCATTTACCTATTTATTCTTTGCTTGGGGTTCAGAATGATGTTTCTCAAGCAGATTGATATTTATATGTGTACATGTATATGTATATTTTAGATGTAAATTTTAATGATTTGGGTATTTTAAAAAAAATTTTGTTATGTTGAAACCCATCATTGAAAGTTCATTGTTCTCTTTGATCTTTAGAGAAAGTATTATACACTACAATGCAAGCAGGATTAATTTTTCAGTCTGTCCCCCTCCCTGGTATCCCTAGTATTGATGGTGTTTGGCAATTATTTATATATTATTTATTGTCGGATCTAGACGGATGTTATGCTTACTAAAACTGTTACCTGTTCTTTAATGAATTACACTAGGGTACTCCGACCCTCAGGTACTGAAAATCAAGCATTGACTAATTGAAAATGCTCACAAAAACGTCTCTGAATTTTCAAAGTAACGTGTCTTTACCCATAATAATTCTTCAAACTTCAACTTTCAAGTTAATCATATGATATAGAGAGAATTAGTAAATCTCAAATATATTTTCAGGAGTTTTGCTTTGCATTTTCCAATTCAAATTTAATAAATTAACACATTTTAAAAATAAAAATCATAGGTATCCAGGCTTTTGAAGAAATTGCACAATCTTTATACGTATAACATACTTTAATTTTTAATGTCTTTTATATATTTAAAATGCAAAGTATATAAAGATTCTCCTGTCATTACAAAGCTCCATAAATCACTTTTAATTTCATATTCTGTTAATAAACATTGGTATTTATGGTTAGATTAAAATAAGCATCAATTTCTTGATATATGTATTTTTAAATTGCTTTTACGGGGTAAAAATTTCGACTTTTAATTAGACCTTTCTGAGAACTTCAAAGAACCTTTGAGCACATTTAGAGGTATATAATGAAAATTGTTGTATGAAAAGATTTAATTTTCAAGCTTCATTTTGAGACTTTCTGAATTAAATTAAAAATTTACAGAATTGTCCTTCCTGGCTGGGGATCGGAGTCCCTTAATATCAATGAGCTTTCCCCTAAACTTTACTACTGCCTTAAAACTTGTTTCATTGGTTCATTTTTAAAAAATCGGGACATTTTACTTCAGCAGACAAAGCCGCGAGTAAATAAAACTCAAAATCATACATACGATTTGTAGTATAGGAATATTTATTTTTAATTCACATTGTTACAGTACTTTTTGACTCACATTGAATTTAATAATATTGATTAAATAAATTTTAAAGTTCAGAATCTTCATTAATTCTTCGTTTATTGCTACAATTTTTTTAAAAATAATAAAACATAAGATTTGCTTATTTCCATGCAAAGGTTCCCAAGCGTTAATTTTAATTAAAAGTACATGACTTGTATGACAAATACATGTATATGAACCTAAACCTAAACTTTATTTTAATTTTAATAAATGTAAACTGATATTTAATATTTGATTGCCTTTTATGTTCATTAGATCTAATATAATTGAACGTATTTTTTATTCTTTTCTAAATACAAATGTTTATACTTGAACAAAATACAATCAATTACAAACACGTAGCTAGGTACAATTAATTTATTTATTTACTACCAACATAACTTATGTACACATATGCTGTAAATCATTTTATCATTATTGATAGCCCTGATGAAGAATTTGAAATTTAAAATGAAAAACATCAGATTTAAAGTGTATGCAAACTTTATGCAAATGTTTGCAAAATACATTAGGAATAAATTAAAGTCAGAGTCAGATTCAAACACTTAAACGATTTGAAGTGACATTAAAATGCAAAATTTACTACCATCGTACCATTTACGATTTGATCATAAACAAAAATCTACCGATTTAAAGAATCTGTTTTCTAGAAGTCAAGAGTACAATATTTATACAAAATCATTGGAGAAAAAGTAACAGAAAATTACCGAAAAGCAATGTTTCTCTTATTTGAACATCTCAAATATACTTGTGCATTTCATATATTTTTAATTACACAGTTCATGTCCATTAATTTCAATTTGTTCAAAAACTCTTACATAAATATAAAATTATAAAAAAAAAATGTTATATACTTAATCAATATATCTACAACTACACAATTTCAATTTTCTATTGGTATTTACGCAGCAACAGGTTGTAGCAAACTCGAAAACTTATCCACTATTGAATCATCGCTTTCACGTTCTGCTGGCCACCTTAAATACCCAATACACTACCATATATTTTTGATATCGTTCGGGAGTCTCTCTAACGGTATATCGTCTTTGATGATGACAACAATGGAACTCTGACGCTGGTTATGGAAGGCGTGAGTAACCGCCATCTGGACGGCGTATGAGGCCCAACCACTCTCCAGAAAACATTCAGTGATCACAAACAACACTTTTCTACTTTCATTTATACATTTAACTATCTCCTCTGCCTCCCAATTTCCTGGAATCGAATCTTTGTCCTTAAGCCACGCCTTAATATTTAAGCTTTCCAATTTTGGATACAGATAACGAATTATCCATGCATAGTCTTCCTCACCATACGACACAAAAACGTCATAGATATAATTATTTTTTCTGTTTCCTAGACTCACATCTTTGAATCTATTTTTAAGTCTAAATATGACATATTCCACATGTACCCGGTATTTCCGCACAGTAAAGGATATAAGAAGTATAGTTAAAGTCATCACGATCAATACCACAGAGACGATGAGCCAGGTTTTTGTTTGACATTCTAGTTGAAATTTTCTCCAGATTTCATCATTATTAAGTAAGTGAGCAATTAAATTTCTACTTCCTGCACACGAGATCCTACAGAAATCAGCAAAGAGATGCTTGTTATTTTTCATGCAGAGTAGAGATTTCAAACTTGAACAAATACAAGAAATTGGATTTCCCTCCAAGTAGAGTGAAACATTGTTTAGATTTTCAAAAATTCTTTGATCATTTTCAGAAAATTCCGATATCAAATTGTTTCGTATAGAAAGATTTTTCAAACTTTGCAAATACCTTAATGAATCCGGAATATTAAAAAATCGGTTGTAGTCAAGATTTATTTCTGTCAAAGATTCTGTTTGGTCTATGAAAAAAGTTTGTGGAAGAAAATTCAAATTATTTTCTGAAAAATCAAGTATAGAGAGATTTTTCATATTTTTTAACATATTTTCAGAATTTCGAGTAAAAAACTTGAAGTTCACATCGTTGAGAGATAGATTTTGAATACCTAAAGAAGACTGGAATAAATCAGCGTGAACATTAACAAATTTATTACCTGATAGATCAAGACTATTTAACGACGGGAAATTGAATTGGTAGACGTTTCCCAGTGGAAAATTAGTTGCCCGAATGTTCAATGCTCGCAAACGTTCACCAACAATTTTAAAACGATATTTTTTTTCATTCAGGTTATGGAAGCGATTGTTAGAGATATCAAGAGCCTCTAGTTTCTCTGGTAAAGTTAGAGTGATATATACACCATCACGATATGTGTATTGTTCTACATCAGCAATGCTGTTCTTTGGACAAACCGGATCGTTGCAGCAATAATTCAGATATTTCAATTTAGGTGCTGAGAACCAAGAAGTTATTACTGAAACATCCACAACATTCAAATTATTTTTGCTTAAATCTAATTCCTCCAAGCAGTTCCATAACGTTGTGTTCTGAATACTCTTTGTTATAGATGCAATGCTGTTTTCAATCAAAGATAATTTTTGAACACAGATATTAATCACGTATTTAATCAAACTATCATTTAGAATTATCAAATTTGTCTCAAGTTTTTTCTTGTTTTCATAAAGTGTGATGTTTCTCATTATTCTATGCTGTAGACATTTTAGAGAGCGTAATCCCGGTATCAAGTCACATTTCCCGCCGAAATTAATGAAGACATCTGTAAGAGAGGGAAAGGAGCAGAACAGATCCTCGGTAACATCACAATACACGTGATTTTCAAAATTGAAATTAAGTTGTCGGATTTGAGAGCTTTTAAGTCCTATAAACGACGTATTTGATAAACTGAATTCACTTTGAATATTAAATTTTATTTCAGACAAATTTGTTAGGCTTTCAAATGGTGTCGTAAATTCAAAATTTTCAAAAATGTCTATTTCCAGGCTACGCAGAGACTGAAGTGCAGAAAGTGCAACATACGGGTACATGTGTTCATTTTTAAAATTATTATGATCAATTTTAAGGTACTTGATTGGTAGCTGAAAGAAGGCGTCTACCTCTATGCGATTGTTATCAAGATGACAATACGAAATGTCCAAACTGCACAACCCTGTAAATGCATAAAAGGTTTCGTTTCCTATGTTTGTTATGTTATTGTGATTGAGAATCATGGATGTCACAATTGATACAGCAGCCAAATTTTTAAATGTACTTTCATTTAAGGTCGAAAAATTATTGAAGGACAAATCCTAGGTTACATTGCGGCCATGTAATTGATTGGGTATTTGATTTGGTAGTCTGTCTATATTGAGGCCACTACAGTTCCATAAGATTCCGATGTTTCCACATTGATCTGTATGAGGTGTTGTTTGACTTGATTTTGACAGCATGACCAAGGTACTGTCTGCAATGGAAGGAAACATTTTCATTTAATTGATGCAATCATGTTGCAAAAATACCATCAATGTAGTCTTAATACAAAAGAAATTACGGTCAACGATCAAAATTAAACGTGTATATAAAGAAAAAGAAAAAAAAGCATTTAAACAATGAATCGCATTGAAATGGTGAGATTTTCAGTTTGGATAAAATGTATGAGCTATCTTTTGAAGATGATTATCATATAATGTAGCCCATTTTTTGGAAGAATTTTTTTTGAATACCTGTAAATCAGATATTCTATAAATATAATAGCCAATCAAATACATGGTCTTAATAAACACCGAGTAAGCTCGTGTTCGACCGATACATGGGTTTTCTTTATTCTAATAAACATGATAAGTTTATACTTATGGACAAATTCGTAGCAGAACGTGTTTGACAGAAGTGGGGATTCTAACTCTCTAATTCAACTTTTAAAAAAAATCTCCATTGCAGTGTAACTCATGTTGCTGGTCACGAAGAGTATTGCGCTTTATTGTATAACAATTTACATATGTGGAGGATTGAAGACGATCAAACACTTTTGAAATTTTCTAAATGAATTTTCATAACGATTTTTGTTTTTCTATATTCTATGTGTTCACAAACTTGGGAAATGTAAGGATATATACATTTTATATTTTGAAGGAATCATTGTCTTCTTAGTATGTTTCCCACTATCCTTTTGCTCTGGCATTCTATAATAACTAGACAGTGATTCCTTATATTTCCATTTCATTTTAAAATAAAATTGTATATTTAGATTTTTAAAATGTAGACATAGATTTGAATTATACGAGGACTTTTATGCCAGTTTTAATAGTCCTCACCCATTGACGTTAAACACAATCGAAGCCGCCGCACGAGATTTTATGCATATTTGGCATCCCTAGCGTCAGACACAGAGACAGATGTGCAAGAGATTTGCATGCATATTAGGCCTCCTTAGCTCCTGACATATTGACCTGCCTTTACATTCCGGTAGAATTATCAAGATATCAACTCCGCTATCTTTCAAAGAGTTGACACTGAGAAAAAAAGATTAGAAATTGAAATAATAATCTTTCAATTCGAAATTTCAAAATGAAATTTATCACCAATACTTTTACAATTATAAATGGTAAATTTTCTTAAATTTCAGCAACAAATTTAAATTTAAGATCGAACTAAGTTTTAATTTGTCTATATGTATAAGACAAC
Source organism: Saccostrea glomerata (assembly GCA_003671525.1). Classification (NCBI taxonomy): domain Eukaryota; kingdom Metazoa; phylum Mollusca; class Bivalvia; order Ostreida; family Ostreidae; genus Saccostrea; species Saccostrea glomerata. The sequence continues at coordinate 1,187,729 of PRKT01000016.1, read as the reverse complement.
TCAAATCAAGCTGAATACAATTAATCTATATTTGTACAAAAGACACGTCGATATAACAATAATGAAAATTTTAATGTACAAATGTTCAGAGAAAATAGATACAATTTGTGAGAAAAAAAGATTATTTAAGAAAAGAAACTAATATAGATAGAAGACTACATGTACGTACATACAAAATACCCCAATAAATGTCTATTCCTCTCCATCACGATTTTGAAATCCACACTTCCAATAAGCTGGTCTTTAAAACAAATATTAATAAGTCAACCCTGAACAAATCAAACTTTTTATCTAAAAATTCCACGTATAACTCATCAAATCCTTATCAGTAAATGATGAAGGATGAAAATTTTTTCTCTTTTTGTTATAGTGCATATAGGTCATAATAATTCACACTATAAATCGAATATACATGCATTTACTGCTAGAGAAAATTAATAACTCCAAATACCTCAAAAGAGAATAAATTTATATACATCAATGCGGAAGTAATTTTATTTCAAACATTAAGCAAACACATTTGAGAAGAGATTGTCATTCTCTGCCTGTACCCATATTTAATAATCAAGTTTACATTAAAAATTCAACAAATTCTTCCACAAATAAGGTAGTCAGTTCTTACTTGAGCATAATATACATGTATAGGAGGTTCATTCAGAGACCAAACATTCCTAAAACATTGACTTGTTATTTCAGTCCCAGTCGGTAAGTGCAAAATAAATTTGTACAGACATCAACTACTCACGACAGTAAATAAATATTCCGGGTAGAATAACATATTCAATTTTAAATTTGCATAAAATATTTCTCATCAGAATACTTTGCGTTATTTAAAACAAATTGAAAAAAAAGATTTAACTCTATGTATGCTTTAAATTAAAAAAAAATGTGGAAACGAACAGTTCATTTAATATTACAAAATAAGAGCGGGGCAAGCACAGACCCGCAGAACATCCGAGAGGGGGTCAGGTGCCATGGAGGAGTAGGCATCCCCTGTCGACCGATCACACCCGCCGTGTGCTCCTTGTCATGATCGGGAATAACGGAAATAAAATCCGTGTATAACTCAGTGTGTACATAATGGCCTAACAATCAGTATGAAAAAGTAAGTCAGCATTTGACTTAATGCTAAATTGTATTTGCTGACAAGTTCATGATGACTTTAACGAGCTTGCTCATAATTCCTGCTCCATCAACTTGTTTGTCAATAACTTACATCGTTTTAGAAATTGTTCATCCGTAGAAGATGCTTTTACGTGTCAAATCAACAGAGAGCTCTTCCGAATAGAATCAACTGAAAGATTTTTTTTTAACTCCGTATCAGGTGACATAAATATATAGCTGCATAAGTAAGGGAAGTTGACGAGAGAAAAGTTAAAGTCATCAGGTTTATCGTAAAGCTTTGTTATAACGTTAAGATCCTTTGAACAGGCGCCCGTTTTCAAAAAGAACTTACGACTAAGAACAAATTTCAATTGATTGTAAACTTTTGCAAAATAGATTATTCTGTTTTATACCGTATAAGTGGAAATTTTAGCGAGACTAAAATTTAGCGATTTGTGCATTAAAACTGGTAGTATATTTTTAGCGAGATGCAATTTTAGCGATTTTAAAATGTTCACCAGAGAAGCTTTTAAAATAAAATGCATTTAATTTTTAGCGATATTAATTTTTGGCGATCTCACAACCCTCGCTAATTATGCCAAAATTAAATACTCGCTAAAAATTTTACTTATACAGTATTGCTAAATATTGTAAACATATCTTAAATGTAAATTGATTGCCTTCTTAAACATTGTTGTCAGCTATTAAATCTGAAATTTGGAGTTTTATCTACAGGCACTTGAGTCGGAAATAAATTTTTGATCCATGGTATAATAATAACACAAGGTAACTAACTGTGAAATACACTCAGTACCCCCCTCCTCAGAAATGCACTCATTTACACGTGCAGAGTAAAGGCGTTTTTAAGTTATAAAAGGATGAAAGTTGACACAAATACTACAAATTTGAAAGCAATCATACTTGTTTCCCATTTTCTCTTTAATTTTTTAAGACAATTTTTTTTACTGTAAACTCATTCTTTATACATAAGCACTTAATAACATGACCTGAATTTTCCAGTATCTTCAGTGTAAACAGATATTTTGCATTGAAGTAAATTTGATAACGATTTTATTGCAAGCCCCTTTAGTAATTATTCTTGAAATTAAAATTTTCTTTCAATAAGAGAGATATCTCTTTCACTAAAATAGATATCTCTTTCACTAAAATAGATATCTCTTTGACTAATAGAGATATCTTTATAACTTTGAAAGATATCTCTTTAAGCAAGAAATATCTCTTTTTGTAAAAGAGATATCTTAGAGAGATATCTTTATAAACTAAAGATATTTATCTCTTTAATCGAGGGATATATCTCTTTTATGTTAAGACATGTTTTCGAACGAAAGCGAGAAAGGAAGTAAAATCTATACAATAATTTTATAAGGAAAAAATGAGCATGTCAAACCCAGAATAATATACACGTACATGCATGTACTATGTACACAAAATGCTATAAATCTTTTTTTTGAAAAAAAGCATAATACTGGCAACTTCGTTGTTAAACGTGCTAAAAGTTTTTTTTTATTTAGGAAAACGAAAGTGAGCATAAACTCTCAAATGCAATGGATCGAGTTTTCTCAGCTTATGAAATAATCAACTATTACTAATTAGAAATCCAGACAACATTGTATTACTTGGCGTTTTTTAATAAAGCTAAAGTGTAGAATATGTCGAATTTTCAAAATACTTTTATTAATGTACTTCTGTGAATAATAATCTTACTTCCGGTAAAGGAAGAAGTTATTAAAGCGCAATTTGAATAAATGAAGCGAGTTATCTTTACAATATTTTAAGAGGTATCTCTTTTTGCTTAAGAGATATCTCTTTTTGACACTTGAGAAAGATATCGCTTCCACTTTGAGAGATATCTCTCAAGAGAGATATCTCTTTAACTTGGAAAGATATCTCTCAAAGTAAAAGAGATATTGCTTTTGATCGCTTTTAATGAAAGATTTCTCTTTAAGATTCAGAGATACCATTTCAAGAAAAACTATCAAGGAGAAAGAGATAACTATTTAAAGGAAGAGATATCTCTCATAGATAAAGAGATATCTCACTAAGTAAAAGAAGTATCTCTCTAAGTTTAAAAGATATCTCTTAAAATTAAGAGATATCTCTTTAAGTTGCGAGATATATCTATTTTTAAAGAGATGTCTCTCTAAAATGAGAAATCTCTCAGTATTTTTAAGATAAATTTTATTTTCCGAATAAATAGCAACAGGGCCTTGTCATACGTTCTTCTTAACTAAATTTGTATTTGTATGGAAACCTAGTAAACTATCAGTTGTATATGATTTAAAAAAAAACAGTTAGTTTGCTCTGTTGAATTTGCAATCTATATAATAAATAATTTTGCATATTTTCAATGATAGAATTTAAACCAACTTTGTAAACTATTTTACTCGATTCTTTAAGACAGGTCACCTGCATAAAGCCATACAAAAAAACTCACATGAAATATACATTGTAAAGTTTCCATACTTATCATCTGAAAAGTCCAGACCGTTGTATCAAGGTTCATGGATTAAATTTTCTTCACTGCGCCATCCTGAATAAGCAGACTAAATCATTGAAGGTGGGTTTGTTTATCTGTATATTGTTTAACGTCCCTCTCGAGAATATTTCACTCATATGGTGACGCTGCCACTTGCCAGTGAAGGGCTACAAATTTATACCTATATATACATGGCACTTACGGCCATTGAGCAGTGAGGATCTTTTTTCGTGCCAACACCTACCACGGGATCTCGGTTTCATCCAAAGGACCGGTGTTGCAACCACTATTGAAATAACGACCACTATTGAAATAATTTTTTCAATAGTGGTTGAGAGTGCATTTCAATAACAAACATAGTATGCAACCACTATTGAAATACGGCCACCATTGAAATAATTATTTCAATAATGGTTGAGAGTGTATTTCAATTCCAAACACCTGTTGCAACCACTATTGAAATAACTATTTCAGTAGTGGTTGAGAGTGCATTTCAATTCCAAACATAGGTTGCAACCACTATCGAAATACGACTACTATTGAAATAATTATTTCAATAGTGGTTGAGAGTGCATTTCAATTCCAAACATAGCATGCAACCACTTTTGAAATAAGGTTCACATTTGAAAGAAATATTTCAATAGTGATTAGCATATAGATTTAAAAAGGGATTGAAATGCTGATTTCAATTGTGCTTTAAACAATGATCCCAATATGTATTAAAATAATAGTTACATGTACTGACAATGATTTTAATATCAAATCCACTATGCAAGCTCTATAGAAGTATTCCAAATATTAAAACAATAAAAATAAGGATGAATTACATGAATCTGTTAAAAATATTATAACTAAAATTGTTTTGTGTTCCTTTTTTGTAGAAATTTCAATTAATGCATGGAACCTTTTATTATACTAACCTACTATAATTCAAACATTGTGCAGATGTTATAACTTATAAGCAGAGCTCCCGCTAAATCTGGCCGAATCTGCGAAAACCAATTATTATATGCAATTTTGAAATAATTTTTTATATAAAGTTCATTTTTGTCATTGGTTTTGAAAGGAAAGGGTCATAAATACATGTAGATGTAGAAAATAGAATATCTAGACTACATTGAAATGAAGGGAGACGACTGATAATTTTGTGTATAAACTTCGATATGGATATTTTTATAAAGAATTTAGAATAGAACTAAAATTTCGCTCATATTCATGAGATTACGTACACTACAAAGACAGATAGTAAAGCCAATTTCTACTCGTCAAGACATTAAAAAGCAAAATTTCTCGGGAAGTTAGTATTAGGTTTATTAAAATGGTAGATGTTATTTAAATGATAATAAAAATATGGCGGTACGTGTTTGGAAACGTATTTCAACTCCTTTTAAAATAATCATTCACAAGTAGTTGTAATTTTAATAGCAAACTCAAGAAATGAATTAAAAATGTTGGAGAACATAAAGAACCATTAATCCTTTAATAGTTCAGTTTTTTCAAGAAGTCTTGCAATGTGGTTTTGGTATAAATAATCAGCAACTATCGAAATAATTAGTTTAATCACTTTTGAAATCATTATCTAAATACTATTGAAAACTTTATTTCAAATGTGAACATTATTTAAATAGTGGTTGCAACCTATGTTTGGTATTGAAATGAATTCAAACCACTATTGAAATAATTATTATTATATTTAATTATATTTATCATAATTATTATTAATATTATTAGTATTATTATTATTAGGTCTTTCCACCTTTCTGTGGAAAGACCTCTTGAAATGCTTATGTTTATCATTATTTTTCTGTTATGGCCTTTTGAACCAAAAGGCTTAATGAAAAACTTTTTAGTTCATAATACTGGATATCAAAAGTTATTCCAAAAAACTACCGAACGAATATGACATATGACCCCCTTCGGAGTTCTTGCCCTTTGTACGAAAAACCTTGTTATCGCTACTCCTCCGAAACCCTTAACCGTAGAGATGCGAAACCTTCACTAATGTCTTTGACTTACTGAGTACATGCAACATTGATCTTGCAAAAGTATTCGTTGACCCCTTCAATAAGTTATTGCCCCTGAAAGTTGTTGAATTTTACAAATAATTAAAAAATTTCAAAACAATAAGTTGTAGAGATATGGGACCAATTGCATAAGATTCATTGACCTTTTACCATAAAATTCATGTGAAGGTCAAAGGTCAAGGTCACTCTAAAAATGAGAAATTAAGCTCTTTTCATATCTCTTTTGTCTTTCAACATTTACTTAATGTCTTTGCATCATTGATATGTACTCTTTAAACTATTTCAAAGATTTCATTCTTATCCCCTAACATTGACCCCCTTAAAAGTGATTGCCCCTTGTGCGAAAAACCTTGTTATCGCTACTTCTACGAAACCATAGACCGTAGAGACACCAAACCTTAACTAATGTCTTAAGGGCCGTTAGGCCTAACTTCACTGTATAAGTGCAAAAGGATCTGATGACCCCTTATTTGAGTTATTGCCCTTTAACTTCTTTGTACTTACTATTAAACCTCATTACTTGAAAACTATAAGATGTAGAAGCATGGGGTCAATTGCATTATGACCCTTGACTTTTGACCTTGAATATTTTTTCAAGGTCAAAGGTCAAGGTCATTCAAATTTTTTTTATTTTCATTTTTTTTCTATGCTTCAAGACAATGTTGGTTTTTTTTATGGAATTTGATTTTTAGAAGTCAGATATAAAACGAATTTGAAATTCAAAGAAGGTGGAAAGGCCTCTTATTGTTCTGTGAACGATAAGTCTCCTAGTTATTATTATTATTATTATTATTATTATTATTATTATATAATTATAGCTTAAAAACTTACGACTTTTCAACTTTATACACAACAATTCCCCACGACAAATTAAAATCCAGGCTTTTTGATATCATCGACAGCTGCTTCTTGAATAAAAATGGAACTCGTAAATTGGTCATTTGCAAAATTATTTTGTTAAAACAGATTCTGATTGCACACATAAGTACTCTGAAGTTGACATCAAGAAGATGCTTGAGTTTCTGATTGACAATAAATATGTGGTTTTTGGAGACCAGGTATTCCAACAATCTATTGGAATTCCCATGGGTACAAATTGCGCTCCGTTATTAGCAGACTTATTTTTATATTCATATGAAGCAGAATTTATGCAAAATCTTATGCGTGAAAAGAAGAAAACACTTGCTGTGGCTTTCAACTCGACATTTAGATATATCGACGACGTATTGTCAATTAATAATGATAATTTCCATTCCTACGTCGATACGATATATCCTGGTGAGCTTGAGACAAAAGATACCACAGAGTCCGACACTTCTGCTTCATATTTGGATGTTTTACTTGAAAAAGTCTCTAATGATAATCTAACAACCAAGCTATATGATAAACATGATGACTTTAACTTTTCTATCGTCAACTTCCCTTACTTATGCAGCAATATACCTTCATCACCTGCATACGGAGTATATATATCTCAATTGATTCGATACGCAAGAGCATGCTCTACGTATGAACAATATCTTAAACGAGGTAAATTATTGACAAGCAAGTTGATGAAACAAGAGTATCAGCAGTCTCATTTAAAGTCATCATTTCGTAAGTTCTATGGTCGATACAATGACCTTGTCAGCAAATACAATTTATCATTGAGTCAAATGCTGACTGACGTTTTGCATACCACTTGTTAGTCCATTATTTATACACTGAATTGACGACGGATTTTTCCGTTATTTCCTGATCATGACAACGAGCACACGGCGGGTGTGACCGGTCGGCAGGGGATGCTCACTCCTCCATGTCACATGATCCCACCTCTGTTGTTTCGGAGGTCCGTGTTTGCTCTGCTCTGATTTTGTACATTGTTTAATGGACTTTGAGATTGAATACTGTTCGTTATCTCCATATCCTTCCAAATAGTCTTCGTATTTCAATAGTGGTTGGCGGCGCCGCGTCATACCTAAGACGTAAACATAGGTAGTGACTGTTCCTTCGCCAAGCGCTCGGCACTAGAAGTGAAAGTCACGGGTCTTTCGGATATGACCTTAAAAACGTAGGTCCCGTGTCACGGTAGGCGTTGGCACGATAAAGAACCCTCACTGCTCAATGGCCCTGAGTGCCGAGTATAGGTCTAAATTTGAAGCCCTTCACCGGCATCGGTGACGTCTCCATATGAGTGAAAAATTCTCAAGAGGGACGTTAAACAATATACAATCAATCAATCAATAGTGGTTGCAATCTATGTTTGGTATTGAAATGCACTCTCGACCACTATTGAAATAATTATTTTGATAGTGGTTGTATTTCAATAGTGGTTGTATGCTATGTTTGTTAATGAAATGCACTCTCAACCACTTTGAAATAATTATTTCATAATTTGTTATTTCAATAGTGATTGTAACAGACCGGTCTCCAAGTCCTGTAGTGGATTCGAACCTGCAACATTTGGACCAGTTCCTTACTCCGCGACTCTAAAGCAAACGCTAGTACAAATATATTTACACCTGTATGTTTTGAATATCTAACAGAATTATTTCGATGTCCTTTTTCTGTAGCATTAAACCTACTTTTAAATCAACATGGTGAGTTCTGAAGAAGATCCCACAATCAAAGCACAAGATGTCAAGCGTTGTCAACTTTGTTTTGAAAAACATCGGAAATTGGTAGCAGAAATACTGTGTACGACCTGTCTTGTGAACCTTTGTCAGAATTGTGTAGGTATTCATTTGATGTCTGATCTTACCATTAAGCATGAACTTCTCCCTTTTGAATTAAAAAAGTCTGGCATTATCCAACCTCATTGCCATCGTCATCATAAGCTGTCGTGTGACAAGTTCTGTCAACCATGTGGTTCTCCAGTTTGCGAGGAAAGTCTATTATCTGGATTTCACGACAATCACTATGTACAACAAGTTTCTGAAATTTACAAATCTAGAAAAGAGATGATCCAAAAAGACAACATTGAACTAGAAATGAAGATTGCTCCCGTGTATGAATCAAGAATTGCTGAAATAGAATCAATGATGTTAAACGTTGCCCAAAAACACCAAGAAAAGCAGCAAACTATCGCTGAGTTTGGAGAGAGATGTCACAATGTGGTTACAAGAGTCTTCAACAAATATTTAAATGATTCTCAAGAGATTGAAAAAGAAGACAATGACTCTCTGTTGGCTTTAAAATCAGAATTTAGGTCAAAACGATCGTCAATTCAGTCAGCTATAAGTCAAAACAATTCAATTCTAGCTTCGAGTGATTCATCCAAATTTATACATTACAATTCAACCAATGAACACTTTAAAAATGTGCCCTACATATTTGAACTAACAGTGCAACAAATCCACCCAGGTGAACTTACAGAACATGATTTATGCCAAATTATTGGTGACATTCCAAGAACAATTAAAAATGAAAAACAAGGAAATACCTTATTACAAGGTCAAATCATGCCAGAAAGACAATTCAATGTAAAACCCAAAATAATAGAATCTGTAAATGCCGGTTATGGCAACACTTACGGAGTAAAATGTATTCCAAACACAAACCAGTTCTATGTCTGGGGTAACAGTCCGATAATCAAACACATGACCACAGATGGGAAGGTACTGGAGGAGATCCACACTTCTGGAGGAATTCCACTTCATCTAACATTCACTATAGATGGATATTTAGTATACACTGAGGTTATGTCTAAAAAAATTTACCGGGTTAAGAAAGGCAATAGAGAACATTATACCTTACTTCAAGAGTGGACACCAGTGGGTATATTTGCCACCACCACTGTTGAAGTACTGATGGCCATGAAATTTTGGCAAAATGGTATTGCAGTAAGAAAGCTATAGTTCGTTATCCAAGCATTCTTGCCATACAAGATATACAATACGGTACTGAAAATGAACAAGCTGTATACACCAATCCAGTCTTTATTGAGGAAAACAAAAACCGTGACATTATAGTGAGTGACAGTGATACTTACACCTTAGTGGTTTTGAATACCAATGGTATGTTTAAATTTAACTATAATGGAAATCATCTGTTGAATAGGTACCATAAATCATTTGCACCACGTGGTGTTACTACAAACAGCATGTGTCAAATCTTGATTGCTGACTGTACTAATAATATTATACATATCATTGATTGTAACGGGCAGTTTCTTTCGTTCATTGCAAACAATGAACTGCATGCTCCCATTAATCTCAGCACAGACAGCAATGATAACGTGGCATACTCTAAAACCTGGCCTGGCCCCTTTGGCCTGGCCTGGCCTCTAAGTTGGCCTGGCCTCTATCTTGGCCTCTAATTTGGCTTCAAACCAACTTTTGGCCTGGCCTCAAAAGTTGGCCCGGCCTCAGATTTGGCCTCTGTAAAAAAAAATTTGGCCTCACTGAAATTAATTTCTTTTTCAAAATTTGATTGATTTCATTGATTTTTTATTGGTTTCATTTTTTTCAAAGATTAAGCAGTTAAATAATAGATTTCTGTTGATATGTAGATGTGAACATTAAAATGATAATACACTACCACCAATCTAATTTATTTTATTGATTTTCTATTGATCAGTTGCAATTCTGAAGATTTTTCAGGGTAGGATTGATGATTTTATAAAGTAAAACATTTTGAAACATCAATTTAAATTATCAAGACAGCAAAGAAATGCAGATGGGTAGTTATTACCCGAGACTTAAAAAGAATTTTAGATTTGCTATTTAAAGTATCACTTGTTATATGTCTTATAAACTCTTTATTCAGAATAAAAAAAAATCTTTTTGATAACGTGGACTACTTTTACAAACTGATAGAAAAAGTGTCAATACTATGATATACAAGTAATTGGCCACATTTTATATAATAGGGTTCTAATGGTCTGGTTGATAGGATTCAATTGTTTTACAGCACAAATGTTAATAAACTATCATCAAACTCAACTTTTGTTTTGATAATTGTAGATAGCGAAAGTTGTAGCAGGAAATTCTTTACAAATCATGGATGGCTTAACAGCCTATGCTCATATACATTTCATTGCTGATTAACTTCAACCTTATCTCCTGTCAAGAACCATGCTGCAGAATTTTTTGTCATTAGATATCCAATTACAGTGTTACCGCACAGGAACAGAAATTTATAAATTATCTGATAATGTTATTTATATTAGTTTTTTAAATACCAACTGTTCTGAGATTAAAGTACACGTGAGTTTTTAACAGAGTAATCAAATCAGTATAATTTAAACATTTTGGTATCTGCATTGGTATATGGTAGCATATTTATTTTAAAATTCTTTGGTGCCTGTATTTATATGTCACATTTAAGATGATGCAGGCATAACAGTAACACAACTCCCTACAGTGTGTGAAAGGTGATGATTCATCACTAAACAAGTGGGAATTTTCAAAGCTATTAATGACATTTGACATGAATTATTACTATTTTTTTTTTCAATGTGCACAATTTGGAAAACACATAATAAACTATTATACTTTTTTTTTAAATAATTAAGCAAGAGTGTAGGTAGTGTCAGTATGAAATACCTGTCATCAAATCATAAAATGAAATAAGTATACACTGATCGATTGATAATCAATAAAATAAATCATATTGGTGGTAGTACATGATTATTTTTAATGTTAGCATTTACATATCAACAAAAATATATTATTTACCTGCTTAATCTTTGAAAAAATGAAACCAATACAAAATCAATGAAATCAATCAAATTCTGAAAAAGAAATTAATATTTGAGTGAGGCCAAAATTGAGGCCAAAAATTTTTACAGAGGCCAAATCTGAGGCCGGGCCAACTTTTGAGGCCAGGCCAAAATTTGGTTTGAAGCCAAATTAGAGGCCAAGATAGAGGCCAGGCCAACTTAGAGGCCAGGCCAGGCCAAAGGGGCCAGGCCAGGTTTTAGAGTATTTTATTGATTATCAATCGATCAGTGTATACTTATTTCATTTTATGATTTGATGACAGGTATTTCATACTGACACTACCTACACTCTTGCTTAATTATTTTTAAAAAAAAGTATACTCTAAAACCTGGCCTGGCCCCTGCCTGATATGCCTGATAATTTGCTCGTTGCTGAATATCTGTCTGGCAGAGTGAAGATGATAAAACTGTTTAAATGATTAATCTAAGCATCCATGTAGATATCTTTTTATGCTTTGAAAAAATACAGACCAAATTTTGTTTTTCTAAAAATGTCACAAATTTATTGTTTTATCTACAAAACATATCCATATCTAAGCAAACAATTACTAAATGTGCCTGTTTAATTTAGAGTATGAGAGTTTGATACTGCAAATGTCATTATCAATTACACTGTAAACAAATCATTGAAACTGATGCAATATACACTGTAAATGACATCTTGATTTGTCACCAGTATTCGAAATATTAAAAATGATATGTTTATCTGTTTAGGTCACCTGAGTGACTCAGGTGACTATATTTCTATCTGTTTGCCATCGTTGTATGTTGTCCATTAACATTTGAACATATCAACTTCCTCTAAAAGCAATTTCAACCAGTTTTGATATGTTTAATCTGTGGGTGAAGGAGAACTAAAATTGTGAATTTTATGACCCCTGCTTCCTGGCCTCGAGGTTGGGGCTAAAACGACTAAAATTATTGCAATCTTTAAAAGTATTGTTCTTTTCTCCTTAACATCAAGCAGTGAAAACTGTTGGCATATTTGTAATAAGCATTGAGTCCTCTACAAAAACAATGAAATTCATAGCCCCAGGGTCAGGGATTCTCGTGTTAGGGTGGGTATCTACAGATTATATTGTGGAAGTGCATTTTTTTTTTTTGAAGATCTTTTTTCTCTGCTCCTGGCTATTAAACAAACTAAAATGTATCGTTATGATGAGCAAGGATGTCTCTTCCAAAATTGTGAACTTCATGGCCCCTTGGTTGGAGTTCTGGTGTAAGGGTGGGGCTCTATCGATTATATAATGAAAATGCATTAAGTCTTCGATCAATCTATTGGAATTCCTATGGAAACCAATAGCCCTCCATTATTAGCACACCTATTTTTGTAATCATATGAAAATAAATTTGTCAAAATGTTTTTATATGAAAAGAAAAAAACACTTGCTGTGGTCTTGAACTCAACATTTTCATATATCGATTACATAATGTCACTTACAGATGTAACAATGGTAATTTCCATTCTTATGTTGATACGATATATCCAGGTGAGCTTGAAATAAAAGAAATCAGAGTCAGACACATTTGTTTCATATTTGGATATTTTACTTGAAAAAGATGTAAATGGAAATTTAGCAACCAAGCTCTGTTATAAATGTGATCACTTTAACTTTTCTATCGTCTACTTCCCTTATGCAGCAATGATCGATGTACCTTCATCACCTGCATACGGTGTTTATATATCATAGTTGATTTGATATGCAAGAGCATTATCAACATTGAATTGACAACAGATTTTTTGTGATTTCCCAATCATAACAGGGAGCGGATGTGACCGGTCGGCAGGGCATACCCACTCCTCCATAGCTCCTGATCCCACCTTTGATGGCTTTAATGATTATATATGTATATACCAAGAATGAATAAATTCTTTGAAAGCTGTCCCTTGGTATAAAATAGATAAGATAAACCAAACATGATTTTATTTCAAGCAAATCAGCAAGGTTACCTTTTCCAACGTTGTAAAATGTTAAACGTTAAGGTCAGGGTTTCCTGAGAAAAATCCTTTTTTCCAATGAAAAAAATGGTTTGCTCATTGTGGTCCCACCCTAATTTTGGAGGTAATGATTTGAACAAACTTGAATTTACACTGCCTAAGGATCCTTTCATATAAATAATACCATTCATGGCTTTACTAGTTCTGTTCTTGAGAAAAAGATTCTTAAAAAATCCTATGTTTTTTGCCCATTGGGCCCCAACCCTACCCCATGGGTCATTATTTGAAAAAGTAATGTTGAGACATCACCAATTATCAAGTCTGAGTAGGGTTGTCACCCGAGGGCACTTGCGCCCTCGGGTGACAACCCTACACAGATAATTGGTGATCACGTGTTTTGATTGGAGTGGATCGACATCAATGGACCAATCAGCAATTTTTTTTTTTTTTTTTTTTTTTTTTTTGCAAATGACGATATCTGCGTTCAGGACATATTTGGACTCTTTACTCTTAAAAATTAAAAACACAAGTTAACAACGATCACATCAGATGCTATTCTATGAATAGATAATCATAATGTGTCATTCAAAATCTTCAGATATTTTCAGAATATGAATTATTATCTATATCGTTGGTGTAGATTTGCACATAAAATGACAAATGAAAAATCAATACCCTTCTAGATAATTATTCTTTAAAAACTTTCATGATTCAAATATATTTATATATTTCTGGTGATGACGCAATTTGTGCGTGCCTGTTGAAAGTTCGAGATCATGTGACGAAAACAATCCAGTTCTTTTTCAAAGCACCGTATGTCGAGGGATTATGGCGAGAGTAGAAACAGAAACTCTTTGCTAGTGAAGATGTTTTTATTCAGGTTTCATCTTTTAAGGCCCAGTGATTCTTGAAAAGAAGATTTTTGAATCCCTCACTCAATCACTATTGAAAGAAAGTTTTAAGAAAGTATGACTCTTGATTTGAACACAGACTTCAATCCTCTTTACCTTAGTATACACTGTGCCAAGTTTGGTAAAATTGGACAAGTAGATCTGGAAAAGAAGATGAAAATGTGAAAAATTCTATACAGCTTGTGTATTATTCATGTATAAGAAATATATTCTATTGAGTATTGTTCCTCTGATTATGCTTTTCTGTATTCATTTACTTTAAGCTGTATGTTTGGTATAATTTTTGTGTAAAGAAAGGTGTTTTAAGTTCTTGAACCTGTTGCCAAATTTTATTTGTAAAGTATGAAACAAACAATAAAATATATTCAGTTCAAATCAAACGTTTTCAACAACGACTACAGCAACATCCAAAGACAGTGGACAAATTTGGATCAGAAAAGCTCACTTGAGCCAGCTGAGAAATTTTTTCTTAAATTTTCAACCTTTGTTTCAAGATATTTGAGAATTTACAATTGATTTTACTTCCTTTGAAATACAATGTAGTAATTTAATTATAAAAAATAAATGAATGATATTAATAATTTCATTTCACAGCATAATAAATATTGCTTGTAGTTGAGTGTAACATTGAAAATTTTCATCTAAGAAAATCATTTTCAACCGAGGCGTAGCCGAGGCAGACAATGGTTTGCGAAGGGTTAAGATTTTCAATGTTACACTCAACTAAATGCAATAATTATTATATTATACTGAATGTTTTATACATATAATTTAATTTCACTTGTATCAAGCAATTTCATTGGCTGAATATTTTGAATATTCCTGAATATAGAAATATATAATATTTTGTATAACATAACTTGCCTACGTCACAATGAGTTACGTTAAAAACGTATTACTGCGCTTGACGTTATTTTTAAAATAATGCTCAATTTGAAGCCTTTTTCCGGAGGAAATATTTTCTCATTGTCTACACTGAAATTAAATTATAAGGAATGAAGCTTATTTCAACTTATGTTATCCGATATAACAAAAATTGGGGCAGTTTACGCTTTCTTATAAACCGCTTCGCGGTTGAAATAAGCTTCATTCCTTAAATGACAGTAAACCGTGCGCGCGCATAAATTCTGCGCATTCGCTATTTATTTTGGAATATCACCGGTCATCAAGCTGTTGCTACGCAGGAGGGCGTGGCATCATTATTCAGCGGACAATAGTGTTTTTAACAAATGTTTCTCGACGAATCAGATTCAAGTAAATAAATTTACATGAAAGTATAATATGTATAATTACTAGTATCGTATTTGAGAAAGTTTTGTACAGGAAGAATGTGTTATTCGTTGAATCAGATTTTCGGGAAAATCTTATTATGCAATGATGCGGATTTAAATAATGAAAGTTGATATATATCTTACCTTTTTATATTATTGAAATATAATCATTAAATTTTAATTAACAAAAAAAATATTTATACATTGCGGCTCATATTGCTTTACATTGCATTTACCCCCTAATTAGAGATTTGTAGTGCATTCGCTGTAAATGTAGGGGAAAATTGTTTTTTGTTTAAATGTTGAATCATAAATAAAATCTATATCTGAATAAAAGATATGTCTAAATTGTTAATGACAACAATGACGGATTAGATTCAGAAACTGGATGAAAGTGTTTAGTTATAAGAATATTTTTATGTAAATTACTTCGAACTGGTATTGTATTTCCATCGTGGCAAGCCCAGAGTTTTTATCCATTATATTTCACAATATGTTTTGAAATAGAATCGACAAAAAATCCGTTTGCATACAAAGATGTAAAATCTCGTGTTCTTCTTTTCTTAAGAAAACAGATGAAAGGATTTAAAGTTCTTCTCAAAACCTGATTACCTTTGACTTGTTCAGGTAAACTATGTGGTATAAATTTACATAACAATAATATTTCTAAAGGTAAATTTATAATCTTAAAAAAACTTCCTCAGGGAAAGAGGGGAATTTTTTCATGTTAAGCAGAGAAAGATTAGGTTAAATATTTATTTTTTGCAAATATTTAAATTAACTCAGTCTAAACTAAGTCAGTCTTTTCTCTAAAAAATATAGTGTTCATTTTGAGGAGAAAAAAATATATTGACTCCGGGCTGAGGATAGGGAGTGGTCGTCACTATTCTCTATCAGGAAGTAGATGGGCGCCATTTTGTATGACTCAGGAAGCTTGATAACTGGGAATCAATTTGGGACAAGAAAATGCGTCTCCAACTTGTATGTACTTTTGAAACTGTAGCTAGGTTTCTTTCAAGCTTGCATTTCATACATTTTAGACAGTTTTGTTTTCTCATCCTAGATACCTACTTAAAACATGCTTTTTGAATGAAAATGCACCGCCAGGATTAAATGACAAAGACACCTGAGAAAATTTGTTTAGATATTTTATGATTTGTTAAAAAAAAAACAAGTTTTAAACATTTAAACATTAAAAATTTTCTAGCAGCTAGGCTTAAAAGTTATATAAACTTAAAATAACAACTTAAACTTAAAATAACAACTTAAACTTAAAATAACAATAACATACGTAGGGGGGATTTAAAAGCTAAAATATATTCTCTGGCAATAAGGGAATTTTTTCATGTTCGGCAAAGAAAAGTGTGGTATATAATTATAATTTTGATTTTAAAAATTTTTAATGGAACCAGTCCTTTTTTTTCGGAAAAAATGACGTTCGATTGGAGGAGAAGAAAAAGGCACACTCTGATTCCGGGCTGAGGATAAGGAGTAGCTATCATTTTTTTTCTACAGAAAATTGAAAATGCATCTCCATGAAAACTGATTGTTACTTTTTCGACTGATGATTTTCTTTTAAATAAGCGTTAAACAGAATTTTTTTTGCTGCTTGAAAGTATTGTAATTTGAAAACTGATATGTTGTAGATTTATTCTGTGTATTTGATTCTTGTGGTTGCATCATACCCTCTTGTTTAAGTACTAAAGGCCTCCAGATTTGGCATTAAACACTGCCATATCTTACGTTTTTAGTATTCAATGCCATTTGACCATGTTGACTACTTATATTAGAATGAAATAAAAAGGGGGATAAACAGTGATCTATCAAGAAATCTTCAACTGATACAAATCAGTGAGTAGGACATACATTACAAAACCCTGCATGGAAATCCAGAGGTGGCTAAGTGGCTAAGGGGAGTAAGCATCCCTTGTCAACCGCTCACGCCCGCTTTGTGCTTTTAATCATAATCGTAAAAACGGAAAAAATTGTAAACGATACAGCGTGAAAATAATAGAATAATAATGTGATGAAAGATGTTCTTTAATCTGCATTTAAAGATAATTTTATATGCTCAAAAAGTCAATGTATTGGTCACAGAATTTGCAAAATATTAACTTTAAACGAGACTGCTGATATCCTTGTTACTGTATCCTTACGTGCTACATGTAATAAAGCAATGTTATCTGTAAATATAAGACTGACTGTTGAATGTCCATGATATTCCACTATAAGCCTGTCTAGTTGTGATTTTCATGAGCCATTCTATGCATAAAATAAAGGGCAGCGGTAAAAGCAACACCTCTGTCGTACATTTTTTTGGATTTGGAAGCTGCGTGTCAGTTCTATGCGCAGATCATCTTTGCCTGCAAGTCCTTGCATAGCATTTGAATTATGGATATGATCTTTCCAAAGTCGATGAAGTTGGCATACAGCGCACTGTTCCACTAATTGCTCTGTTCTAAAATATGTCTCAAGTAACATATCTGGTCTGTGCATGATTTTCCCGATATTCTTGTACCATCAACTTATTTGTCAGTAATTTGCCTACAAGCAGAAAGAACGTGTTGTTGACTATAAAACTACCTGGGAGACATAAACTTCTTTTGCAGGTGATAATTGTACTTTTCTTCATAAATAAGGGAAGTTAGCGATATCAAATTAAAACCTACAGTCTATCGTAAAGTTTTGTAAGTTTGCTATTAAATTCTATCTCTCGGACAATATCTTAATATGAAACAGAGGTGTCAGAAGAGACTTTCGATGAATTACTAATATTTCATGAGTAGATCATGTATAAAATTCAACAAAATAAATAATACTTCGATAGTGATGAAAATGGTGGAATTTTGGGGCTAAATTAATTTTAAAACGTTCCCGTTCACAGCTCCTCGTTAAAAAAAATGCACTTTTTATCGTAAGAATATTTAAACAATAAAATGCTTTCTTTGTTTGTTGTTACTGGAATGAATGGAAGCAGCTGTTGCAGAAAAAATACATAACCCGCGTAAGCGGGTTATGTGAATTTTTTCTGCAATAGCTGCGACCGTTCATTCCAGTAACAACAAACAAAGAAAACATTTTATTGTTTATATTTATATCTGTTTAAATGATCAATTAAAGTAGGATTAAAAAGATGAATTATTGTATTAATGATGCGAACGTCTTTATACGTTTCATTGATGGAACAGCCACTGATTAAGAAATCTGTACAGGCGACCTGCCTACTGTAGTTTATGCAGTGATGAACGCAATGGGGTTCCTTAAGAAATAAAGGAGAAAATATTCAGTGGATGTAAATATTTAAAAATGAAATGTTATCATAACGAACGGAAACCAAGCTTTACGTACTATTTCAAATCACTTATTCCAAACCTCATTCAGCATGTTTTAATATTTCTTCACTTAGGAACTACAGTAAAACATTACATGTCCTTACAAACTATCTTAATTCATGTTGAAAGAATATTTTGTAATTGACATTTAGAAATTACAAATTTTAATTAAAGAATTGTCCTAAGGAAAGACAACAACAGAATATAATCATGTACAATATTAGATTATTTTTTAAAAAAAACAACCCTCTCTTTTTCTGACGATATTTATATTTCAAATTATAAGACAGAAAAATCTACGAACTCTTATACATGTATTTCTCTTCTTTTTTTTTTTACAGCATTCCGTCTAGTCCCTTTAAAACACAATGGCTACGTTAGAAGATCAAACGGTCGGAGCACAAGACATTAAACGCTGCCAATTTTGCCCTGGAAAAGACCGAAAATCTGCAGCTGAAATTGTCTGCAAAACCTGTCATGTCGATCTTTGTAAGGAATGCGTAGGCCCCCATGTTGTCTCTGATCCTAAATCTAAACATGAAGTTTTCCCTTTTGAATTAACAAAACTTGATGTTACTCCACCTCAATGCAATTACCATCCAGGACTACCTTGTGAAACATTCTGCCAATGTTGTAATGTTCCAGTATGTCAACAATGCCTATCGTCTCAAAATCATGACAATCACTACATACACCAATTTTCTGATATTTATAAAGTTAAACAATTAATGATTGAAAAAGACAAAAATGAACTGAAAACTGATATTGCACCTACATATGAATTAATTATCTCTGAAATAGAAACAATGTTATCAAAAGTTGTCCAAAAACACGAAGAAAGGCAGCAAGTTATTTCTGAATTTGGTGAAAGATGTCACAAGCTCGTAGATAGAGTCATCAAAATGTATTCCAATGTTTCAAAGGAGATGGGGAAAAAAGATGCTGACTCTCTATCCGAACTTAAACTATTTTTTCAGTTGCGACTTTCCTCAATTCAATCAGCTCTCAATGAAAACGAATCCATTCAAGCATATAGTGATTCAAGTCAACTTATGAATTACATTTCAAAAAATGAATATTTCAGAAATGTCCCATCAAGGTTTGAACTAACAGTGCCACATTTTCATCCGGTTGAACTTACAGAAAATCAAATATGTCGAATGATTGGAAGCATACCAAAAACAATTATAACCAACATTCCAAAGTGTGTTCTGAGAGATGATCAACTCGTACCTAACAAAAAATTTGTTAACCCTCAAGTCATAGGATATGTTGATACTTTTTATAAGGTAACATACAGAGTTCAATGCATTCCTAATACAAACGAGTTTTATGTCATCGGAAATAATGCGAGCATCAAACACATGAACACTCATGGAGGGGTGCTGAATGAAATAGCCACATACTTCGAAGGAGCCCCATGTGATCTGACAGTTACCAAGGAAAAATATGTAGTGTACACAGGAAAAACACATAACTGTGTAAATACAATAATGAGTGGCAAGAAAGAAACCCTTTTCTCACTGCATGGATGGACACCACAAGGCATATGCTCAACTTCTAAGGAGGAATTACTGATCGCCATGAAGTCTTTGGAATATAACAATGAACCTAGTAAAGTAGTCCGTTGTCATGGTTATTTTGACTCTAAAATAACACAAGAAATACAGTATGATAAAGAAGGCAATGCTTTATACTCTGACCCTCTCTTTATTGAAGAAAACAGAAACTCTGATATCGTAGTAATTGATATTGATCAAAGCAATGTAATAGTGGTCAATAAATGGGGTGAACTCAGATTTAAGTATAATAGCAAAAACCAGCCAAAGCAATATCTATCTTTCAAGCCACGCGGTTTAACTACTGACAGCATGGGTAACATCTATATTTCTGACCCTAAAAGTGGAGTTATACATATCATTGATGAGAATGGACAATTCCTCTTCTATATTGAAAATTGTGACTTAGACACTCCATGTGGCCTCAGCACAGACAGCAGTGATAGGTTGTTCGTTGTTGAACGTGTGCCTGACACAGTGACGTTTATAAATCTCTTTGAAGAATAAATCAAGACTCAGTTGTGTACAATATGGGAAAAAAACAAATTTAATGTTAAAAATTCATTTTCGGTAAAAATATTTTGATATAGGAGGAAATATATTTTTCCCAATTCCTTCAGAAATGGACTGATAAAAAGTACATTTTATTGCTGAACATATCTATCTTAAGCACCCTAATGTCCACCCAACTTATTGGAGTATTTTAAAGTCCTCACAGAATAATCCAAAGAAAAAACAAGCGGCCCATGGGCCTAATCACTCACCTGAGTAACTTTGGTGACGCAGTTCTTTACCAGATTTCCCCTCTTATTTTATTTATTCCCCCCCCCCCCCTTTATCTTAATAATTTAGAATTTACACTACCCCTGGTTGCTTCCACATAAATAAGCTTTTATGGTGCAGTGGTTCTTGAGAAAATTTTAAAAGGTATTTTTTTTATTTATTTCAATATTAAAATTTAATTCCCTATTTTGGACCCACCCTACCACTGAGGATCATGATTTTAACAATTTAGAATCTACACTAAACAAGGATCCTTCCACAAAAGTTTCAGCTTTCCTGACCAAGTGGTTCTTGAGAAGAAGATTTTAAAAAGATTTTTCCTATATATTTTTATGTAAAACTTGGATTCCCTACTGTGTCCCCACCCAACCTCCGGGGGGGGTCATGATTTTTACAATTTAGAATCTACACTATCCCAGGATGCTTCTACATAAGTTTAAGATTTTCTGGCCCAGTGGTTCTTGAGAAGAAGAATTTTTAAAGATTTTTCCTATATATTTCTATGTAAAACATGAATTCCTTATTGTGGCCCAGAATCTACACTATCCCAGGATGCTTCTACATAAGTTTCAGCTTTTATATGGCCCAGTGGTCCTTGAGAAGAAGATTTTTTAATGACCCCACCCTATTTTTGTCTTTTCTTTGTTATCTCCTCTTGGAAGGAGGCTTGGTCCTTTATTTTTATAATTTAAACTCCCCTTCACCCAAGAATGCTTTGTACCAAATTTGTTTAATACTGGCCAAGTGGTTCTTGAGAAGAAGTTAAAAATGTGAAAAGTTTACAGACGGACAGCTAGACAGATGGACAAACGATGGACAACAGGTGATCAGAAAAGCTCACTTGAGCTTTCAGCTCAGGTTAGCTAATAATTGATTACAATTAATAGTATTACTGCATACTGGCAGTATGAGAATGTTGTTTAACAATAATTTTGCCATTTTATCCCATAATACCTGTTTAATTAAAATGAAAAATACTAATCATAATACTTATAATAATAATGACAGTGTACATATTAAGATTTGCTCAATAATTGACAAATTGTTTAATATTTTCTAATTCAAAAGATCACAGATTTTTTATACATAATAATGTGGATATTTTTGAATTGCTTTTTGTTTGGTCCTTGGGAAGTTATTGTATTCAAATGTATATGAAATAATAAAATATAAAAGCATGTAAATGGTTGCATATTCATATCTAAGATATAACTCTCTCTCTCTCTCTCTCTCTCTCTCTCTCTCTCTCTCTCTCTCTCTCTGGGATAACTATGACACTTTAATAAATACAATTTACTATACCACTATAGTAATCATTTTGAAATGTTGATTAGTGATAACTTCAGGCTTCATGGGGTTTGATCACCTGAAGCAACCACATTTTCAAAAATAAAACTCAAAATTAATATAAGTTACTGCAAAGTGCTTTGAATTTTCATGTAGTAAGTAAAGACACAAGTTTCTTTGTTAAAAGAAAATTAATTCTTTAAATTTCAAAATAACTAAATTTGTGAAACTATCATAGAAAATTGTTTACTGTAGTGATAACTTAAAGTTTTGCTCATTATGACATTTATAGTTTACTTTTATTAATAGTTTTATTTTATCAGGAAGCAATATATATTCGTTTTACTAATGGAAGGTTTAAATACATTTATTTACAGTGAATATTCACTAAAAGCATTATGGGTTTTTTTTTTATCAGTGGTGTTACTTGGTTTAATAAAAATTCCTTGAAAACAGTAATCCCCTAACAGGTTTAATTTATTTATTTTATTTTATTTATTTATTTTTTTTTTTTGAAAGACCAAAACTGTAGGAAGAGTAGCATTTTGGAAGTGTTCAATAGAAATTTCTATTTTTAGTAACAATGGCAACACTTTTCATCCAAATAAAAAACGATGCACTTAATTATGTACATGTTCCAGTACCTAAGCGTAGTCTACTTGTGTGACAAGATAATCAAATAGGAGGAGAAGCATTTTAAAGGAATTTCACAGAATTTTCTCTTTCTAGTGATCATGGCAACACTGTTAAAATCAAAATCGATATAAAGAATCAAGTAACTTAGTGTAGTCTACTAATGTACAAAGTTATTTTGATATCAAACCAAAACTGTAGGAGAAGTAGCATTTTGAAAATTTTTTACAGAATGACAGACAGACAGACAACTGGCACCTTGCCATTACATAAGCTCTTCAGAGACCTGTTTTACAAAAGAACTTAATGACTAAGATCAAAAACTTATGCTGAATAGATTGTAAAATTTTGAAAATAAATTGTTCTTTTGAATCTAGACTTGGTAAGTTTGAACATTTTTATACCCCTTGATGCTTGAAAAAAAAAAGTCAAATTAATGACTTAAGTTTTGATATAATAAAATACTGAAAATAATTTTGAAATGTCAAAAAGGCATCATACCAAATGACACAAAACAGACAGACCTACACAAGACAATCTTAGAAAAGAAACTCTATTCAGCCTTCTGTTTAGGTAAAAATACATAAAACAGATTTTATATACTTTGGAATAACAATTACGAAAAATAAACAAATTTAATATATTTATTTTATTTTTTACACAGCATGATAGATATCAAAACAAGAGGCCCATGGGCCACATCGCTCACCTGAGCACATGGGCTATTTAAGAAACACAAATCAGCTTATTATTGAAAAGCTTACTCGTTGGGGGAGGGGGATTTGTTTTCTATTACTGACCTGAGAATGTCAATAATGCATACAAAAGTCATGTATAATTTTACCATACCGGTACTTGAAAAGAAGATTTTTAAAGATTTTTCCAACATATTACTTGATCTCCAATTGTGACCTCCCCCCTCCCGCACATTTTTTGATATTAAAATCTTCACTACTTGCAGATGCTTACATGTACATGTCAATTTGACAAAACTTTTCTGTTCTGGAGAAGATTTTTTCCTATAATTCCTATGAAATAAATTTGATCAGCCAATGATGCCCCGCCCTACCCCCAAGGGTCATAATTTGAACAAACTTGAATCTACACTACCTGAGGATGCTTCCACAGGAGTTTCATCTTTCCTGGCCCAATGGTTCTGGAGAAGAGGATTTTTAAAAAATTTCCCTTTATATTCCTATGTAAAACGTAGATCAGAAATTGTGGCCACGCCCTACCCCCACAGGTCATGATTTGAACAAACTTGAATCTACACTACCTGAGTATGCTTCCACAGGAGTTTCATCTTTCCTTGCCCAATGGTTCTGGAGAAGATTTTTAAATGATTTTCCCTATATATTCCTATGTAAAACTTTGATGGGCCATTAAGGCCCTGCCTTACCCCTGGGGGTCATGATATGAAGAAAATTAAATCTACACTACCTGACGATGCTTCCACATGAGTTTCATCTTTCCTGGCTCAATGGTTCTGGAAAAGAAGATTTTTAAAAGATTTTCCCTATATATTCCTATGTTAAACAAAATTTGATCGACCATTGTGGATCCACCCTACCCTCTGAGGTCATGATTTGAACAAACTTGAATCTACACTACCTGAGGATGCTTCCACATGAGTTTCTTCTTTCCTTGCCCAATGGTTCTGGAGAAGAAGATTTTTAAAAGATTCATCCCATATATTCCTATGTAAAACTTTGATGGGCCATTAAGGCCCCGCCCTACCCCCAGAGGTCATGATTTGAACAAACTTGAATCTACACTACCTGAGAATGCATCCACATGAGTTTCTTCTTTCCTAGCCCAATGGTTCTGGAGAAGAAGATTTTTAAAAGATTTTCCCTATTTATTCCTATGTAAAACTTTAATTGGCCATTGAGGCCCCACCTTACCCCCCGTGGTCATGATTTGAAGAAAATTAAATCTACACTACCTGAGGATGCTTCCACATGAGTTTCTTCTTTCCTAGCCCAATGGTTCTGGAAAAGAAGATTTTTAAAAGATTTTCCCCATATATTCCTATGTAAAACTTTAATTGGCCATTGAGGCCCCACCTTAACCCCCAGGGTCATGATTTGAAGAAAATTAAATCTACACTACCTGAGGATGCTTCCACATGAGTTTCATCTCTCCCGGCCCAATGGTTCTGGAGGAAAAGATTTTTAAAGGATTTTCCCCATATATTCCTATGTAAAACTTTAATCATCCATTAAAGCCCTGCCTTACCCCCAGGGGTCATGATTTGAACAAACTTGAATCTACACTTCCTGAGGATGCTTCCACATGAGTTTCTTCTTTCCAAGCCCAATGGTTCTGGAGAAGATTTTTTATTAAAAGATTTTCCCTATATATTCTTATGTTAAAAAAACTTTGATCTACCATTGTGGCCCCACCCTACCCCCAGGGGTCATGATTTGAACAAACTTGAATCTACACTACCTGAGGATGCTTCCACATGAGTTTCTTCTTTCCTAGCCCAATGGTTCTGGAGAAGAAGATTTTGAAAAGATTTTTTCAATATATTCCTTTGTAAAACTTTAATCAACCATTGAGGCCCCACCTTTACACCTGGGGGTCATGATTTGAGCAAACTTGAATCTACACTACCTGAGGATGCTTCCACCTGAGTTTCATCTTTCCCGGCCCTATGGTTCTGGAGAAGAAGATTTTTTTTAAGATACCATAATTTTTACATTAGTTCATAATTATCTCCCCTTGGAAGAGGGCTTGGCCATTCATTTGAACAAACTTGAATCCCCTTCACCCAAGGATGCTTTTTGGCAAGTTTTGTTAAAATTGGCCCAGTGGTTCTTGAGAAGAAGTCGAAAATGTGAAAAGTTTACAGACAGACAGACGGACTACAGACAAAATGTGATCAGAAAAGCTCACTTGAGCTTTCAGCTCAGGTGAGCTAAAAAGTTTTCAAGTTCTTTGAGCAATTTCTATTATCCAGTTATCTGTCAAATGAATGAAAAAATCTTTTGCAAATGCATCCATTATTTTTGTAGAAGCTTCTACGTAACTGATCCATTTTAATATCGAAATTGAGGAACACTATAAATACACCCTTAATCAGAATTGTTCTGGTGCTTTCGGTTTGATGAACCTCCCCTGTACAAATATCCTGGGGACACATAGATCCTCCTTTTTATTGACCGTGTCTCTTTGTATGTACTCACACTGGCTCAAGGTCATATCAAATCCACAACTCTTCACAAGATCTAACAATTTGTCTGAAAAAAAAAATTCTATCATTTAAAACAATCCAAATATTCAAATTGGTTAATAAACAATGCTGAAATGTAAACAATATTTGCGCACAGCAAGCCTAATGCATTCTATGATGTTTTCTTATCTTTTCTTACCTTCATCCAAATATGGCTTACAAGTACGTATTTCAAAACAATAACATGTATTTTATATATATTTAAACCTTAATTTTTTTTTTTTAAGCCCCACCCTAAACTCATATGCCTTAATTTAAATAAAATGAATCTATTCTACCTGAATATACCGCCATATGAGAAATAATGGCCTAGCTCTCCCTGAGTGAAATATTTTATGATCACTTATCGAGGCCTCGCTCTTTCCTATAGGGGCTGTGAAATCAACATGTATAAATCTATTCTTAAATTAACCTGAGGATGCCTCCAAATCTGGCTAATCATCATTTTGTTCATCTTGAGAAAAGTTTTAAAGGGAGAGGGTTCTTGATTGAAAAAAAGGTGCTTGGACACAGATTTAAAGTTAACACCGGTATTTTATCAAATCTTCCATTAATATCCGAAACACAATTTCAATATATACGAGGGTTGTCCCGTAAAATCGTGGACAAGTTGTCTAGTGTAAAAAATAAACATCACTGTGTTCTGAAATTTTCACTATTATTTTAAATTAGTACATATTTTAGTAATATACACAGCAAATTTCAGATAAATATATGCATAAATTAACAAATTATGAGATTTTATGCCAAGTATTGTATCACCTTACGGCGCACGGATTATGACGTCAAAGTGTCTAAAACAGCATCACGTTTTATCTTTGCTGAAAATGAAGTTGGATGAGTCCGACTTAAATTTAGGAATTTCATTGATACACATTCTTTAGTCTCCATAAAAAGTCGAAGAACAAATTGGCACCCTCATGCGATCTTCTGAAGATATATTAGTAAGTTACGGACAATATTCTCACCGTCTTTTGCTATTACATTAGGAGTTTGTCCGTATGTTTTGTACTCCCCAGGGACTCGATCAAAAAAGACTTCGCTAAGAAAACTCCTATTTCATTTGTATACTAAAGATATGGTGACATTCTTATAATCTTTTTTCTTCTATGGTCATTTCAAGTCTCTAAAGGTGTCATTACAACATCAAATTAAAACGGAACTGCTCTCCGGTGCGCCGTAACGTCATAAAACGTCGCCATTTTTCGTATGTTGTATTTACCACTTTCCCATTTCGAATGCTCGAGAAACTGCCAAAAATTAACCAAATGCCTTAAAAGTTTTACAAAGACTACAAAATTGATTGTGGAATTGAATTAGGATAATTTAATCCAAATCTTATGTATTTAAAACTTTCATTTTGAATTCAAACTTGTGTATTCTTTAATAAAACCTTGGTTTTTTGTCCGTGCGCCGTAGGACAATGCCCCGTGCACATTCAAGCATAATAAAATCTTTATTTTTGCCTATATTTTATCAAAAAAATTATCATGCACTTAAATATGATCAATAAACATTTACTGAAATTTTCAGCTTAGTGCGCCCATTACTTTTCGAGAAAAACGCTTTGTCCACGATTTTACGGGACAACCCTCGTATTATACTTCTACTAGGAAGTTTGGGAAGAAGAAGTCAAAAATGCAAAGTTAACAGACAGAAAAGCTCATTTAAGTCTTAATTTGTATCATTTGAGCTAACATAGTGGGGATATTTAGTAAATTTTTCTCAGATCTGATCAGACATTTTAATGATTGCAGTAATGTACAAAAGCAGCAAACAAACAACCTGTACATGTGTAAATTTCCACCTGTCAGTATCTTGTTACCTGTAGAGAAGTAATAGGCCCTGGTTCCATCTTGTCTGACATAGAAGTTTTCAGACAGCTTATGACCTGATGTAAACCTCAGCATGGCGTAATCATACAGACCATAGTCCCTGAATAACACACTGCCTCCAGGTTTCATCACCTAAGGGTGAAAAATTGTTAGCAAATCATGGAATCCTTGACAAATGAATGAACAAGTAAAATAAATATCAACCTGAATTTACTCAGGTGACTTAAAAATTTTACCTTTGATTTAAAAAAAAAAATTTGCTGTATGTATATATATATCCATAAATCTGCTAGATCTTTGTTCATACTATGAGTTTTACCATAAAATGTAAAGTACACTGTAATTCTTCAAATCTTGGCTAATGTTTGGACTTGACATACATGACTGATTAATGAAAATATCTTTTAATATACATGTACATGTAATAACATTCTCAAAAATCATAATTATTCATTTGTCATTTATCACAGTACTTTATAGAAATGTAAACACCTTAATAATATTAGATAAAGCTGCCTCCATTTTATCTGGGTGGATAGCTGAGAGGACAAAGATCATAGACACCACATCAACCGAGTCCTGAGGGACGGTCACACTCAGATCATCCTTAGTGAGGTCACACTGGAAGGCACAGCAGCGAGTCGAGTCATACTCAGGATTATCCTACATAAAACATAATTCTTCACATTTTAATTTTTAAATTAATGATTTTTATTTTAATCAGAACTAAAGACATGCACATTTTTTTTTTACAATTTAAATAATTTAAATTCAAGATTTATTTTTCATTAAATAATGAAATTTAAAGTGAACAAGAGCATTTTTTATTTTCCCAAAAAGGATTGCATAACAAGGGAGAAAACTCTTGCATATATTTTCAGAAGTTTCATATTTACAAAAGTTATCTCTCTTTGTTCATGAGTTATGTAAAGAGTATAATTCCTTCCTACCTAATGAAAAGTTTTTGATTTATATAAAAGGACAAATCTTGCAAACCAAAAAAAAATGGATATACACATGTATTTTAAATCCATTTCAAAAGTAAAAGATGCAATAAATTTCTAAAATATCTAAAAAATGGAAAACTTTCTAAGATGTTCAATATTTTACCCCTTTGGCCATTACGCTTATAAATTTATACATATTTATCACATACTATGTCAAGTATGTAGGACATCATTATAAAACCTTAAATAAGATTTTAAAGCTATGAAGCAAAAATTATTCATTCAGTAATTCTAATTATTTAAACATGGGTCAGTTGATATTTACATGATTTTTGAAGAAAAAAAAGATTGTTGGTATGGTATAAGCTGTCCTTTGGTTTCATACAAAATAAATACCTTGACAAACTGAACAGCTCTAGGAGAGAAATCACAGGCATAGAAGAAGAGGGATTTGTCCTCTTGTAACAGTGGCCAGATAAAGTTCCCTACCCCGCAGCCCACTTCCAGTAATATCCTCTGACCTGTCTGTATTAAAAACAATCAATTCCGAGAATTGTTACTTGTTAGATAAACAAAAAACTCATTTCTCTAGATAAAATATCTCTTGCAAGAATAAATATTTATATTGGTATGACCATGTATCTGATTCAACTGAATCGATTTGCATACTATTTAAGAATTAAATTATACAAAATTAAACAGAATGCCTTAATTTTTCTAAATTTATAATTTTTGAAAAAAAAACTCATTATTATACCTCTGTATCTGTTGGACACAAATCATCAAACTCCCGCTTTGTCCAATGGCGGTCCTTAAAGAACTTTGTGGTGTTCCTCTTGTAGAACAGATCCCAGTTTTTCTGAGCCTCTTTCTCCAGTTTGTTCTGTTTAAAATCGGACACACAGGTCACATCTTTTTTCAGTTTTGCGATTTCCTCCGGGGTGAGAGTTCGAGCAGAGTGACTAAAATTCTCCTCACAATCATTGCTGGCTAATGCCTTCTCAGATTTCTCAACTTCTGTTTTTGAGTCTGTGACTGTCATTTTCTTTAATCGAACATTTACAGAATCTGTTAATGAGTCATCTACACCTAGCTCTGAATTATGAGATGAATTTTCATTTAACTCATTTCTTTCTCTTAAATTACATTTATTGTTATCCATTCTATTTTCAGATGACAATATTCCACAATTTTTTCTTAGCCAAAAAATCTGAAAATTAACTTGATAATTCAATTAATGTCCAACATGAAGTAAAGGGACACAACTGCATCCAGTTACTTTGTTAAATTCTTTCAATATCAACGACTCCTTTGCAAACATTTGCTCAAACTGTTCCTCAGTTTCATGATCATAGCCAATCAGATGACAGATACCATGTGTTACCATGACAGGGAGAACATCCTGTTTCTTCTGGTTGTTATGACGACACTGTCTGTTAATATACGGAATTCCTAGGTATATATCCCCCAAGTCTAATACACCCTGAGTTGGACCCAGGGGCAGTTTTCCTGGCAAAAGATCCTCGTAAAAAGGAAATGCTAAAACGTCAGTTGGTTGTCGCTTTCCTCTGTATTGAGTGTTTATGCTGGTAATCTCCCTGTTGTTTACACAGGTTACGGACAGGTCATAAGATTCAACTCCAAACAACTTACGCAGGAGGTTAATTTGGGATTTCAACAGGTGGGTGTCAAGGGAAACTACTCTTTGTAGATTTTCAAAGAGCAAGGACATACTCTTTCAAAAGTTTTCATCACCTGCAATAGATACATTTTTTTATTACACTTAATTACCTGAAGTGGAAGGAAATATTCTTTTTCGTATGCATACTACATGGATATATGTATGTTTTGTGGTTACAGGTGACACAGAAAATTAATCTGCATGTAGCAACACTTTTCTATGCATTTATTGACTGGGTTTAAGGGCAACATCATTACCGTATATACTCGCCTATAAGTCAGATTTTTGGGAGTTAATCTCTGGTCCAAAACTGTATGTCCGACTTATAGGCGAGCTATAAAATGAATGGTATTATATGAGGTCAGTCCCTCTGATAAATAAGCTTTTTAAATACAACCGACTTACAGGCGGACCGACTTATAAGCGAGTATATACGGTACATGGTTTGTCGGACCCAAGAAACAGTTAATTTGGTTCCGTGGGGCAACAAAATGTGTCTTGTATGAGAACCCAGTCCATAAATGGTTTAATTGTTACACCTAAATTGACCTAATACTTTATTTTGAAATATCATGATGTAAATTTTGTTTACCCATCCATCTAAAGGCTTCAGGCATTGAAATAGAAAAACCTTTATTAGTAATATTTTCATCCCTCAAAAATCATTAATTGTCACCTATTTGGCTGCACCTCATTGGACATCAACATTTTTTTGGGTGAATTTTTTAAAATCAATTTTTAAACACATGCTGCATTATTTGATATGCAGTTCTGTCACATTTAAAATGATTTTAAAATTGTGATGTTTTTTTTTTAATATTGAATTGTACACTGTATTGCAATTATCAATTTCTTTGAGAAAAATTATCTTCCATTTAAAAAGAACATTACTTAGTAAAACCTAGCGAGTCATCTTAAAAAGTTCTTTCTATATACAGTCAGGTGTGTGATGGAAATCCATTTTTTTAAAAATGATGATTTCTAGTCATTAAATTGACTTTTAATAATGACATCCTTTTTTAGAATAATGATGAAAAACAGTCATTTCGATATTGAAATTTATTTTAGAAATAGAGTTATCTCTGATATTAAATATGACTGTAATTCATCATTTTTTATCAAATTGTTAGGTCTGGGCGCACTTAATTATCTCGTTTGTTTTACGGGGCGCACTAAATTTTTTTTGGTTTCAATTACTTGTCAAGATGTTTCTCTACACTAGGGTCTATGGCAGGATAGTGTACTATAGATCTATCTTATTACTATAGTAAACATGGTAAATGGATTGGGAAAATTGACTTTAGAATGGAAATATGATGAAAACAGGTCATATTTACAAAAATAAGAAAAATGTGTACATTTTATATCATAGAAGAAATTTATCAATCATTTTTAAAAATGATGGATTTCAATCCCACCCCTGACTGATATTACAACTAAATTCAAAGGACAACTCTGAATTTTAACAAAATGAATTATTCATAACTTATTCTTAATACTGAAATCCACAATTCAAAGTGCGCCTTTTGCAAAATCACTCTAGTGGTCACAGAGAAACCTCGGGCTGTTTTTCTTGTCAATGCAAGTGCCCAAAGCAGATCGAACCTTTTGTAATTTTACAGAAAATTGTAATTGCAAATCAAAAGTACATGTAATGGTCAAATGTCAAGAGGTTTAGTCAAAGAGCCCCCATAAAACTTCTTTTAAAAAAATTTCCTTTTAAAACCTTTCCTAATTTTGGTTAAGTTTCTAAATATGCGAGGAACAGACGACGATTTTAACTTTTATAGATGACAAGTTTTTTCTAAATAAATTACATTAATTAACCCTGAAAAAAAATTAGTCAGTTGTTTGACCAATACTTTGGGATGATTTTATAATGACAATTTTCAATAGAATTGTCAGAGGGCCCTTCGACAGAAAGAATGTGCCCCCCCCCATGACTAAATTTAGGAGAATGAGGATTGACCAGTAGAATTTTGTTGGAGGTGGGAGGCTTTACCTGGATTTTAATTAGAAAATCTAAAGTGTATGGTAACAGTAAACAGTCTGTGACTAAATTAGGTAAAATTATTTTTAAGAAGTAATATCGAGTTGCAGAGAATTTTCAATTTATGTAAACTAAAGTAAATAGGTTTTTCAACAACACTTGAAGTTACAATCGTGAATTCAACTAATTTTGAGTTTCAGGAATAAATATTTTATCATATCTTTGTCAAAAGTAAAAATTTATGCTAGAGGAAAGTTGTTAGAAAAAACTTACAAGTTGCTGATCAGTTCGTCATGCTTTTCAGGATGAAAATGAAAGTAAAAAAAGTAAATGCTAAAATCCTACTGTGGAATTTCCGAGATAAAATGTAAACAGTGGCCTAGTGTTAAATTTTTCGTTTCTTTATTTATCAACTGTTTAAGAGGCATCTTTTCGAAAAATGTGGGTGGCCCTTAAAAGGGCCGTGGGGTTTTAATCAGTGAACAGCTGCTCACTTAGCCTTTGCTGCTTTCTTTGCCTTTCTTGGGGAGCTGGGCCTTTTTCTTGCCTTGGATTTGGTCTTCTTTGGCGACTTTCTTGCTGCTTTGGGCTTCTTGGCTGCCTTCGCTTTCTTTGGTGACTTTGCCTTTCTTGCTTTCTTTACTTTCTTAGCTGCTGCTTTCTTTGCCTTGGGTTTCTTTGCCTTTGGCTTCTTTGCTTTCTTGGGCTTCTTCGCTGCTGCCTTCTTTGCCTTTGGCTTCTTAGCTGCCTTCTTCTTGGGCGTTGTTGCAACTTTTCCTACTCTGAAACGTCCGCTTGCACCGTGGGCACTGGATCCTTTGGGTCGAACAAGGGCTCCTGACTTAAGGCCTTTAGCGAACGCGGCTTTCATTGCTGAAGACAGGTGTGTTTCACTCACCGATTTGTTGTTAGCCAAGATGTATTTTCTGATGGACTGGGCTGAGGATCCTTTGCGGTCCTTCATAGCAGTAATGGCCGCACACACCATGTTGAGAGTTGTTGGATGGGCCGCTTTCTTGGCTGCTGCTCTGGGTTTGGATGCCTTCTTCTTTGGTGACTTCCTTGCCTTCTTGGCCTTTTTAGGAGATCCACTTCGGCTGCGGCTTCTACTTCTGCTTCGGCTGCGGCTCCTGCTTCTGGACTTCGTCATCTTTGGTGTAGCTGGCTTCGCCGGTGCTGGAGATTTTTTCGCTACAGCCTTCTTAGGTGCCGCCTTCTTTGGAGATCGACTTCGGCTTCGGCTCCTAGACCTTGACTTGGAACGGGACCGAGAACGAGATCGGGATTTCGCCATATTCTTACGAACTGACTGGAACTCTTGCTGGAACAAGAATGGCGCTCGAAGCCGGTGACGCGCTATTTATCGAAGTAGCGCGGACGTTAAAGAGAGCACCCTGTGACTGGATGCTGAGTTATCATGGCGGACAGCGAAAATGGCATATTTGTGCTTTCAGGGTGAACGTTTTCGACTTATTCTCTTCGTCCCTTTGCATCCTGGATACCGTGCAGCCTATGTATTATTGAGCTGACATTCGGTGATCATTTATCAGCATTCATATTTTTTCTATTGCGATTTTATGACAAGTAAGCGGCTTTTTAGTGTGTGTTCTGCAGGTCATCGCTACTGACACGTCTACTTCTCATTTTAATTTCTCTCAAAGTATACATGATATAAATTATTTAACTGCCTTGAACTTTAGTATACATGTATTTGTTCTTGTCTGGTATAGAGTTTTGAAGTTTGAACACGGTTATTTATGAAATATTACACATCTTTGATAACCAACTCAACCGTTTTCAAAAAATCAGTAACGTAACTATAGAACCATAACAATAACAAATACTAGCTAGGTTGTGTTATTTTTATTTTATATTAAACGACAATATTTATTTTTAAAACATACATTATTATCAGAACACAAAAGGGATAAAAAATAAAGATTTTTTTTAAAAATATAAATCGTTTTTCATAGCATGTCTAACGTTTATGTGAGGCCATTAGTGAACCGTTTCAAAGCTTGATCTAAACTTGTTTGAAGTTTTCAAGATTTAACGTCTTGTCAAAATAAAACATGAATAAAATATTTTGTTAATAAGATAAAATATATATTTTACAACATTTTAGCTGACATTTCATATAAAGTATTCTTTATTTCATACAATATCAGGTGACCGTCTGTTTGTGCAGACGGGAAGCCATTAGGCCTAGGCCCTATTTTCATTTGGAGAAAAATTTGGTTTTCAAAGTTTTAGGTATTGACTGAAAATTATTAACAAAAGTTTGCAGTCACCATTATACAAAGTTGTTGGAATTTTTCTTTTAGTATTTCTACATTCATTTGAAAAATGTTCTCGTAAAAACATGAATTAGGCCTATTGGTTAACTCAATACAAAGTTCTAACAGTCTATTTGGATTAGGCCTAGTAAAGACCTAGGCTATTTCGAGCTCTTAACTAATATATATTGAATCTTAAATTTACTTTTTGGAAAAAATGTAATGTTTATTTAAACAACAGGTGAGGGAAAATTAACAGTTCATTATTTAAGAACAATCTAGGCCTTTGAAATGATCTTCATATGTCTGCACCCATGACCATGTTTTTTTTAATTTTTTTTTCACACAACATACAGCATTATATAGGCTATACATATTTCAAAAGAAACAGAATGATGTGTTTTTCCCTCCATGTTTTCATTTTCAAGATTGGAAAAATATTAATTTGGTTTCAAAGTTACATGTATTGAATGAAAATTATTAACAAGACTTTGTAGTCACCACTAAACAAATTTGCCCCCCCCCCCCCCCAATGAATAAAATAAAAATAATTTCAGTATCAGGCACAAAGATCTAGATCTATTGGGATCTCTAAGTATATTGAAACTATTTTTTTTATTTTGGGGAAAAAGTAATGATATTTTTATTTTAAGAACAGATAGAACAAAAAAAAATGAAAATGTAGCTTAGAAAATTTGAAATTATCAAAGCACCCATGTTTTTTCTAGCTTCCCCCAAAAAATTTTCTAATCTCTTTTTCAACTTTTGTTTTTCCTCTTCTTTCCTCTTCTTTTCTGCTGCAATAAAATAAACTGCAATTATTATAGCACTCAAGAAGCAAAAAAAAAGACACTGAAAGCTTGCAGATCTATTTCACTGTATTTTTAAAACAGTAAAACACTGAAAAGAAGGAGGAGATAGAAAAAAAAATGATATTATGAGGACCAAACACCATTGAAGTTAAGACTTTATAGATACTTAAAAAAAGATAATGCAATAAGATGCACTAAATATATATTCTGAATAGCATTATTTTAATTATCTAAACTTATGGCTTTTATGAAGAGTTTTACATAAACATATCTTATAGCTAGGTATTTGCATGCAAAGAAAAAAAAATAACTATCGTTTCATAATAAAAGAGTGATAGACAAAATATGCTCTAGATTTGCACTTATTTATACAAAAAAAAATTATACACTTGCATGTATGTATGTATTTTATTTTATTTGTCTTTTGTATGTAACATGGTTGTATGCTAGCATGTTTGGAGAATCAATAAAGAAATTTATGTAAGTATTTAATTAATTAATGTATGAACTTTGCTGCTGATGATGCCCAAGGAAAATTGGGGTGGTTGCACAGTAACCCCCCCCCCCCCCCCCCCCCCGATCTTAAATTATTGTGCACAGAAATTGATTTTTGAAGGGACACAACTAAAATAAGTTTTTTGAGACTTGAATATAAAATACACAAATAAATCAATCATATGCACACGGAATTCATATTATTCTTGTGAATGTTTTCAGCATGTTCAGAACAAAAATAAATCGGGATCGAGAGACAGTAAAGGCAGCATGGAAGAGGTCAAGAAAGCAGCGTGTGACTTCATTGACAAATATGCCAGTGAGCTGCATCAGCTAAGCAAAAGCATCTGGGAAAAGCCTGAGTTGGCGTACAGGGAGCATCACGCGCATGATGTCATAGCGACATATCTCGACAAACACGACTTTACCGTGGTAAAACGCTACAAACTTGACACAGCATTTCGTGCTGAATTTTCGACCCCAAACTCTAAAGATGGCCCCCGCGTCGCAGTACTATGTGAATATGATGCTTTGCCAGGGATTGGTCATGCTTGTGGTCACAATCTTATTGCAGAGGTGGGCGTGGCAGCTGGAATTGCCATAAAACATGCGATGACTACAGCTGGACGGGCCCTTTGTGGCCAGGTAGCTTTATACTTCAAATTGTTCATCAGCACATTAGAGTAGCATTTTATCGTGTTAATGTTGGCCATTATATAAATGGAATATTTCTTTCTTACGCGTCAGCGGAGGTTGACAGTGGTTTTCCGAAGGGTGTCAATTTCAACTGTTACCCTCCAAAACAGGCACCATTTATTTTATTATACTGAATGTCATTTTTGATTAAAAGATGTCTGCAAAAAAATCGTTGATTGTCTTTACGTTCACGTTTATAGGAAGCTTTCGAATTCCCCGCTACTTCGAAAAAGATTTACTAACCTCTTTAATGTTTATTTGATACTCTAAGAGTCCTTTATCATTTAAAGTTTCGTTATCCAGCACTCGCATAAAAAGCATGTTTCGTCTGTCGTTTGTTGTTTTTAAGTAAGCTACATCAGACGCGAGCTTTTATTTAGATCAAGTTTATTCCGGTTCTTTCAAACGCGCAACTGACGTATTGAGAATTCTACGGTGAACCGTACGCGCATAATTTCTACGCATGTGGCATTACCGTTGTGTTACCTGTTGCCACGTGTGTTGCTAAGGCTGAGGGTAATAGAACAGATTGTTAACTGCATTTAAACCAATCAGATTTTAGTATTTAACATGAAAGTATAATGAAAATTTTTGTCACCCTCACTTGTTAATTGATAGTCTGAATTCTACTTGTATTTTACTATTTCATTTTAATTGACAATCTAAATAGATATAAGCACTATATATATGCATCTTGTGAATGTCTACAGTTCTATGTAAAATAATCAGTCATATGATATACACATGTTTTACAAAACTAAATCTATTTTCAGCTGTCAGTGATAGGTACTCCAGCTGAGGAGGGTCGCTGTGGGAAATACGACTTGATTACAGCGGGAGCCTTCACCTCAGTGGATGTGGCCATGATGGCTCACCCCTCCCAGTACACATTGGCCCGTCCCAAGTATACATCCATGATTCCGTAAGTGAGCAAATCACCATTGTATGGTTCATCAAAACAATTCTAGTTTTGCATGTTCTAATATTATTTATTGGTACTTGTTTACTGCTCTATAACAATGAATTTAAAATTCTAGTAAAATTTTTGTCAAAAATTTCATGGTTTTTTTGTGATCTTAATCTTTCAAACATTTGATATGTTAATATTTGGGGAAAAAAAATAAAAAAATGGTTGGTAAAGAACAAATGATGTTGAAAAGCTATGAATATTTCCATAAAGCCTAATTTTCCATCATTACTTTTGAAATCATTGTAGTGTGACTATAAAGTTCAGTGGTCAGGCCGCCCATTCAGCCTCTCACCCCTGGGAGGGCCTCAATGCTCTGGATGCAGCGGTCATGTGTTACAACAGTATATCTTGTCTCCGGCAGCAAATGAAACCAACATGGAGAGTTCACGGTTAATATAATTCAGGTCCTTTAAAATCTGCTCTCCCTTTAAAATCAGTACAAGACATTAAAAATTTTAAAATAGTTTTAATAACATTTACTTTCTTCATTAAAAAGAGCTAGTTTTAGTGTAAATGAAAAAAAGGGGGAAAATCATAATCAAAAAGAGAGAAAAGGGGTTTATCATTAAGGAAATGACTGATAAATAGGTAGTTTCTTTGATTGATGAGGGTATGTCTAAAGCAAATAAAAATTTACATAAATATATTTTCAATTAGAAATTTGCATAAATATAGCAGGGCTTTAGAGGAATTAATTATTTAGCATTACAGTGTATGAGATGATGTCCATGATTGTATCTCAGGGGTAATCCGTAATGGAGGGGCGGAGCCTAACATTATACCCGAGGAAACGGAGATGGAATTTTTCTTGAGAACACCATCAGAAGCCGAGCTGGAAGTCCTCAAGAAGAAGGTGATAGATTGTATCAACGGTGCCGCTCTCTGTACTGGGTGTCAGGTAAAAAAAATATCATAAAACTAGCTTTAACCATTGAATCTTTCTTGTCCTTTCTAAAATTTCTTAAGCATTTTAGCTCTCTTTCCCCCAGTGCACTACATCCTTTACCCCCTAATGCCACAATTTGATGTCATGCCCCATTTTCCTGTTGATGATGCTATGCCTTATTTCCCTGTTGAAGATTTTTGACGCATATGTACACAAAAACCCTAATACCCGGGTAGCTCCATGATTTCCCCTGTTTCTAAATAATTTAATTCTAGCACATTTTGTTTATCATTATAGGCGAGCTACACCTTTACCACATTCTGTTTGTCATGATAGGCTAGCTACACCTTTACCACATTCTGTTTGTCATGATAGGCTAGCTACACCTTTACCACATTCTGTTAGTCATAATAGGCTAGCTACACCTTTACCACGTTCTGTTTATCATTAAAGGCTATAGCTAGCTACACGTTTACCACATTCTGTTAGTCATTATAGACGAGCTACACCTTTACCACAGTCTGTTTATCATTATAGGCTATAGCTAGCTACACCTTTACCACATTCTATTTGTCATTATAGGCGAGCTACACCTTTACCACATTCTGTTTGTCATTATAGGCTAGCTACACCTTTACCACATTCTGTTTGTCATGATAGGCTAGCTACACCTTTACCACATTCTGTTTGTCTTTATAGGCGAGCTACACCTTTACCACATTCTGTTTATCATTATAAGCTATAGCTAGCTACACCTTTACCACATTCTGTTTGTCATTATAGGCGAGCTACACCTTTACCACATTCTGTTTTTCACTATAGGCGAGCTACACCTTTACCACATTCTGTTTGTCATTATAGGCTAGCTACACCTTTGCCGAGAAACATTACCAGGCTCTTCTGTCCAACAATACAATGGCTGAGGTATTTGAGGAGAATGGGAGACATCTGGGTATAGAGTTTGACCAGAGGGAGGAGATACGCACAAAGTTTGGTGGTTCTACAGACATGGGCAATGTCTCTCATGTGGTGCCCAGTATCCACCCCAAATTTTACATAGGAACCACCGTTAGTAATCACTCCAAAGGGTTTACAACTGCTGCAGGTCAGTTCACTATGGCAAAGTTTTCTCTTCCAAATTTTTTTCCCATTGTACATGTAATTTGTCATATGAATCAGCAAAATATTGCATATACATGTATATATGTGTATGCATATTCTAAAGAGTCATATTTTGATGTGCATGTTGCTGCAGAACTGTAGCTCTCCGAAAAAATATATGTTGATAGACCGGAGAGCTACAGTGCCACCCATTGAAAAAACTGTATATTTATCTCCGTTCTGGATTAGTTTTTCCAAATTCTTACCTAAATTGCAAAAAACTAGATTTTGAAAAAAGTCCTAACTCCTTTATCTAGTACTTTTGTAGTTTACATCTGTACAAAGCGCATTGGACCAAATCATCTTGCAAACCAAAATGGCAGTATAAATAGGCGAAGTTTTCAATTATCTCAATTTCAGGGCCAGGAGGGCTATTATAAACAATTTTATGGAATGTTTTGTTGTGGAAACAGTCAAAAATATGTTAGGAACACAGGGTTAGTAATATTTTGAGATGACAGTTTTAAAAAAATTCAAGAAACAGCTAACTTTTTTGTGCGCAATAAATATACATTTTTTTCAATGGGTGGCACTGTAGCTCTCCGGTCAGTCAAAAAAAAATCGGAGAGCTACAGTTCTGCAGCTAATGTCCTGATGCAATTGTTACTACCTTTTCCTAATTTCTGCCAAACTTTAGACAAAATATATCCTTTTTTCAATATTATGTAAAAAAAAATATGCTAGATTTTAAATATATGTACCCTAAAAATGATAATACATAATTGTATTTACACAGTACATGTATTGTCAAACTAAAAAATCACCAATGTTTCACACCACAGTACTTTTAAAGGTGCATTTTCTCAAATTTTCTGTATAATATTATGACTTATATATTGCAATTGCATATCACAAGACATTATAATAAATATCTTATTTCATTTTTAAGTTATTGAAACTTGGAATTTCTGTTCCAGTTGGATTGGCACGTCCTTGCACTTTCACAAATTATAATTTTATTCTTAATACCAAATTCGGAGTAGAAATGTTCGAAAGTGAAACGCGCTAACAGTATATTGTCAGTCGATGCTCAGTGGTGTGTGCAGACTTTAACACACCTGGTGAATGGTAAACATCAACAATAACAGAGTTTGTGCCCTGTTTACAAAACAAGTTTATGGATGTATCAATCACACCCATCCAGAAATTCCAAGTTTCAATAACTTCGAAATGAAAAAAAAGATATTTATTATATTTTTGTATGAAATGCTATTGCAATATATAAGTCATAGTATTTATTATTATTATACCTCATGATAAATATTCTACACAACGCAATATCTGATTGGTTCTAGGTTATCATGTGATCGGGCCGTAAAACTTCATTTTTCACAGCCGTTGGCACGCTGTTCATCATATTCCACCTCTTCGGAACACTTAGTGTATTTTCCCACAATAAAGTTCTAGTTCGTTGAACGAAAACTCCAGAGAGTAGTAGACGTCACAATAGCCTGGTTTTTACGTCACAAAATTGATGATAATGTATTGACCGAAGGGTTTTTATAGTTTACGTAAAAAATGAAAGTGATTTTGAGAGTGGTGCCGAATTCGAAAGTTTATGTTTATTTCAAAGGTTTTGATTGTTTCGGTATAATAAACAATTCATTGCATGAATGTTCGGGAAACAGGAAGACTTATTCAGCCAAGAAATATCATATTCCCCTCGGGCACAGCCCTCGGGGAATATGATTTTTCTTGGCTGAATAAGTCTTCATATTTCCCTCACTATCATGCAATAAATGTATAATATGCAGAAAATTTTAGAAAATATTAACTTCAAATCTGTGTCTATGCACCTTTAACCTTGTCATGGCGTTGCTACAGTCAGTTCATTGAAATCCAGTTAAGTAGAATTATTTTTTCTGATGATTCGAATTTCATTTCTAGGAGCAGATATTGCCCAGAGTTACAGCTTAGCAGTGGCTAAATCCCTAGCAATGACGGCTATAGACATTATGTCCAAACCAGGACTGATGACTAAAATACAGGAAGACTTCCATAAAGACTTACAAAGTGTATCCTAGTCAAACCGGTTACTGAGAAAGTGTGGAAAATTAACAGTACCCTGATATTGTCTGATTCTATTTATATTAAACCAGAAATTATAATGAAGAAAATACTACATAACTGATTAATCCTTTCACAAAAAAACGTATTTGGTTCATCTGAAGTTTTTATAAAAAATATATGATCATTTTTATAAATTTTTAAGCCAGCTTTATGAAAGCATTGAAAAAATCATGAGGATTTATACAAGTGTATGCATTTTTGGACAAACATGTTGCTTCACTTACTGATTTTAAAAAATGTGAAATGGTCAACTATAGTGTTGGTATGATTAAAACCCATTAAGTAAAAAAAAAAATGAATACCCAAAAACCAGTCTGTTGATTTTTTAATTTAAAAAAATCTATCGTTATTCTCGAATTTGTATTATAATTGTGTAAGAATGTAACCTCGTATTGTTTTAACTATCATGTACCAAAAACAACGAGATGTACTAGTGATGCAGAAGTAAATTCAGTTTTACTTTTCTGTCATTACATGTATTTATATGGAAGGTCTTAACTGATTGTGGGTCATCAACATGGTTATTTAAACTTTAAAAATCCAGAATGTGAGCTTGCTTGATGGCTTGTTTCAACGTTTTCTCGCTACTTTAAGATTGAACATTTGAATAAGCTGATCAGTTGGATTACATTTTTGATGATGCCTTATCTTATAGATCTTTTTGTGTTTTCATCTATTTATTATTCTCCAAATGTAGATCAAATTGTAATTTCTCAATATGGCATGGTATGATGGATTGATAAAATGACTTGCTGTCAGATCTGATTCTGCATTTATCATGTTTATTCATGAGATTATTCAATATGCTATTTATTCTACAAACAAAATTATTGATTTATGTTGATTGTTAGTGAATAAAAAAACAATGAATTTGATTTATAGCTTCGTTAGTGGAAATTTTTTAACATTTGAAATTCACGCAAAAAAAAAATATTTATACAGAAATTGTCACAAATATGAATGTTTGAACACCAAAGAATATCTACAATTTCTTAATATTTTTTTAATCTATTATTCATCTCATAACAATTTAAGTTAGTTAAAAACAAAAGACTGGAAATTTCTGATGAGACCATAGCTCTACACGTATGCAATATGTGGAGGAAATTGATTTTTAACAAGTTAGTCTAGATTTGAATTAGCGCTTTATGAATTTGCATTACATTGTATATTATCATTTGAAAAAACATTTAGCAGTGTTCTTGATTACTAGTAATCAGATGATGCTGTCCGTGAAAGGCGTTAAATAGAGTAACTTTGAATAGTTTATTTG
The DNA here is from genome assembly GCA_003671525.1 of Saccostrea glomerata. Classification (NCBI taxonomy): domain Eukaryota; kingdom Metazoa; phylum Mollusca; class Bivalvia; order Ostreida; family Ostreidae; genus Saccostrea; species Saccostrea glomerata. The sequence goes on along the minus strand of PRKT01000016.1, from coordinate 1,144,358 downwards.
TCATTCCAACAAACAAAGGCTAAAATGTATGATCCTCTCCAATTCTGGAGAGAACCATATGCGGAATCCGGATTGTGGCTTAGGACAATGTCTTCCTTTGTACCAAGTCTTACTGATGTTTGACCAGAACTGCAAGGGGATTAATGTTTTATTGCAGTTACATGTATTTATGATTGTATGTATACTGCACTGGCCTGTACAACTATTGTAAGTTTTCTTTGGTATTTTACTCTCCTGCATTAGAAGATGTACAGTTATTTTTTTTTTCGCTAACGCATGTGGTGTAGCATACATTCGTCTACACTGGTATAATCAAGTACCACAGACACTTTATTTGTATACGGGGCACCCCTACTTATTTTTACCACGGGGTAAAAATAAGTAGGGGTGCCCCGTATACAAAATAGGTGCCTATGTTGGTTACACTGAAAAGTGACTAAGTGAACGGTTTTATATAGACTAGAGGCTCTCAGATACAGCAAAAGACTAATCAAATATGGCAGACAAATTCCTTTAACGAATCGTGTTCAACTTCAAGTACATGTAACTAAGTGTTCACAAGGTTGTTGCTGAATTGTATATCAGAAGCAATTATAAGAACTTGCATATTGTATAGATCTGTATTTATTCATTTGTAAGAACATACAGTAAACAATATATTGTGCATACATAACAGACATTTCAGTTAGCAAAATCTCTTAATATGAAGTTCAAGCTAAGGAAGTAGATATTTCTGAATTGACTTTGAGTCAGAATATTATATTGTGAAATTTAATGTGAAGGTACTATACTTATAATGATGTTATATGGATGAAAAGACTTCTTTTATAAACAATTTTTTTTCTAACAATTTTGTGCAGTTTCTTGAACATGCAGTTGCTTGGCAAGATAACTCAAAATATTTTATTTCTAATTTAAGGTTCCGTCGGCAAGTTTCTATTCAGGAAGGTAGTTCGCCGTTTGAAATATTGATGGCAATTTTCCAAACTGTGTTCGTTTCGCTAAAATTGTCGTTATCTTCTCCAGTTCGTCGTTGTCCTCGCTGTTTTGCAAGATTTTGGAGAGATCAGCAGACGACTTTAACAGTCCGTGTCTCTGCATGTCCGACTCCATGATGTCGGGCAAGATTAAGGTATTAGTGGAAGGTTTATCATGTCGGACATCAAGACGAAGCGCCACACTGTTTGGGGTTCCTCTATGATGCAGAAGATCTTCGAAATCTCCGTCTTTTGTATGTCTGTTGGTGGATGAGGTTGATTCGCCTACTATAATGTTGTCTGTATCCGTTCTCGGAACATTGTCTACCTCGAGATCTGTGATGTTGTAATCACTTTTTTTGCCATGAGAATCATGTTCTTCATTGAAGTTGACATTGTCCTCTCTAGTAATGGCAAGATTGGGGTTGTATTCTTTAACCTCTGTTGTGAGGTAGTCGTCGAAGTTCTCGTAAGCTTTCTGCATTTCATAGGTCGATTCTGGTGTCGACGAGAGCGAATCTGAGTTTTCAGATCCTTTCTCAAAAACAGGCGTCTCGGAGGAACATGGGGAACTTTGCTTCAGAGATGAATTTCTGTCCATTAAATCAGATATCTGACTTTCTTTCCACTGCAGTTTCTTCTGCAAATGTTCAATTTCAACTCGAACAGTGGCGGCCATGTTGCGCAGTAGTTTAAGATCGGTCACCGGTGTAGGTGACTGGTAGTTGGTAGATCCCTTCACTGTTGCTCGCAATTTTTCCAACTCTTTGAAAATCGCCACTTTAACCTTCTCCTCTTTTGCTAAATATTTCCGAACCGTTTCCGATAGAGGTTCTTCCTTCTTTGGAAATGTATTCAAAAGTTGGAGAATGTTCTGTTTTTCGTCTAAAATGTCATCTGCGTTTTCCTTACTCTCGAGTGCTCTTTCTATCACTAATTTCACGTTTCTTTCCAGAATTGTGAGTTTAACATAATCTGCCTCTTCAGTTAAGCTGCTATCACTTTCTTCCAAAAATCTCCTCAGCATAAGATTTATGGACCTGACTTTTCCATTGAAGTTGGTGAATCGTTCTTTCAGCTTGATCAGAGAATTACTGTTGGCAGCATTGAATTTAGCTTGAACAGCGAGTTCAGCTTTGTACGCCTTCTTTCGTTCGCTTTCCTCTCTTTTCATCAACTCCGTTTCAATTTCTCGTTTTCGCAGCTCCACATTCAACTTCTTTACTTCATCCGAAATTTGTCGAACCTGTCAAAGAAGCAGAATACATTGCACATGCCTTGATTACTCATAGAAAACAAATCTGCCTCCAGCAATTTTCAGTATATTTTTTTGGAAACAGAGAAATTACAAACCATATTATGTGTATAGTTTTTAATTAAAATTGCGTACCTGCTTCTGTTTCTTGTCCAGTTTAAATCGTAATGCTTTCTCTGTTTCAAAGCTCGCCCTTCGTGTTTCGAGGAGTTCAGTTCGCTCCTCTGGGAACCGCTCCCACATATTCAACAGGGATTTCTCCTTCATCTTTACGGAAATGAAAAAAATCTTGTTAAAAAATTATGTTTGAGCAGATTTGGAAATGAACAAGTGTTTTGATGATGAAAAAAGTGAAGACAACAAACAGTCATCGATATTAAAATCTGTAAACACTACAAAAATGGTAGAGATGGCTTAAAACACGGACCCCTAGAAAAACCGATGTGGGATTAGGTGCCTAGATGGAGTAAGCATCCCGTTTTGAGTGGCCACACCCGCCGTGTTCGAATGATCCGTTAATATGTAAATTTATATTCAATCATGTTCAGTTTTACATATCTATTTACCTTTGATTCAATTGTTTTGATGAATTTCATCTTCATTTCGTCTGGAACTTGGTTGAAAATGGAAGGATATTTTTTAAATATTTCATCTGCCTTAATGACTTTTAGGTCAGTTCCTATAAATAGAAACATTGGAAATGTGATGCAATACGTCTAAAATGTTATATTACACAAAAATTTCAGTGACTAGATAATTATATGTTTTAATATATGGATACAATAATGAAGACTTTTATTGACCCTCCCCCAAATCAAAAAAATATACATGTAAATGTACACCATTCCGTTTATTGTTAAACAAGATGTGTTTGTGAAACACTGATGCCCCCCTTTGGCAACATAGCGAAGGTTACACTTTCTCAAATGCATATCAAATATGTTGGTACCCAATGTAAGGCCTTCTCACAAGAAATAGAATTGTCAAAATATGAAAGCCCTAACACCATCTGTTCAAGAGTTATGGTAAAGGTTAAAGTTCTTTAAAAGTAGGTCAAACTCCTATATCAAGGTCAAATGATCAAAGTTGTTGGTTTCTTAAGAAAGGTCTTGTCACAAGGATTATATATTTGAAGTATAAAAACCCTAACTTAAACTGTTCAAAAGTTATGGCCAAGGTTAATGTTTTTTAAAAGAAGGTCAAACTCCTAGGTCTATGTCAAAGTTGTTGGTATAGGAAAGGTCTTAATCGTCACAAAGACTACATATGTGAAGTATGAAAGCCCTAGCCTTACCCGTTAAAAACTTTTGGCCAAAGTTAAAGATTTTTGAAAGTAGGACAATCTACCAAGGTCAAGGTCAAAATTGTTGGAATCCAGTGAAATGTCTCGTCACAAAGAATACACATGAGACTATGAAAGTCCTAGCATTAACCGTTTAAAAGTAGGTCAAACTCTAAGGCCAAGGTCAAGATGTGAAATTTTGTGGTACTTAAAGAAAGGTCTTGTTACAAGGAATACACATGGAAGCTATTTCCCCACCCACTCAAAAGTTATGGGCAAAGTTTTTGCGGACAAAAAGACAGACAGACGGACGGACATGGCAAAAAGTATAAACCATCGAAACCTCGTTTACGGGGGCATAATAATATACAAATATTTTGTAGATTTCTTAATCTTATTAATTCAAAATTTACAACATGATACATGTATAACGTGTTTTTCTTTCTGATCAAAATAGAATTACACGAATAGAAATTTTACTTTTCGTTAAAAGGTCTGTAAAATATGCGTAAAGTAGACACATGTCTAATCTTTTTGGCATTAAGAAACATATTTCAGGCTTTATACGCTCTTGGGAAAAAGTTAGTTGAAAAAGGTTCTATTATTCTTGAATATCTTTTTTGTGCATGGCGAGAAAATTTATAACTTTTGCGCAATAGTACACGACCTCTTAATGCTCTTTTTCTCATTTAATAGTTCTAGATAATTGTACCATAATTAAGCAATTACACTGTCAAAGTGAAGAATGTTAATCCATTTTTTTTTTTACTAAACATCATCGCCACAAACCACGACAAAAAAATTATACGATCCTCGTAAGAGAGAGCTAAAAACAGATTCCGGTCCTTAGCTTGATGCATGCATCAAAGTCTGCTTAAATTCCGATTTAGAGCTAGCGTTTATTTTAGTTCAGGGAACCTCAAATACTTACATATCAATAATTAAAACTGCAACAATTCTGTTTGTGAAAGGTAAAACCTATTGAACCATTTGAATTATGCATACTACGGGCAACTGCTTAGAATCGTTTGGGTACCTAAAATTTCAAAACTTTCTTCTCTGTGTTCCTTAGAAGAAACCTTAATCAATTTTTTCAATTAATTTATATTAGAAAATCCAATCCATTTTACCTGCAGTTGTTTTTCTTCTTTAAATTTAATCAGGTTTTTTGAATTAGATTTGGTACGTGTTCGAAAATATATCTACGTATATAGATGATACAAATCAAGATTTATGAAAGATCAATAAATTAAAATATTGATCTATCCATAAGATTTATCACATGAAAATGACTTTCAGTCATGCATACCAGAAAGATAAATACTTGTATTTCACACCCTTTAATTCACCTTCTCCGTACAGATGGTCGGCCAAAAGACAATGACCCGTCAAATGTAAAATATGACGCAACTTCCGGAAAGAATCGCATCCTCGGAGAACCAGGAGTTCCAGTAGTTTAGAGTTCTTATTTTCTCTGCTCGACTCATTCTACAAAGAAACAAAAACTGACATTAACTAAATCATTATTTATCGAGATCTTTGGGCTGATACAATTAATGGTATGCAAGAAAAGTTAAGAGGCGTAGCGGAAACCCTCCAGGAACTTACTATTGACATTTCTATTACCAGAAGGGTCGGTCCCGTCATCTGATGACAACACCCTAACAAAGTTTCAGTCAATATTAACCTACTGATCGGTTTAAAAATGTGTATACATACATCAACACGAACTTAACATGAAGGTATTTTTGCCCGCGTTAAATATTGCTCATTAGGAGTTAACATGACAAGACCATTATTTCAATATTGATTCCTTCACGGAATTCATCTTTAACAAGTCTTACATGGAATTTGTTGTCCTAATTAATCTTTAATAAACATACGGATACATTATTTGGAGAAAAATATACTAGTATGTACGTGTCCCCATAAAATTACGGCATCTGACGAAGCAACTGCATTGTATCAAAGAATGATAAGTTTTGCTGTTTCAACCTTTTTAGGCATTTGCAGAAACTCTTGTATAAATGTCATATCAATATGCAGAAGCTTCCGGTCGTAAATTAATCTTTGTGCAATTGAAAAAACATGGATCTGAACCGCAGGCAAATCGTACCGGAATAATCCTCAGTTTGATCCTTTTAATACCATCTTCCTGTGTTTACAATCAAACGTGCCCTCCAAAAACAATTACTGGGATGTGATTTATAAAGAGGAATCTAATTTTAGTCGAATATCAATCCAAATGTGTCTACAGAAAGAGTTTCTGCATTGCAGATTTTAGCTTCAATAATTTTGTTTAATTCTTCTATATAGAACGAAGAATGATTAATAAAATCAAGTTTTTCAATTAACTTTTTACATTTAAAAGTTCGAAAATTACTCTTAAACTTCAATGTCATTAAATTCGAAAATAGACCGAGAAAAAATTCAAAGGCGTAATAAAACATACAATGAGTTTATGGTGTTTATCTAGGTGATATATACTGTTTAATAAAATGATTAAATCAAAAATATACTATATGAAATGGGAAAATAATTGAATTATAAATGTACATGCATATAAATGTAAATTCAAAGTACTTTTACCGAGTACCTTTAAAAGTGAATCGGGATCAGTCAAAGTCTCCTTATTAACGAAGAAGGTGAATACAACAACACTTCTCAATTAAAACACATACACACAAACAACACATTCAAATCCGTAAAAGGGTATCAATTTAAACTGCGGAGATTTCAGAAGTGGGTTCAGGTGCCGAGGAGGAGGGAGCATCTCCTGGCGACCGCTCACACCCGCCATCAGTCCTATGTACTGATCAGGCAGATGGAATATTCCGCCTCGCGTGCCTTCTTTAAGGGGATGTTCTTTCTTCCAAAGACTGTATTCAATTTTAGTATAAAAGGGCTATAACAGTTACATTTGATGTATTTTAGTCAAAAACTACCCAATAATAGGCTATATTCGCTAAAATGGTCATTATATTATTATAGCTATAGAATTTACGAAATACTAATTTTAAATAGAATCCCTGTAACATTAACTTCTCAGTCAGTAGCCTGCCTTGATTAAAATTCAGATCATACTCGGATCATGCTCTTGAGTACTGCATGGGAGACACAAACACCATATGCAGACGACATCTGGATATATCAATACATGTATATAAATTTTTTAAAAAAGAGGATTATCGTTTGAAAAAGCTCTGAAAATCATTTTTGTCACACAGTGTACAATTTGCATTCGCAGTTGTTAGTTGCTCCTTTATATCATCTATAGTCAATAAAACATCTAAATATGTGGCAGACTCTGTGGTGTCTTTCATTTCGAGTTCACTTGAAAATATTTCAATTTGATATATACATGTATGAAAAGAGAAACGACGATTTAACTGAAATGTAAAGTCATATAGGTAACCGCTAATAAACGTTTTCTTCTTCTCATGTGAAAGTCTTTGAATAAATTCTGCTTCATATATAAAAGTAAAAAAAGTCAGCTAATTAAGAAGCAAACTTTGCTCCCATCGCAATTCCAACAGTTTGCTGAAAGTTCTTTTTACTACAGAAGCAGTAAACTATGGTTTCAAGGAGCATAGTTTTCATTCAAAGTGAGGAATGCTTGTATAAAGAGTAGAAAAGGCACGCACGTTCAGACGTTTGTATAGCCTTCGCAAAAAGTTTGCGAATTATTTATTTATTTTGGTAAATTCGTTATTTTTGAGAATCCATATTTAATTTATACCAGTTTTCGAAAATGTGTTGCAAAGTTCGTCCGAAGCTTCTCTTTCTCGGCAGAGGACCACAGGCACTAAATTCGCTAGAATTTTTTTTACCCCCTTATAATAATTTTTCATAAAATATACTAGGTATTCAAGAATAAAAATTTAAGCGATCGAGTTTGGTGCCTGTGGAACTAACCTTTAAGACAGAGAATACCAGCAAAAAAGTGAATAGAAGCGTGAATATTCGTGTATGCCTTAATAAGGTAGAGTCTAGGTTTTGATGTTGGAAATATGTTAACAATAACAATGTTCTAGGTCGTGTTCTCGGATATACATAGAGCTGGCATCACATGAACTTATCGGTTTATCCCCAAACCTTGAATATGATGCATGGAATGAAATTCCAGAACATGCATGCAGCCATATATTATAGAGGAATTAAAAATCGATTTCAAAGATTACGAGATAATATACCTTTACCTGTCAAATTACATTATTAAATTCCTAATTTTCCTGATAAACTAGATGATTAAACAAACAAATTTTAATCACGATATTTGTACAGAACAGTTATAGGACGAGGAACTTTTGAAAGAGAAATAAATCACTCATTGAGAGAAGGAGGGGTTCTGGAGGGATTCTAAGTTTATTCAAATACATCAAACATTATAGAACTTTTAAAACACTCAATGACTATTATGTTAGGTATTTAATAAATCCTCAGCTCGGTGTATAATTGTTCCCTTCCCTTTCCATCAAATTGCAGCACCAAACTTGATCACCCATCTCTGAAATGAACGATTATATTTACTTATACCTCATATGACGTAGTAAGTTTGCTTTAATCATTGGTGCTGTTTGTTTATTTACCTATTTTCAAATTTATACCCTTGCACGTGGATATTTTATTTGAAACAGGAGGTTGTTATTTGATTGATCATCCTCGGTTATCTATACGTTAGGGAAATCTGCAAATTAATTGGCATAGCTGTATTTATATCTATGAAACAGCTATATATGTCCCCAAACAAGAAGTCTGATATGTTAAAATAAATGTATAATACTGTTACATGTATATTTGTATTGTAAGCTATAAAACGAATATCAACACCTATTCAGTTAAAGAAATTATCAGAATTAGCCGGAGATTTTTTTCCTTTTTTTTTCTAGACTTTTCGTTTCAGAAAACACGAAGTCTCTTAATTATTAAGATACATGTATTGGAAATTCACGAGAAAAATTTCAATTTTCAATCAATGACATATATTCTTTAAATTTTTATATGCTATGGATACAGAAAAGTCTTCAAACAATAGAAGTCTCTTAGTTGCACCCATCACATTTTTTCTTTCACTGCCCTTACTGGATTCGAACCACCTACCTTGACGTCTTTGATCATCGTTTCGGGAAGAACATGGTAATTCCTCAGACATTCGAAGAACTCCTCCGTCAGGATGATGTTGTTGACGAGCAGACGATGATTCCTCCGGACGATCTCCCTTTCCCGCTCATCCATGGCTCTCGTCTGCTGGTCTAATCCCAGTCCTGTCACCCGTCACGGAATTATTTGGCCCATCGTAAATCTATTGTGTGGAGGTTTAATTATGGTCATCAATGATACATGTTTATCCTCTTCTGAATTCTTAACCAAATTTTCTGTCGTAAAACATACTTAGAGTTCTCGATAACAGCTGAAGGAAGCCATTGTTCGCGGATGAGGATTACATATGACACTTAGCCATTGTTTAAAATCTTTCAAGTATACCATTCGAAATCAGAATATTGCGATTCAAGATTGGAAATCGCCGGTTGCATACAAGATTGCGTGACACTCTAGTAAAATGTTAGCCTAATGCGTGTGCTATTAATTTTCTTCCAAAGCGCTGAGGTTACAGTGCAGAAACTTCAAAAAAAGGGTCCCATCACAAGAAAAGGAAGCAGTTTCTTCAATGACTCGCAGGAGACAACAAAGCGACAAAAAATCGACCACATTTTTACCGACACATTCAAGTGATTATTGGTTGGTTCATTAACTTTTTTTGTCTTCAATGGATCGATTGTAAAATTGTTCCTGTCAAACGCCTCTACTATAAACTGCTTCCCGCCAGACAAACTTGAATCTTTAAATATTCCCCGTCCTACACATTTACTCTTTAGTTAATATGTACAAGAAACCGTGGACCTTTTTTTCTCGTGAGATAATTGAAAACTAAGTTGTTAAAATTTGTGTTGAAGTACACGGAATTTGTTCTGGATTTTAATTTTCAAAGGCCGCAAGATTTAAATGAGCATCAATTACCTAATATACCCTAGCGTATCATTATTTCGCAAAAGTACACATTGTATAATAAGAAAAATCACTGGCGGTTATAGTATTCGCATTCAATAATTTGCCAGCCACAAAAGAAAACAAGATGTTTTTATGAAACACTGGTGCCCCAGTATGACGACTTTGATGTTTCTTAAAGTCAGGTCAACACAGATCAAAAATTTTATTACCCAAATAAAGAATTTGTCTCATTGAATATACTTGTGAAATATGAAATCCTTAGCACTTACAATGTAATTAGCAAGGTGAAAGTTTTTTTAAATGTGGGTCAAACTCCAAGGTCAAATTGAAGGTACATGTAGCAAGGAAAAGGCCTTGTCATAAGAAATACAACTAAAAATACAATGAGACAATAACTTTTGATTGGTTGGAGCAATGGCTCTCATATTTTCCATGTGTATTCTTTGTAACAAGGTTTTTCTGGGGTACCAAAATAATTATTTGAACTCTTGACTTGATCTTGGAGTTTGAATCAGTTTTGCAAGAATTTACCCAACTGAACCTTGGCCATGACTTTTGAACAGTTGGTTCAAGGGCTTTCATACTTAACATGTGTATTCAATGTGATAAGGCCTTTCTTGAAGATAAATATTTTTGACCTTGACTTTTGACCCACTTTTCAAACTTAAACCATGGACTCTTTTATACAGTAAATACTACAGCCTTCGTATTTCACACATGTATCCTGTGCAACAAGTCCTTCCAATGGATACCACCAATATTGATTTTTTTTCCTTGACCTTGGGAGTTTGACATATTTTTGTAATATTTCATATGTATATTTCTTACATGTATAAGAAGGCCTTTTTCTGGGTACCTTAAAATTGACCCTTTGACCTTGGAGTTAGACCCACATTTAAAAAAAACTTTAAACTTGGCCATGACCTTTAAATGATAAGAGCTTTGGGCTTTATATTTCACAGGTAAATTCAATGAGAAGGTCTAATGGGGGAAGGGGGCTCATGGGTTGAGGGGAATTACAACATTTTTTGTCCCTTGACCTATGAGTTTGACTAGCATTTGAGAAACTTCAACCTTTGTCAAAAACTTCGGTATGGGAGCTTCAGTATTTCGAAAACACACTTTGTTTTAATATGCTTTAAGTAAAAATCTTGAATGCTACATGACATCAAGAATATTTTAACCCTACCTGGGAAAATTGTTTGTGTTTTAGATATCCATAATATATGTTTACTCAATTTTTACTAACTCATTATCTTCAACATGGTGAAGTTTTCCTTTATGTTTAATACTGAAATACATCTCAAAAAGATAAATAATGTACACGTAAAACTTTTCTCATATTTGGATTATTCCAACTTTCCACGCTCTTCTAGGTCAGTTATGTTCAATTTAAGCAAGAATTCTACTTTTCTTATACCATATCATGACAATAAGAGTTGAAAATTACAGATCATTCAGCTGAAACCCAAACATTCAGCTAAAGTTCTTTTTAAATGGATTATCAGTCTGATGAATCCTCAGAGCAACAATGGTTTAATGCCACTTTGTATAGATCTAAATTAAGAAAAAACATCCAGAACTATCAACATGAAGCAAAAAACCAGTGACAAAATTGTTGCTGCTGCTTTCAATTCCAATATGACATTCCATTCTCAAAATACCTGTTATCACTGACACATTCTGTTTAACAGTTGTTTAATTAATTCCATGAATGCTTAAAACTTCAAAGATGTATTACATAGCTCTGCTTCATGCAGTACTTTTAAACTTGCCTTTGATTAAACCAAATTCAACTTTTTTAATTTTTAAGTTCATCCCTTTCCTGAATATCCCAAAAGTTCCCACCACAAGTTCTAAAAGAGACCACACAGTATTCAGAGCTTGAACTTTTCAATGACCTTGACCTCACATTTTTTCTGTTTATACATATGGTATGAAAAATATTTCAAATACTGAGAACACAAGCATCAGGTGCTGTATGTAAAGACAAGAAAGGTTTCAGTTTGTTTGGTATTTAATTACAATAAATACATATATACTGTACAGAATTGTCCCCTCACAACACGCCCGTAGTAAGTTTGGAATGTCTTCATGGGATGTCAATGCTCCTATGTTGTGTGGTGAACTGACATGGATAAACTAGTAATGACTTTATATCCTACGTATTTCATGAGTAAAGGAGAATCTAACTCTATGACTGAATAATAATTCATAAGGTTCCAATATCTGCTTAAACTTAAACAGTCATTTTAAATATTGTAAATTGCCTATGCTTTCATATCAGTACTACTGTGTATACCTGAGAATTTTTTTTTTCTTGTTTCCTTTTGTTAAAATTTGGAAAAATATCTTTTACTTGTCATAATCTTTGATAACTTGATTTTTTGTTTCAAATTTAATGAAACTATGCAAAAAGAAGACTTTTACTGAATAAATATCTGGTTCTAAATCAAATAATGAATTGATATTTTTTTTTAATACTTCAAAGTTCAACAAAAAGGAAAAGAATTTCTTTTACACCAAAGTTTTAAAAGAGCACTTTGGCCATTTGATGAAAAAAGTATATGGCAGCTAGTTAATGAAAAGTAGAGATTTTCCTGTATACAGATGAGAAATGCTTCATCATTCATGCCTTCTCAGAATTATCAGTTGGCAAAATCTGCCAAATCAAGTGTTCATTTTGAAGCATTACAGTGTTATAATACAGTGTGTATCACTTCATAAGTATAAATTCATATTTAACAGACAAAAAAAAAACATATTTCAGTAAATCAAACATTCTACAATGTCATAAAAATGACAAAAAACAGTCATCTTCCAAATTTGAAATTAATTTAAAAAACAAAACAGTATAACTTGCACTAGAATCATAAAATATGCACCTTTAGAATTTCAAAATAAACTTTATAGATTTAACAATCAGTTGATGGAAATATTCAGATGCTTAGAGTTGTGTTGTGTACTTAATAAACAGTAATAAATCTTAGATCTTTCCTTAAGCAAATGTTTACATTAACGAGTTGCCACATCTCTTATATATATCTACAATAATAATCTTATGATCAAAATGATACATGTACTTTAAAATCTTTTGGAATGATAAAAAAAAATCAATATTTTCTTTCCAATTAACAGATACAGGTAGTTACTGTGGCTAGAATAAGATACAAAATCCATGATTTTTTTCAGATTATGAAACTTAAAATATCTAAACAAAGCCCTTGATATGTATGCGTAGACACTTCGATGAATTGTTATCTATATTAAATGAATAACACTACCCTAATGTCAGAATTACAGTAACATATACTGTTTATACTATTAAACCAGATTTCTGGAATGAATTAGAAAATTAGTTTACATTCCTAACACAAACTGAGAGGTTCTGAATATCCAGTAAACCTTATGTAACATATTTTTACACAATTAATGTAATTACATTTACAAAGAACATGATAAATTAATCACTATCCCCGAGTCTCTCAAAGCACTTTTACATTGAAAACTTAGTAACATAACAAAAATACATTGAAGTATGAAAAGTATTTTAGAGGAATATATAGCTAGGCTATGTAGCCGGAAAATGCCCTATCATAAGAACACAGTCTGACTCCAACCCCAAATGAAACATGACAAGATGGGTCCAATAATGATTTTAGGGGCATTAAATATATATAGGTCCTGAAGAAAAAAAATTGAATTCACTAAAATCTACTTAAATGATATACATCATAAATAACCATATAATTATATAGACAAAAAAAAATATCCTTTCTGTATAATTTTTTTTCCTTACTATTTTATAGCTATCAAATATTGAAATAATAATAATATATAATCTGTAATATAATCAAATGACTAAATTTTTTCATAAAAAAGTAAACACAACCCATTCAGTCCGTCTTTAAACATTCACCAACATGGAAAATAAAGTCACAAAGTGAAACATTCTAACAGGTGCTAGCACTACATGGTCTTATGACAGTGACCTCTTGAACTTTGACCTTTAAACAGGTCAACTATTTTTCAATTACATTTTCACAGGTGCCATTTCTCCTCGACTCAAAATTTTTTTTTTAACATAATAAAAAAAAAAACAGATCACAATAATATCCAGTGAGATTCAAAAGGAAAACAGATAGCACTGAGTTACAATAACATGGAAGCACATAAAAAAAGTGACCAGTTCTTATTTATTCCTCAAAGCATTATTAATATCCAGGTGCCAAGGTATAAAAAAGGAAAAGGAATTCCATGGACTTTGTGTTGGAACCTGTCTAGAACTGACAACTCCATAATATCCAAGGAAAATATATTTTTGTTTTCCAAGGACAGAGTTTCTGCCCTTGAATCACAGAACTGAAAACAAGATAGGTGGCATCTACACATGGGATTCGTCATTAACGAGCTTCTTAATCCGTTTCATTTCCACTTCCGTACTTAGACGGATCTTCTTCTCTTCATCCACTTCGTTAATTAAATCCTTAATTTTCCGTAAACAGGAAGTCTTAAAGGATTCAAAGTCTTGCCTGAGTGTCTCATTTTCTTTCTTGAGTTCATCATAAGTTGCTTTTGTAACACTATTGGTTCTAAGTTCCCTGATTTCTTTTTTAAGTTCTTCAACCATTGCCAGCAATCCTGACGAAGCTACAATTTCATGCAAAAAATTGAAACTATAATTAAAAGTATAAGATACTATATTTTTTAAGGTTCTAAGTTATTATAATTTGATCCTTAAATTGATGTTTAATAATCGCCACAAAAACAAAATTTTATCACTATGTAATTTCATTGTCACAGTTTTAACCTAATCAAAATTTACAAGGAAAAAAAAACATTTATTAAACTTCGGATACTCCAAACTGATTTACACACTCTAGTTTATTTTACACTAAGTATTGTTTGACCTGCAGTACTCAAGCCAGATATTTATTGAGAAAACAATTTTTATATGTATTCTTTTGCACTGTTTTAGAGCTGTAAACTAGATAAGTTTGTTTCAACAATTTCCCTTACCCACACTGGCCTCTGGGGGTCGGGCAGGCTCGGGGGGTCTTGTAGGAAGAGCCTGGTGGTGGTGATGATGCCTCTCCTTAGCTGGCAACTGGACCTAAAAGGTGAAGACATATTACATAAGTCTGTCTAGTATAATGTTAAAATGCTACAAGAGTGTAGTTAACCTCCATGAGGTCATAAAATCTATTACACACCAACATTTGTCTATAAGAACTCACCCCTGGTTCCTCACTAATTTCTTTAACAGGTGGGGGATGTTTGTGAGTTGGGGTCTCTATGTCACCATTTCTTTCTTCCTCCTATAAATAATACACATTTTAGCTTAGTATAATTATATCCAACCTTTCTAATGTTTCAATATTTACTTTACTAACTCAATATTTACTTACTAATATCAGTATATGAAGCTACATGTATATTGATATTTCGAAAACTTCTCTTTCGCTATATTTTTGCTCGTATTCATGTTTTTTCTAGCTTTCTATTTTCTTTATTCATCTTCAACCCATTCTTCATCAAATTTGATGACAGAGTATCAAAAGGTGTCAATCTAGCATTAAACCCACAACCATCAAATAAACACCCATGAAAAAATTCTTCTGCCAAAGCAACTCTGAGCATTAGGAAATTTTTTCTGAAAATTTAAAAACTTCCTTAACATAAGGGAACATATAATGAATGTTTGTTATACCTCTTTTCTTTCCAAGTACAATGATTATTATAGCAGAATATATAAGATTATACTACAGAATGCATGTAACACTAAAGAAAGTATACATAATAATATTTATCATGAGATAGTTTTGTTGAAATATTGTCAGAATACACCGAAATACATTTAGTCACAAAACATCTGCTACTAACTGGGACTATTTAGAAATATCATTTATTTTCAATTTTGATAAAAGATTCCATCATTATTATTTTATACTTAAGAGAGAATTTAAAGCTATGCAAGAAAATTTGAAGTGTGTTGTCAAGGTGGTCAGCTTTTACACCGGAGTGTTCAAAAAACTTAATGAGAAATATCACAGCAAAGCTGCTATAAGCTCAGAAATCCTTTAATGCAAAATATATTTCTTCTACATTTTAGTAAACTGCCAATAATTTATATTGAAAATCTTGCTATAATGGTTAAAGGCATTTTTCATGAAACTTTTCAATCCAGGTTGAAAATTTTGAAAAACCTTTTTATTCATCAAAATGAATTCATTTGTTTAATTGATGACAAAATCTTGGCAGAATACTATAATTAGTTTGTACCTCTATGAGTCTTTTATTATTCTTCTGTGAAGGAAAAATATGAGATTGCTATATTTCAAGTAATACTGATATGGTTATTTTTTAATAGCGTGTATTATTTAACACTATTTAAACTTTTATCTCAGGTTCTTAATAAAAGAATAGTTACCATTATATTTATAAAAGACCACATTTTAATTCCGTAAGAAAGTTTCCACAGAATTTATAATAAATACTTTATAATTCCTCAGGACTTAACACACATTTCACTTCTAAGAACTAAGTTGGGTTAGTTAGTAAAACTTCAGAATAAAATGAATTGATACAGGGATTATTACGTTTAGGAGTGAGTTAACCTGTTGTCAAAACATTGTCAGAAATTTGAGGATACTCAATAAATTATTTTTAAAAATTCAAATTCTAACTAGGTTATTTATCTCCTAACTTCAAGGGGTGAGAACATTGTAAAATTTATTGAAAATATATATTATCTTAAATCACTTCTTTCCTTCTTTCTTTTGAATAGAAATCATGGAATCCAATAAAATTTAAATTATCCAATAAAATAAAAATTATCCAATATTATTATCTCTTATAAACCTCAGCATAAAACCAACTTAAGAAAACATACCCAAGATGCACAATAAATAATGAAATAAAAATATTCA
Organism: Saccostrea glomerata; assembly: GCA_003671525.1. Classification (NCBI taxonomy): domain Eukaryota; kingdom Metazoa; phylum Mollusca; class Bivalvia; order Ostreida; family Ostreidae; genus Saccostrea; species Saccostrea glomerata. The sequence goes on along the minus strand of PRKT01000016.1, from coordinate 1,127,906 downwards.
ATAAAACTTCAATCAAATCACAGTCGTGTGCAAAATAACAAAATCTTTCCAATAAATAAAACCTCGATAATACAGCCCTTGCGATACTGTGTTAAACCTTGGTTAATAAAGCTATAGCATCTTACGTTATTAAATATTACTTGTGAGGGCGGCCTCTTTGATGGTCCACGGGGTCGGTTAGCTGTCAAATGGACAAGTTTATCTGAGGTGGGTTCTATCCCATCAAAGTGAGATTCTGGGAAAAAATTCATAAGGCAACACATTAAAACAAGACGTATTACATCACAGGAAACATTTTCAAAATTTAATCATAATGACAGGAAACATTTACAAAAAAATTATCATAAGAAAAAAAAGTAAAAACTTCCATGATTATTTGCACAATTTAGGCATTTTCACTTAAATCATATATGATAAAACTTTAATAAACCACCCTGATACTGCTATACATTTATAAATAATCTAGTAAACTTAGGCCTATCTTAAAGCTTCCCCCCAATACAATAAACAATCTACCCCTAGTGACTAACCAGAATGAGGTATATCTTTGTGACTGGCAGGCTCCTCCTTGCTCCCTCCCACCACAAAAGGTTTCCCGTTAGATGTGGGGCGGGGAGGGTCGGGCTTGGTGGGCTTTTTCCCCACAGGGGGAGGTAACACTGGCTTCTTCCCTGGCAAGAGTGGGGGAGCTGGCTTCTCTGGCTCTGTCAATAATTTTTAATACAATGTATTATCAATTTTAAATATAAAACATATTGATGATAACACAATTCCATAAGTGTACATTCTGTCATCATTGGATACCCACAGGTGATCTCTGACATCACTGTGATGATCAAAGATGAGATCACCCATGGGTATCCTTCTATGGTGTACTGTATGATTTTATCAAAACTTTATCAAGAAAATAATTTATAATCTTAAGTATGAACAATATAACATCTAAAAAAAATCTTCAGTTTGATTAAAATAAAATTATCACAATAAATTTGAAAATTAGCATATCCATCAAAAAAACATCAATACAAAAACAAGCCTAATGCTACCCTACCTGGTTCTTTTTTCCTGATGAACTTATCTGCCACATGATCTATGACAGGGGACTGTTTCTGGTCCAGTGACTTGTCTTTCTCCAGCGATTTCGATTTCTGTTGATTCAGCACCGCAGACGGGGGAGGGGGCTTCTTGGGTTTTGGCTAAATATAGAACAAAACTTGAAATTTCACACCTCTGGCTTAAGTTGACAAGTTATTAATATCTCAGGAGTCAAGACGACAAAAAAAATAAAATCAACAGCAATCAAACCATACTAATTATGTTTAGAATATCAATACTGTATACAGGGAAATTTTCGCCCCCGTTTTATTTTCGCCCCTTTCGCCCTTCCCTCATTTGGGCGAATTTAAAACGGGGCGAAATGAAATAGTACAGTATAATCTCTTTAATAAAACTATGATTGGGCGAATTTAAAAAGGGGCACAATTGTTTGCAAGTGTGAAAGGGCGAAAATTAAACGGGGCGAAAATAACCCTGTATACAGTATTCAAAATTAACAATTTTCTTTATCATAATATAAATGAGTGAAGCAGCCATGCATGCATCCAGCTATGATATCTATATGATGGGGAAAACAACCAAATATGACTTTGATCACCCATTTCTTAAAATTGCAAACAATTTGTCACAACAAATGATTATTTACCACAATGGAGTTTTACATATAGGAATGCTGGATAAACATACAAAATAGTAACACTCTAACCCCATTTCATGCTCTCTATGATTTTCCTGACTACATCCAAGGAGTATTTTTAAATTATTTTTAACCCAGTCATTTTATATTGTTGATACCTTTACATAAGTTTTCCCAACTAAATTATTTATGTTGATTATTTATCCCAACACACCTCTACAGCATTTACCCTCTGCAGAAAAGCCAATTGTTTAAAAAGCAGTGACTGTCGCTACAATAATGAAGGGAATGAAAAATTAAAATTCATGCACATGACGATTCAGGTTAAAAAATTGATTATTCACAATTTATCTCCCCTTATACTTTAAAATCAAAATTTCAATAGACGTATAAAACAGAGAATAACTTATGGCAGAAGGAAAAGAAATTTGAAGCAACATGCCATGATCTGAACATAATCTCCAAAAGGTATTTGTAAAAAATTAGAGTGAGTTCTTGAACTTCTATATTCATAATGTATTAAATACCATTACTCAATGGAATCTTTCTTAAATAGGAGAGCCAAAACATTTCTCCACCCACCTTTTTGGGAGGGGTTCAATATTATTTTTCTGGTGAATAACAAACCATATTCACTGAAAGAGTCCATAATTGTATACTATATCTATATACATAGACCATCTTTTTTCCCTCTTCCTTATTGAGATGTTCATACAATATGAGACAAAATGGTACCAAAAATATTTCTATTTCAGAGCCAAAAAAGCAGCCACGTTAATGCTTAAGCCTGAGTATGTGTCATATACAATGTAACATGCAGTCACTATTCCACTTATGAAAACAGTTTACATTGGGACTAAAAAACACTGAAACAGGAAAAAAGGTGTTTTCGGATTGTTTCCTCCTTGTGTTAATACATGCTGTTTATATACCTTTTTATTTCTCCAATAAATGTGTGAATACAAATATCTTACTGTATGATTGTATACACAATCATTATTTACTTCGCATAAATTGACTTAAAATACTTTTTTGTGAAGGTGCATTTTATATACTCTATGTAAGATACAAAAAAAATCCAATATTTATTTTTTTTAATTCTACTGCTCTTATAAAGGACTTGAATGATTTTTTTTATGATGACCTACACTTACCGGCAAATATGTTGTATGACATTGTGAAACAATCTCACATCAAACCTCAATTTGTATTGCTTAACATTAAACCCAAGTGTGAGATTAAAATTGAGTAGATATTCCATATAGTTTTGTCAAGGCGCATTTTTTAATTTGCCTGATGAATTATATTGATAGGAAATTAAACCCTTCAATTATTGTAAGTGCTATACGAAATGTTATCTCTTGATAAGATACATGTATATGATTGCTGCTCTTAGTAAATTTTCCTGGTGTATATGTTTTTACCATGGCAAGGATAGTATATGATATAAATGTATACAGATTTGCTTTGATGTGTTTTAGAGGTGATATGCTTGCTAGCAGTGATACAGAGAGATACACGATTTTACCTTGTAACTAGAAGCTCTTTGTGACCCCTGCAAAAAACAGCGGTCAACATTTTGTGACGTACATTACAGGCCGGTTATCCATACACAACATAAAACCCCACACAAAGCTAAAACACATTGGGTTTCAAATCAGAAAGTCAAAACAGAAAATAAAACAGAAAATTAAATCTTGGGGGAAAAAATCATGCAAAGTTTAGATTTAACAAGAAAAAATAAAAGAGAAACCAATTTGAATCCCAAAATGCCATACAACATAGGGAGAGAAAAAAAGGCAAGCAGGAATACACAAAATAACATTGGTCACTGTGCTCAAAAATCCTATTTCCTCCATGCAAAAGCCCTTCCTTTAAATCCTTCAAGTTAAAATGTTCTAGTGTTTTAGTGGAACTGAATAAAACAAAACAGACAACAAAAATTTATGTTCTAAACATTCCCCTAACAGTCATCTATTCATCTGCCAAACACATGAAAGTTAAAATGCAAAGTTTCAATAATTTTGATTTGAAAATTTATTATGTAGTGGATGCAAGACTTCACCTTTATTATTGCTTACACATTATGAAAAAAATGTTAGGTAGACTTATACATAGTAAGATTTTTAATTGAATTATCGCATATTTCATCCATATGCCTTGACATTTGAACTCAACATGACTGTACAGTGTAAAACTGGTGGCCTAGCACCGGGCTCCACTAGACTCCGAGCACAGTGAGAAAGGGAAGTAACTCAAAACGACGTACTTGTGGTGGTATTTTGGGGCTAGCCACTGGCCTAGAGAATTTGTCTAATCCCTGCTGAAAATATCCATGGCAATCATCAAGCAAGCATCAAACAAAGTTATTCAAAACAGAAAAGGGTGTATATAAAGAATCTTCAGTATTAGCAGTATTATATTATGTCCTAGTTGAAAATAAATCAAAACAAACATCATTTTAAAGTATGAGTATTCATCATCATTAACTCAAGAATTCTACAGCTATATACAGTTCCTTTTTGTATTTTCATTTTGTAAGTGTAATGCACGTAACTTTAACTTCCTTGCATGCAAATCTCATATCAAGCAATATATCATTAAAGGACATTTTATTGAATGCACCAACATCAATTACATACTTATAAATAAACATTCCTTCAATTACTTTCCAAAATGCTTTGCATAATCCATGCAAGGAGAAGATAAATCTTGAACAAAGGGACTGCAATATTTACCTCCTCTTGTGGAATGAGTTCTACAAAGTTGTCGGGGAAGACCCCGATCTTTCCATTAAGTTCCCCCTTCCACCACCCAGCATCCTCCAGGTCTTTGTCTAGAATCACGAGCACGTCGTTCTCCTTCAGACTTAATTCGTCCTCATTATCAGCACTGTAGGAATAGCGGACCACTGCCTTCTCCACCGTAGCTGAAAACAAAATAATAAACAAAAATTGCAATTAATCTTCCCTTTAAAATTCAAAATTCAAGAGATTCAATTCTTTTAAATTTAGATAAATTTTCTCTTGGTTCACATAGATCTTGTCTTGAACTAGATGAGTTTTCTGCTTCCATTCTGTATCAGAAATGTTAGACTCCAGAGAGAAACAAGGAAGGAAGCGATACTATGGGAATATAGATAGACCCAATCATTGTATCGATTGTATAGGGTTATAAATTTATCACCAAACTTGGACAAACAGCTGATACACTTCACAATTCTAGAATATGACTGGATCATCTTTTTACACATTTTCTTTTGAAACTACACAGGCTTGTGACTTTAAGAAGAATCTGTATGCTTTTCATATAAAACTAGTCTTATTAATGATTTAAGCAATGATTTAAGCAATGTGTCGCATTCTATTCCATGTGTAAATGTTTTATAGCCATTTATCATTGATTTTATGCATAGTTTAACAATGATATCATAGGTATTCTTGTTACAATATTAGTAAGACTATAAACCAAAAAAGTTGGCAAGATTAGTTTTAATTAACAAGGTGTTAATCATTGAAGGATCCAGACAAAATGTGAACCAATGCTACAAAATTATTCAAGTTTAAAGACTTTTTTGGAGAGAAAAAAATTTGTACAATGGAGTATATATGATAAGAGCCAAATTTGGCCCCCTAAAAATCAACATTTTAGAATGACACTTAGATATGTTTAATTCAAATTTATTTTGTAGAAGAGATTATATTAGAAATATTTCCAATATATTTTTCAGTTATATGCACTCACTAGCTGTAAATGACAAAAGAAATAATGCTATATTTGCTATCTAACAAAAAAGCCAAAAAATATGCCTTTTTCTTGATGTTTTTTCTTATGGGAAACATAGAGAGCAGTGTAGAACATACATAATTTTTCTGTCACTAATTAGTATTGGATAGATACATCTTTGGTTAAAATATAAATCTTGTTCTAGGCTGCGCTCTATATTTTCTGGAAGAAAAACTGCTTGAAAATAAGCAGTTTTATACAAAATATGCTAAAATGGCGGGAAAACGTGATTTTTATGATGTGATATTTCTAAGATAACGGCATTTTGATCAAAATAAATATAACCAATAAAGGTCGCATATATAGCTATACAAATTAAACCTATATATAAAGTAAAATTAAGATATTCATTTTAAGGGGCCAATTGAGACACTTACCATATATCGCTCTTTGAGAAAAATTTTCATTTTTTTAATCACCATCGCTGATTTGTGGAAAATAATAACAAGAAACATAGAACAGGAAAAAAAAAATAATTACATAATGGTAAAGTATGTTTAGAAGAAATCGTAAACACAAGTGTCACAATAAAAAAACCTCTTTAAACACTCAATAAACAATAACAACTGAAAAGATCATAATAAAAACCAACTGACAAACAAACAAATTACTTACAAGCAAGTTTGCTAACTTTGTGGTCCATATTTTGTCAAATTCTTGGCGACAATCACAGGTATATTCTACTTGGGGAACACTTCACAGGGACATTGAGAATGAGGAAAACAGGGTCAAGGATCCCTCCCAGTCTGGAGAGGGTTGTAAAATGACTCCAGGCTAATTGTTATATCAAGTGGGGCAGTGACTGTGTGTGTATATATGTAAATTATGCAGGTATTGATCTATCATCTGGCTAGTTAGCAAAGGGAGATAACCTACTACAATACCCAGGTTATATAGATACATGTCAAGGTGTAATAGACACCTGACCTAAACACATGGTCAGGGTTTATGGCTGATTTGTCATCATGAATCATACTGCACTGGACTATATTCTTTGATTACTCAATTAAATGGTTTAAATATACCTGAATTGATAAATAAATAGGTGTTCATGATAAATAATCCAGATGGAACATACATAACTGTAATAGATCAATGGGATATAAACATGGATATAAACTTGATATGCTGTATATACTATAGTGACTGTTCTCATTTACAGGAAGTTTGACTTGCATTCTTTCTATGTAGCACTTATTGGAGTTTCCTGATTCTTTGTTGTTATTTCAATACACTTTCTCTTTACTACAGAAAATGTGTCCCAATTCTATAAAATTACTGGTAACAAAGAATGTGGACAAAAATCAAGTGTTCAGTTACTCTATGAACAACATTTACCACAGACAAGTTATGCAACTGAAGGATGCATCCAAAACATATTTTTCAGTTTCCTCAATATTTATCAGTACAATATTTTGCAATAGAACATTGGGACATTTATGATGTGTAAGATGAAGTACATGATAAGCTGGTAAATTCACCATTAAAAAAAAGGCATTTGTAAATATTTTTTCTAAATAAGTATTTATGCATCTCACTTTTGTGGGTGTAAATACATTAATACATGTACCTGGTAAATCAACTTGTATTTTGTAAGATATTATTATATTTTTGTATACTTTGTACAATGTTAATTATTCACTGTTAAGTGAATTAAAGAACTCAGATTATCTATCTATGGGTCTTTTAAGAGTTTCCTAAAACTTTCTCTGTACTATATGGAAAATGTGTATTACATTGACAATTAATATGTGAACAAGAGCAATAAAAGTGTTCAACAATTTTAATTCTTAACAAGAACAACACTAAACATGCTAAACAAAAATAAATTATACATGCAACGCATTCTTATATAAACTAAAAATTAAATTCATTCATAATTTGCGATAAATTTGAAAAAAATATTTAAAAATTCAAAAGATTTTTTTTTTCTGTTTACTCTTAATAAAAATATTTACAATGAATAGATATATTAACGCAATAAACACACAACAAAATTCATTTATAGAAATCCCCACAAAAATGTGAAACAGGTCTGTCTACAAAAAGTTTCCAGGTAGTCATTCACTTTCAGTGGGTTTATTTAATGAATCAGTTAATAATAAAACGCTCTAAAAACAAACAACGTCAAACTTCCACGGAATCATCCATGCTCCATTCCACCACGCCGTGATCATCACTACTAGCCGGACTTCTGGAACTCCGGACGATCCTTCGTAACGCTCCAAACGACCTGTCCTCCATTGTATCATCCAGATCTGTGTCAAGGTCAGTGTAGAATTTACCACTAGTATCCATACTGGTGTCTACGTCTGTATAGAACTTGTCACTGCCAGTGGTATCAACGCTGCGAGTGTCGGACTTTGATGCTCGCAATTCATATCCACCAGATGGCACTTCTGCTTGGGCGTCCTCTCTAGTGAAGGTTGAGGACAGCATGGAATCTCCCTCATTTCTCTCGATCAGTGGGGACATCAAGTTAAACCTGGGGTAGCGGTCACTTATCCTGCCATAACAGGCCATCTCTGAGTTGTTATTTGTGTCGTTATCGTAGAAATTATTGTTAGTGTTGTCGTCATCATCATTGTCGTTGTCCTCGACATTATCGTTAATTCTGTCATCACTGTCAGAAGACTCTGTCTCTTGTAACTGATGGTCCAGGAGGACTGGGGTGACACCTTCCACTTCCTCTAATGCTTCTTTCACCGACTCATCCATCTCTGAATCCTCTGTTGTAAAACTCTTATTCAGGGCACTACATTCCTCCTCTTCTTCAAAGTCCATAGAAAACTTTGGAACCTCATCAACAGCTGGTGAGTTGCATGGTGTGTAGCTTGGTATTCTGCCTTCACCACGAGAAGTTGAACTTCTCCTAGCTTCATAATTAAAAGTTTCTCTTTCATCTTCCCCCATGTCATCATCTGAGGTGTCGTTCCTAAATGTCATGTCATCTATGGGTTTCAGAGCATCTCTTAGGAATGAGTCTATCCGCTTAGCAATGTCTGCATCACTGGAATTGGGTGATTGAGCGAGATTTAAACTCTGAACATCTCGAGTCATACTCGCGATCAGGCCGGGGGAATCTGGACAGATGTCCTGATCTATCTCCTCATCAACAGTGTCTTCACTGCGACTCCGCTCAGAGAAATCATCTTTCATGAAGTCCAGCTGCCTTCTTCCACAAACTAAGTCATACTCACTGTCTTCTTGCATATGATCATTAGAATTTTCACCCTTAGCCCCAACACTGCTGTCATCCAAATTGTCTGAATTGTACAGTAACTGGTACCTTTTGCTGCATGCCATTCCAGCTAAGTACATAAGACTATGTGGGTTATTGACATGACACTCTGATTCCAGGTCCAGAAAGTCATAGGCACTCTCAGTTGCAATTCTCAGGAATTCCTTTTCAATCCTCTGGCCTTCTTTCTCCAGTTCTTGGACTATGTCCTCCATTGAGTACTTGACAAGGTTACAAGCACCTGGGGATTCTTTTGGGATCAGCCTCTGGGAAGTCTGAGATTCATTGGACTGGGACTGAATTCTAGATGGAGACAGGTTTACGGGATAGAAAGAGGAATTTCTACTGAGTCCTTCTTCATCAGAAAAGTCATGACAGAAGACAGTCTCTACAGTACCAGTAACATCTTCTGGTCGGAACACAACATTGACTATAGTTTCATCTACATCTTCAGCTTTCATCGATTCTTTAGCTGGTTTTGTCCTTTCCGCTTTTTGAGGACCTCTCTGTTTGGGTGGTCTCATACTATCTGTCCTCCTATAAGATAACAACTGCACAGGTTCTATGCCTTTGGGCTGGAATAGCCTCTTCCATGACAGACGACGTCTCCTTTTCTCAGAACAATCTTCCATAAGCCTGACTATTCTCCTCTCTTCCTCATCTGGTGTGTATAATCGGACCTTTTGACCAACTATTTTCAGATCCATTCCATTTTCTTCTGTGCCCTCAATATCATAATAGTCCTCCACCTGGGCATCGATAGCATCGCCTAAGCTTCTCAGTCTCTTTTGCAACATCTCCTCATCTGGTGTCCTAAATCTGAATTTCTTGTCTGTTCCATTTTCTTTTGTTCCAAAAATATTACGGTAATGCTCCTTGAACTGGGCATCCATATCATCACCTAAGGTTTTCAAATCATCATTCAGGGTTTTCATTCTCTTTCCTACCACTTCCAAGTTCAAGCCGTTCTCTGCTGTACCTTCTATGTCATAGTCACCATGTTGCTCTGCTCTAATAATGGGAGAACTGGAGTACCTTGGTTTTGCCAACTTTTTGCCTGGTGTAACTTGAGGGGTGTCACAATCGCTGTGGTCCAAACTTGGCTCGTAGCTAACAACTTCTGGCACTGGAGCTGTGTCATCCCTTCTCTCTTCTTTAAAAAACTCATCTGTCTGAGGCAATGTCTCAGAAGTTTGAGTTTCCACATTGCAATAGGCATTTAATTTTGAGTCCAAGTCCTCTAGAATTTCTTGTTCAGTTAGATTTTGGGGTGAAAGAGAATTTTCAAACTTATAAATAAGATGCTCATCAAAATATGCATCCTGTACTTTGTGTCTCAGATCATATTTAGGTTTTGGTGATACCCATGGATTTGGAGAACGGAAACACATTTCATTTTCATCATATGTATCCTCCTCTGTCATACTGTCTGTCATGTTTGCTCGGATGTACTTGTCCAATCCCTCGATACTTGTAGATAGAGGATCCTCCTCTATTGCACTGGCTCCAGAGAAAGTGTCCTCCATATAATTAGGACTCTTCAAATCAGAGGATTTTAGCCTTTTCTCATCATCCTTACTGTGAGCTTTCTTCTTCTCTTTATCAGAATGGTCATCATGAATGAGTGATTTCTCTGGACTGAGATTTCTTCTGTACACCTCAGCAGCAGTGACAAAGGTTGTAGGTAACTTTTTCCTTCTGTTGTCCACCCCTCTTTGATCCCCACCTTTATTGTACCTACTGCTATCTTGAGTTGACACAGATTCCTTGACTGGGTCACTCCTTCTACCTTTATGGAGATTTTCTGCTGACTTGGCTGCCCTCTGATCATCAGTGGCACTAAACTGCATTTTCTGTGGCGATGATTTCTCAAAAAACATGGATATAGTTGAATCCTCGTCTTGTTTAGCATTATTACTTCTATTTTGACCAGCTTTACTACATACTGGGGACACAATTCCATGCTCAATGTTGACATATTTCTTCCACCTTTTATCCCTCCAGTCCACTAAGTTGTATTTATCTGCTAATGAACTCACAAAGGGAGATAACTTCCTTGCCTCCTTTTGAGCAGATAAATTCAGATCATTTCTGGCAGTTGGCTGAGTGTACAAGAATTCTCTCTCCTGTTCCACTTTGTCCTGACAAGGAGCATCTTCAATGTCCTCCTTATGGTCATCAGAATCCACCTCAAACTCCGGAGTAAAAGCTCTGTAAACACTGCAGGACATGTATGGGTAGTCCTCTGGATCAGTATCATTGATGTCTTCGAATGCTATGGGTCTTAATGGCTTTCTTTCCTCCATCAGATCTTCCCTCATGTTCTTGCTATGAAGGACTGGTACACTCATACACTGCCCCTCGTCCTGGGACTTAGCACTCAGTGGTGTAAACTCACCACTATACTCGGTCTCAGACTTCGAACCCTGACCTGCCACGTCAAGCTTTCTAACTTTAAAAGGCAGAAACTTCAAGTGAGACAGAATACTTCTTTTCTTCTGCGCTGCCTTTCTCTTCACTTTAGTTTGATTCTCAGAAGAATTTTTGCCAAATTCTTTACCCATATTCTCTTTGTTAGAATCATCTAATGAACTGGCTGTTGTGTCCTGCTCTGCCTGCTTTCTTTCAAACATATCAATAAGAGGTTTGATATGTTCAGAGGCACTCCTCTGAGCTGTGTTGTGGAGCAGACCACCATACAATGGAATACAAGGTTTAGAGGGTCTACTTGACCCCACACTACTTGGAATACATGGATCACTTGTTTGAACTAAATGCCTAATGCTAAGATGTTCTAGCTCAATATCCCTTTGATAAACATGATGGAAGAGACTGGTTTTTTCTTCCACATTATCAGCACTAGCGTAATCTGGTCTGTATTTGATTGTTGGACTGTGTCCATTGTCTCTCTGGGACCAGGCCGGGTAGCCCCTGGGGGCGGGGACTGGGGTTACTTTCCTGTATTTTGACATATTTACCTGTGAAGTGCGAGGAACTGGGATGGGTGGACAAATTGCATGCAGGGCTGTGTAGGAAAGTAAAATAATAAGGTGAGGGTTAGCAGGATCACCACAATCACTGATTTGTTTTTTAGATGATACATTCCTTTGGTGAGGATAGATCATGTTTGTCAAGATTGTTGAAATGAATTTCAATGTTTTTCATTTTTATGAATAATTGTCTAAAAAAGCTACACACAAATTTTATTTCGGATTTATATACATGTATTCTGTTAAAGCTGGTTAAAGCCAAAACTTCTACAAATAACATTTTTCTTGCGAACAACAGCATAATGACCTTAAATCTGATCTAAAATTTGGCTTCACATTTCGAAAATCTTTGACAAAAACAGTATGATTGTGATGATCTTGTGAAAATGCAACAGATATTATATATAGAGCAGAAAGATAACCATTACCATAGAAGAAAGAGTTATACACTACAGTAAAACATGGATACAGCAAATATGCTTATACGGCTATTCCAGTAAAAAAAAAAAACCTCCTATCCCCTCCCTAAAATTCTCTTCTTTGTGCTTATGTTAAATTGATTCTATGGTGGGTTGATTGAGGGAAAGTTTATATTCTCTTTTGGTTCATTTTTTAAGTTCCTTTATTTCACATTCCAAGACAAGAGAAGGAGAACTGGCGAGTCATAATTTTGTACTGAGGTAACAGAGTGGGGGTAATTGATGATTAGTTGGCTGGTGCTATAATATCTTATTTGTTATGTACTATTTTAGAACAAGTTTATCAATTCATATTAAAAAGTTTTGATAAATTTTCAATATGAATTAAAAAATATTCTTTTGGATGAAATTAAACAAACAGGATAATTTTTTACTGGAATAGTCATATAAATTCATGTTTACACCAAGATGTTTTTTTTTGTGAAGAGCTAATTGCATATAACAAATTGCATTCAAAATGAAAACTTAATATTTTTTTTTATCCCTGGCACTTTGCTTAATGCATGTTTTACTATATAGAGATAGTAAATAGTACATTGCTACAAACTATAAAGTTAGCTATTTTGCTCGACTACACATAAAATGACACAAAGCTATATACTGTCAGTCACAATTTAGTTAATTATAGAGAGATTTAATTACCTGGTTTTTCCCCTTTAAGGACTGGTGGTTCTTCTGTTACAGGTGGCTTTGGTTCAATCTAAAACATTAAATTACAGTTCTAGTTTAAATCCAGACATGAGGAAAGGTAAACTACCGTACCGTCCGTACGTGTACATAAATTTACAGTCATAGTTTATTTCCAGACCCGAGGAAATGAACAATTTGTGAACTATTTTCTGTCAGATTTTAATTTGTCTTTATTCATTAATTAACCTTTTCCACAGGTTTTTTGGTACTGGCTGCCGTGGATCGTAACTTGATAGGACCACCTTCAAAAATGTTCCCAAGACCTACACCCATCACTTTCTTCCCTTTCACTTCATGCTTTTCTTCTGCTAAAACAAAGTTACAACAAACATTAGCATCATCGTGCTATACATGTACTACATTGCTTAAACATGTTAAAACCTTGCCAATTTGTTGCTAAATACCTTACTTAACTGCAATTACAGTGAATGCATTTTATAAGCTTTGTGGAATTCTTCATAAAACTGACAATATAAACAATAACAGTATAATTCCTTCTAGTATGACTGACAAAATAAATGAATTTTTACTGCAAAATGCAAAATTTCAAATTATGGTTGTGACAAAGCATGATAACTGAGTTTGTTTTAATCAAGTGTTAAAAATTATTTTTGTAAAAATTTCCTAACAATGTAACCATTTCTGCATTTTATGTTTATCTCACGGTTCCTACATTTTTTAGACTGCCAGTAATAATTTCAATCTTTAAATACCTTGTGGAGTTTCTGGGGCCACTTCATTAGAGTCCCCCTCCTCTATGACTTCCACAAAGTTGGAGGGGAACACACCTGTCTTCCCATTGACCACCCCTTCCCACCATCCTTCCTCCTCCTACAAACCAATCACGTACATGTACATCAGTCTTTCACATACAGCTGAACTTTGATATCTCAAAATTATGTATAATAATCTTAGTGGTCTACTTGTGTGCAAAGCTATATTGAAATCAGATCAAAAGTGTAGGATGAGTAGCATTTTGAAAAATTTTTTACAGACAGATAAACGAGGGACACCTTACTACCGCATAAGTTCTTCTGGTCTCAGACCAGTAGAGCTAAAAATTATCAAAATTAAAATAATTAATATCTTCTGTTTTCTGTCCTATGACTGCTAAGAGAGATAACTCTAACATTGGTACATTGTTATGTTTAAATTAAAATGTTCATCAACAATGATTTCAAATTTCCACTGAAATTGTCCTTCTGTTAGAGAAGGTTTGTCATTATATAGAGTTTTCATTTGATAACTGACAGATAAATTCTGATGTCAGTATTATCAAAGCTTTAATTTCATATTTTGAAAGAGCATTCAAAACAAACTTTGTCCCTGTAAAGAGTTTTTTGTGTGTGTATATAAATAGGGAAAATATGAAAAAGTAACAAAGATTAGTAAATTTCTCAGGAAAATAATTTGAAAATTTAGAAATTTAAAGACACAAGAAAATATCATCTGATGTGGAATTTGAAGGCCTAAAGGGTGATCACTAGGGATGGGTATCGCCAAAAATTTCGTATCGCGATATATTACGATTTTTTCCCACAATATCACGATAATATCGTGATATTTTTAAAAGCAGTTTTTACAATGATTTTATATGAAAAGTCATTATTTTTCTAAAAAATATGCTAGAAAAACAGAATTTTACTTTCTTGAAATTTTTATGTATATAAAATTAATTATGTTTGGACGGTAAAATGCCGTTCGTTTCACTTTTTACAACATTTTCTATACTTTCTGTAATTGTAATTTGAAAGATTGAACAAATAAATGAATAATTTCTGGACTTTATAATATATACCTAAAAACCGGTATTTAGGTCTCGTATCACGATACGTATCACGCAACAAAAAATCGCGATATACCGGTATACCGATAAAATCACACATCCCTAGTGATCACCATGAAATTGATTCTTCATGCATCAAAATTTGCCCAATTTTTAAAGATCTTAAACATTGTGAGTAATTATCAACTGAATTCACTTTAAGATGCTAGGAAAAAATAATTTTCTTTCTTAGGTCATATTGTACAGGGATATTTTTTTTTAAATGTCCGAAATATATCTTCTCTATCCAGAATATTACAAAATATGCATAATCTATAAATCTTAGGTTATATAACGTTTTCTACTTGTTTTAATATTCAACACATGATCTGACAACCTAAACTTTGTTAATAATAATTTTTTGTAGTCATTGTCAATAGCAGGACACTAGCGATGAAAAGATTTCATTTTTATTTTTTTATCAACATAACGTGATTTAAAAATATCTGGTCCTTCCATCATTAATTACCTGTTTAACGACTTCCACAATATCCCCCACTTCTATTTTAAGTTCATCCTCATTTTCAGGCTCATAGTCAAACAGGACCTTGGCTTTCTTTCTCTTCTCTGTATGGTGGTGTTCTAAAACATAAATTGCCATGTCATTAAATAAACAACCTTTCTGGGTATTTTTTCCCTTTTTTTTAAATTTTGGAATTCGTGAAAAGTCCAACTTCAAACTTACCAAAACTTTTATACTTTCTCAGTCTATTAAGCATTATGTCCTTGATTTTTCAAATCAGAATGATATACTTTTATGTATGCAAGAACATACATGTAGAAGCTTTGCTTATTTAAAATAAAAATCAATGCATACAGCAGTGACATGTTAATCAATAGAAATAGCCTTCCCAATTAGATGAATAACATTTTTCAGCTGAAATAAGCTTAGGTTTATCAATTTATAGATCCTTTAAATCAAACAAAAAAAATCAATACATGTTTTACCATTATGTAACATAAACAGCTGTTCCCTAAATATTTCTGCTCAGAAATCCTATTTTTCCATATTTTACTGTTTCCTGGACTTGGTTATAAAGAAACATGAAAGCATGATTCAGCTATTAAGGTAAGAGTAGAAAAGCTTTGTCCCCTTCCTTTTTTCTTCATGATCCTTTATTTCATTTAAAATCTATATTCAAAAACCAATTTTCCTTTTTTTAGTCACAATTTCATTTTTGTAAAGCTAAAAAATTGATAATCATTTAATTTATCTAAAGCTTTATTGTAGCCCTGATTATCATACCAGCCCTACAGCAAAATGTTAGAAACTAATAGCTACTATATTTCTGTATTATATTTGGCTGTGTATTCTTGTTAGCAGCTTTGGCGGAACGCAGTGCTCAAGGGCTAAATCAAGTACAATGCTAAATGTCTTGCACATAAATAAGAATATGAAGAAATGCGCTAAATCAAATCCTAACTTATTCAAAAGTCAATTTCTGCCAAATATCTTACACGCTAAATATAATACATTTACAGTATTTCCTTGTAACTTTTGAAAATGTGAAAAAATAAGATTTTGAAGATATCTGTTCACTTTCCACTTAAGTAGGAATATTATACCCAAAGCGTTAAGCCACCCTATGCTTGCGCTATTGTTTTCATACTTAAGTGTCTAAGGGAAAAAATCAAGACTGGGCAAACACTCTGCCATATTACTCCAATTGTTATTTATTATCAAGTTATTAAAAAAGAAAGTTGTTTCATCTTTAATATGATGCTTAACCTTATGTGACTACATGTAATAATCTGTACACATCAGCCTATTATTGTTGTTTATGTACCTTTCCTTTTCTGTGGTGCGACCCCGACATGGACGTCTTTGAGTTTACTGGCCAGTTCTTTAACAGAGGATCTTTGCTGGGCAACAAGAAGGTCTTTTTTGGGCTCTTCTTTTTTCTTCTCTATTACCTGGAATAAAGAACATTAAACATGTTAATATTGCCCATGAAAACTCCCCATCCCCACAGAAATCATAACTTTAAGAACAATATCCTGAAAGTTAAATTTGGCCAGATATTACTAATATCTGCTAAATATTTTGAAAATTAAATATCCTTAAAAAAAATCATAAAACAAATGAAAAAAAAAACACTTTTACCACCTGCTTTCCTTTTTTAGTGACCCAAAGAACTATAGTTATGAGAAGAGAATGTTTTTTTTTCTTTCTTCTTTCTTTTAATCTTTTTTTATTTGGCTAAATTCAAAGAATTAATTTAAAAATCTCCCCTTTCAACAATAAATTCCCCCTGTCCATACCTTGACAAAGTTGTCGGGGAACATGCCCTTTTTGCCGTTCAGCTCCCCCTCCCACCAGCCCCCCTCTGACGTCTGGACATTCTTGATGATGTCCCCCACTTTAATGGTAAGCTCATCCTCCTGTTCAGCATCGTAATCAAATTCCACCAAGACTTCAACTGCAAAGGGGAAATCTTTTTTAAGTATCTTAGTTGAATTTTCAAATCAAGGTAAAGTAATATGTGGCTTACAAATTATTAATAAATATTCTATTAATTGTTACAATTCAATTTTCAGCACTGACCTCACAATCTACTGTAAAATCACGCATTTTCGTGGGGTCAAATTTTCGAGGTAAAACGGAAAAGATATGTGCTTGTGGGGATTTGATTTCGTGGTTGGAAAATGTTTAGAAGTAATGCAAATGAAATTTGACACTCCGTGGTGGTCATAAATTTGTAGGTCTCTCCATACCTTGAAAACAGCAAAAATTAAAACCCCCAGGAAAATGAGTGATTTCACTGTATCATAAACCATGTAAACTGTAAACATACTTACCTTCATCACTGAATCAATTATTAATAACTAGTAATTATAATTATTAAATAACTATCCAGTGATCAGTTAGAAATTCTCATTTGAACTTAATTGTTTTTTTTTAACACTGAGGTTAATTTTAGCTTGCATGGTTTTAATACTTTTTTTTCATTCAATTATACAAGAAAAAATATCAAAAATTAATTTACCTAAGCTGCAAAGCTCAGGGATAGAAAATGCTTTTTATTATAAAAAAAAAAATCATATCTAAAAACAAACTGTGAAATATCCTAGATATCCTATATATGTACAACATGTTGTCCTTTGATTTATAACATAATTCTTGCCCATATAATTTTTAGTATGTTTAGTGTGCAAAAAATGCTACACAGAAAATGTTTCCTCAATATTTGGCCAGGAATAACTATCAGGAAATACTTGTAATAGATTATTTTTTTAAACACTCAATGTAACCAAATATCCATAAATTTAAAATGATAAAAATCTCATATCAACAAAAAAAGGGAGAAAAAGTAAAATGCTTCCTATTCTAGTAGACTGTCAAGCTAAGATAATAACTGAACTTATAATAACTATTGCCAAGGCTTTGAGAGAGGAGTTTTAAAAACCTTTTGATTAAACTGCACTGTGCATCTGTAGGCCAACATGATATATGCTCGCTCTTCAGTAATAAAATACTTGAGATATATACCTAAGTTTTGAAGTTATCATATCATTACTGAAATGGTTTATACAATTGAATATATTCTACTCTCAACACTAGACCAATTAGGCATTTGAGAGTCAAGCATCTTTTCCTGTATTTATGTCACATTGTCCTCACAACAAATCTGATATTTTTTGTGAATGACCTCCTTAAAAAAATCTTAATTTTTTTTCGAGGGTAAGCGCTTCATTGTTTATTGAATGACACTACTTCACAAAAGTACAATAAAAGTTTCTGTTTTGTGGAATGTGACTATTCATGTGCTCAGGTAAAGCCCTATGTTGACATCATGATTCTGGAATGTTTACAACACCTGAACGACTCAAGTGGCTTGATTATCATTCAAGCTTCAGGGATGTAAAAATTGTGAAAGAAAAAAAATAAGGAGTGTCGGGAAAAAGTTTCCATCGTTGAAAATTTTGCATCATTTGGACACTGTCAGAAAGGTGTTTTATCATCTGTCAACGACTTCCTGACCAAACGTGAAATATTTTGGCGCTTAAATGAAAACACCACATACCATGCAATATGTATCACTATCATTTGATTGAAAAGTTGAGTTTATACATTTTTTAAAAGAACAACATATAAAACAAGTCTTACCCATTTTGAAATAGTTAGAAGTATCAAGTTGTCAACTCATTTCTTTCGTACAATGACTTACAAATATGGCGGAAAGTCACGTGACCATACAAAAACCTTTCTAAGCCTATAGCTTATTTCAATATAGTAGATCAAAGTAACCGGTGAAAGTAAAAACGTGAAAGATGTGTGTAAACAATGAAACTTATGTTTTAAAATAAAAATAATACAGATTAATTAAATAAAATCTTTTATGGGCTAAAGTTTTATATTTTTTTCAATACCGTCGAGCTAGCTTTCATGAAATTATCATGTTTACTTCCAGGTGCATTTTCTCGTTGCAAACTTTTTAATATTATAATAATTGACCTTTTAACCTTGAGTTTGGAGTTTTGTTGAACTTAAAAAACAAATTTGATTTCATTTTTAAATGGTTTGAGCAAGTGATTTCATTCTACACAAGCTTATTCCCTGTGACGTTGAAGACCTCCCCTTGAATGCAATTAATTAAACAATTTGACCCTGTGATGACCTTGACCTTTGAATTTGATTCACTTTAACCTTGGTTATATCTTTTTTACAGTTAGACACGGACTTTATTTTTTGGCATATGTATTTTTCGTGATAAGACCCTCCATTCGGTACAAACAATCTACCCTTTGACAATGACTTCATCGAAGCAAACCACGGCCATAGGCGCTCCCCATGTGGTTTACCTCGACCAAAACCTTGGAATGGTTGCTAGGACTTTGCTATTTCACATGTCTTGTTCCTTGTGGCAAGACCTTCCCTTAGTTACCATGCACATTTCGACCGTTTGATCTTGAGTTTTTAACATGACGAGTTTTCAGTAGTAGGTAAAAAGTACAAGGTCAAAGTCAAAAAAGTACTCAATTAAGTAGATCTTATCATTTTGAATATGAAAGTCCTAACACAAACCATAAGTGCTTTATTGGTTTCAGAATGGTGTATTTTCTGTCTTATGTGTTTTTGAATTTTGAGTTTAATATACTCCTATTATAAACAGATAAAGTAACTTGAATAACACTAAAGCACATATGCTATTCAAAACTGCAAAAGCAATGATCATGATGATAAAGGTTAATTTGTCAGAAGAAGGGAAGGTGAAACTCCAAGGTCAAGGTCACAAGAGTAAAAAAAAATAGTTTCCTAAGAAAGTTCTTGGCATAAGGAATTTGCATGTACATGTATGTGAAATAAGAAATATTTGTTGAAAAATATTTTAAATATCGCGCGGGAATTAGGGCTTATTTTGTAGCTCACTTGACACGAGTTATCCTACTTTTAATACTCTTTTCGATGAGAAGGTAAGAATCTCCCTTATGCAATCCATCAATCGATTCCTGCATCAGCGATTATCATTATAGATGAAATTGACGACTTTATACCAAATCGTGTAAGTATTTAACACAATTCGATCAGGAAATTTTAGTTATTTAATGTCGAGAATCAAATGTACTTCATTTATTCTTTCCCTATGGTTGAAAACTTGCACAGTTTTCTTCACAACAGTACAGGAATTCGATGATATCAATTGTATCTGTATTTAGTGTTAACCACAGATCTATTCTAGAGTAATGGTACAGGTGTACAAACACTATCTTTATAGCCTATTCTTGAAAGGCAGCAGTTACTATTAACAGTGTGTAGACGGAGATATCTCGATACTACTCAAGCAACTCACGTTGTTGACTAAATCCTCAATATAAACACAGAAGCTTGGGTGTGTAATATTAAAAAAATCATATAGGTGCCTATGTAATACTAATAATATGTTTACGGTGTGACCGTTGGGGCGAGCACAGTTGTGACCATCTAAAACACTTGAAAACTTGAAAAGCTATACTTCAAACATCAAGTCGCGCGAGACATCTCGACTATCTGTGACTTCAGGCGACAGCCGATCGTCTGGTTGAAACTATAGATCTAGTGCACTTTTGGTCGAAAAACATTGCAGAGTTATTTATTGTTTCTTTGAAATATAATTACTACAAACTGAAAGCCTTTTATGCTTTACGTTATTATTTATTTATTTATTTATTCGCGCAAAGGACATTGGGTAGTAAAGGAATTCTGGGAATGTTTCACAACAAAATTTGCTTGACATATCAGTGATTTTTCTACACTCAATTTAGGTCCGAATATCGGCCCTTTCCCCTCTCAAAAATTACCGATTTTTTCCCAATTTTCAACTTCTTTTTTCCCAAAAATAAAACGTATTGTTTTGGTTGTATTGAATTTTTTATGTACGACTTATCTAAATTGGAACGCTATTGTTTTTGGTCATTCAGACGCTTGGATTAATGGCGAAAACAGCAGTTTATTTGTGTGTTTGCAAGACTTTGAAAAACACATTGGATGTCAAACTTGTGTGTCAGTACATCGTAAGAAATTTAATATGCATGTGAATCGGTTAAACATAGCTTTATTTGTAAATTTCAAGTACTAATAGTTCTACAACAAGCTTCCTTGATTTCACGAAAATTAAACTGTTTCTTCATCCTGCAGATACTAGCAAAACTAGAAAACAGCAATACATGCTTGTAAATCGTGTCAAGATTATTCCAGCTCCAAAGCGAGAAATAACAAGAAATTGGGAGTGATTTTTTTTCTCAATTATGTCTACCATTATGGCAAAAAATGGAATATAGGACAATCAAAGAACAAAAATTAAAGAAAATTAAAAATGTAGAACTGTGTCCATTTTGTTGAAAAAGTTTGTAGCAAATAAATTAAATAAATGATATTACATTTACTTATATATTTTATTTTACTTGTCAATATATGAAGGTTAATAACAATTTTATTGTTTTTCCAAATTTGACACAAATGTCAACAATTTTTCCCAATTGAAAAGACCCAGGCCCCTTTTAAAAATTGTAGAAAAATCACTGCCTATGTACAATTCCAATTTTCCTCTATTCTTACATGTTAGTTTATTGAGCTTCGCGACGCTCGCTGTACTCGCTATAACACAAGGGAAGATGCCATTTTGGACCCCTTCCTCATTTCATCCTCTGTTTTCATTATACTATCCCGTATTTTACGGATTTACCGCCTCTTATCTGTCATAAAGACATATACATGAAATGCTTGAATTTTCTCTTTGGAGCCTCTATAATATAATATATTTTATTATAAAATAATATAATCCAAACAGGCTCTTTAGGACATATTTATAGGGGACAGAAAGTGAAAGTAACCTCAGCTACAGCATTTTACTTTCAAATATGAAAT
>PRKT01000016.1:1082877-1095498 GCA_003671525.1 Saccostrea glomerata | reverse complement strand
CGTCATAAGAAATAAAGGAAAAAATATTCAGTGGATGTAAGTATAGCATTATGAAGCAGGCTGTGACATGGTTTCTGCTTGGGTTACCTGAGTCAATCAACTTGTTGAAGTTTATCCATCTGTTATGCAGAGGTTCAGCTATTTCTTCCCTGAAATCAATCAATTTTACCTTTATACTAAAGAATCTATGGAATCAATAAAGATTTAGGAGCAGAAATACATTCCCTTACTAATCTCCCTTCCTTCCCAGGGGGTCTGAAATATTGAAAATGTATTACATGTTTGAAAATACAAGGACATCTAGCAGTAAAGATGATTGTAATGAGTAGCAAGCCCTTTCCCAGAACTGTAAAATTATTGCTTCCTCAGTTCAGGAATCAAAGTTGGGATGAATTCTTTAATACAGTGTATGTTTGGAAATATGATTTATTCATGGACATTAGCATGGTCCTTATAACTGGTTATCATAAAACAGATCATAGGAGGGGGTTTAATTAATCATGTACTCTACACTCTTTAATTAGTGCCTTGTTTCCTATAGAATTTATTTAACTTTTAGATTAAGATTTTTGATTTAAACATTTTTTTTCTAGAATTTTTTTTTCACACTGTTGTTCACTTCTTTTTTCTTCACTTGAACTTTGCACACTGAGAAATCCGAATGATTCCTGTATCTTGTCCTGGTCAGTATACGTAGATTCTATTGATTTCACGTCACCAATTTAAAGCTTCAGTAATTTGTTCCTTCGTTTGTGTTTTATGGTGATACATTTGTCAAGTTTGATTATGGGAAACAGTCCTGTTCATTCCGTGATTGCTATTCTGCAAGAGGAAATAGAATAATGGCCACCAGGAAAAAAATTGCCAACTATCATTACATCAGGATTTTCTGGTAGATCTTGTAGCTATTTGCTGGATGGTCAGATAATCAATTGTCGATGCTTCGCTCTGACAGTCTGAGGATGAATCCAAGCCAGGGAATGATAGGAATTTAGCTCCACATGAATATGTACTCTTCTGTCATTGGAGGAGGGAAATGTGCATGAACTAAACAAAATTAGATTTTATAAAACATAAAGTTAACTTCATTTGCACATTTTTGATAGGGTTTATAGCATGGTATTCTAAATTTGTAATAATATGTAGACTTAAAAGAAATGGCTTAAGAAAGGAATGCCAGAATATGCAATCAAATGTCAAAATTAACTCTATACTTGATGTTCAATATCTGATCATTTTTCCCCTTTCTTTGTAGGTTGAGAAGAAGTTAATTCGAGCAGAAATGCAGATTGGCTAGAACAACATGTGACATGTAATGGTTAATTCTAGAAGATGAAAATGCCATTAATGAATTAGGTAAGAAACATGTACTGTACATAAGGCACAGATACGGCAAAACACACTAATGGTCAATTCACCCCCGTTTAGTTCAGAGATCAGGTGATGTAAAATTATTTCCTGTATAATAAAACCTGGACTTAATATTGGGTATAATAAATTACATTGTAATGAATCAAAAATGTATGCTCTTTATGTAACCTGTACGGTATACAGTAGTTGTAAAACTTTCAAATACAGTAAAACTTTAATATTGGAGTTCAGTTTAAATTAATTTACTTCACAATTAAGGAGGAACAGGACCTTTAGCTGACAAAATTCCTGTCAATGAATTTTTTTCGTATTTTTTATATTACTAATTTAATATGTGCTTAACATTTTAAAACGGTCCTGTCATGGGATTTCTTGACTTATTTTAAAGATATCGCCCCACAAATACCGCCCTGTTTAGAGTTTGTATAGAGTTTAGATACTTCATGTTAACGGGCCCATAACGGAGTCCATAATGCGAATTTTTAAGTACAAACGATAAATATGATAGATAACACTATATACTCAAATACTTCATAATATTCATAGTGTTTAAATTATCTGAAAGCAATTGTTTTAATTTTATATAGTATTTGGGTGGGATAATTTCTGCATTTTTCAAGGCAGCTTCAACGACAAAAACCTCATTTGGAAAAATTCTGTCAATAAATATTTCTAAATTTACGATTGAATGTCAGTCCTTCATCGTAATTATTTACTGCATAAATATCACAGGGTGAAGCTAACCTCAATATCGCACAGGACATCGTTGAATTAGACGTAAGCATGATAAAAACGCTTAAGGTTTGTATTTTCCGAGTGCGGGAAATCAATTGTGACGTCATACGAAAATATAAACATTCAAAATTATCTAAATAGAGAGAATATCTGCTACTTAACACTAAAAAACATTAATTTTAAAAAATCTACTTCAGAAATTTATCACGATACATTGACTGTAACCTGTTTATTATGAAATAAAACTGATCATGACGGGTGTGTGTACTTGATCTCGCTGCACTGAGAATTCAAACACTACGTCTATGACGTCACTGACGTCAGACTGCAGGGTAAAGAGAAACAAATGAGTGGATTGGGCAACTTTACAATATATAAATGATGGCAAGATCTTTAAAAAAAATATTAATAAAAATTTCTAATATTAAATGTTTAGAAAACAATTATAGAATTTAGAATAAAATTACACAAGAACTGTTGATTTTAACAACGTTTAACATGTATATCATCACCGATTATGAAGTTATATGTCTTTTTAGTCATGTGACATGTGCCCTGTCTCCCCTTGATTGCACTAAGCTGAGCTTATTCAAATTAAATTTTGCCAAACATGAACTAAATATGAGGTTTATTTGAAGTCTCAAAATTTGTATTTGGGAAACACTGTATTGACAGTTGATTCAAAAGATTCTCATACACAGCTCAGTTAGAGTCAAGATATAAAAAATAAGGGTTTGGCAACAAGGAATATGTGACTGTGAAATATGAAAGCCATTACTCCAACCAATCAAAAGTTAAATAAGGAGATGATATATGTACCGTAGTCAATAATGTAAACCAGGAAAACCAAATCCACTTATCAATGTCGAAATACTGAAGTTCACCTTTGCTTAATTTCATTCAATTAGAATTATGATTGGAGCAAATTACTTGGGATTTGACCAATCAGACTCTGAGAAGACATCCAATATAGAAAAATGTTTAATTAAAGGAAGAACAAAATAGGCTATTGGTATTATAATACATTGTAGCAGCAGATCTCTTTTACATTGTTTTATGTGCAGATTGTAATTGCAAAAATGTATGAAAATTAGTAGCAATTGTTTGAGTAATATTTTAATGCTTGATGTGTGGGCTAGCTTGATTGAAATAGATGATTCATTATATGCGGTAATTATATCATCTCTGACCCATTTTTTGACTGTATTGTATTTTTTTGTTTTAAATTAATTTTTCCTGAATTTGCTTCAGCGCAATATATCTGATAATAGGGGGTGTACAGTTTGTAAACTCAATTTTCTATGTAAAATTTGAAAATCCCTATAATTCTCTCCCCTTTCCAGTTATTTGACACTTAATTTGCCTGGAATAGGGAATAGGTGTATGTATAATTATTCTGTCTATGTATAAGTGTTACTTGATTGCCTGCAAGCTTTTAATTGATGCTGCTGAGTTTTGAACTCATTGTAACAATTAACTGAAGCACATCATCAATGTCAAGTCTGCAAGATGTCTGGAAAGTATAGAAGCCGATTGTTTTGTTGCATGTGAGCTTCTTTTTATCAGGATTATAGTGTTACAATTTAAGGTTAAATACAATTTTCTACTTGATTTTTTTAGGCTTTATGTCAAGGTAATAAGTCTTTGCATTTTATGCATCATTGAGTACTAGAACAGTCAAACCTTAATTGTTATTTTGAACTCGATGAGACTGAGAAAAAAACTTCAAGATACCCAAGGGTTTCAAGAAATTGAGGATAAAATGATTTTTTAAAAATGTGCTTCGGACTTGTAAATCATTTTGCATATCCTATCTAGACTAGGTAATGGAGATATCAATGTTTGAGATACCTGAAGTTCAGCTGTATATGTAATGTTTTTCATCTTTTGAAGTCTTTTTTTAAAAGTGCTTCAATCATAAAGATTCAAAGATTCAATCTAATGTTATAATCATTAAGAGAGATTTTTCCCTTCAGAAAGATGAGGACAAAGGTTAAAGTTTATTTATAGGCAGATCACAGCTTAGGCTATACATAATGTGTTTCCACCCAATAAGGTTTTTTTTTGGAAACATTGATTCACAAATAGCATAATAAGAGTATATGTAGTGAATCCTACACATTTCACGCCTCATCCATAATGAATTTATAATCATTAATATTCTGATCTGTCAGCTTTATGTATTGACAATTTGAGTTATTCAGTTTTATATTCCCATTCATTGGTCCAATCATTCTCTATTGTACCTAAGAAGCTGGAAACTCCACTCGGCTTCTATTTTTGTATCTTGCATTGTCACATACAGGACAACTCCAATTGAATTATCGGATAAAGGCGGAGAAGGTTACAGTCAGTGGAAACTGGCCTGGCGGATTGAAACCTGTGAAATAGAAATGCGCAAGTGTTATTGATGAGAAAAGCACATTTTAGTGGCAATTATTGAACCGTTAGGCGGACTGGAATATACCTCAACGGAGTGTCAAAAACGTGCATATGATTCCAGCTTTTATACTGATGTCTGATCAATATGCCTGACGATTGGGCAGCCTTATATTGATACAGAATCTGATAAGTCATGCTTTTCCGACAATTCCTGATTTAATTTCGACATAGTGGTCTCTCTAGACACAATCAGGTTATATAATCTCGTACAAAATCATCCATTGTTTGCCGGATTTTTTGGTTGCTGCTGCTGATAGATTTGTCAGAGAGGATGATATTTTCACCCTGGAGCAGATTATACATGGTGTCGTGTGAGATTGTTTGATATTACTGGAAGGATATTAGTTTTTCTTTGGATTTAATTGTATTTGATGGATTTTTTTTTTATTCGCAGAAAGTGTAATTGATGAGTTTTGGTCAGATTAAGGCTTGAAAAATGAAATATAACTTAACTTTAACTTTATAAATATTAAACTGAATTTGAATTTGCCAACACTGTTATGATGATCAGGAATTTTTAGTAAGCAATATGGTACATTCCTTAATAATGAAAATACTGAAGCTTTTTCCATTGCAATAGCCAGGAATATAAGCAAAGGTGTGTCAATTTTTATCATTATTAGGTCAAATCAATTTATTCTTCCCACTTTTTGTTTGACATTTCGTATACCAAGGAATCTTGCGTACACGATTCTAGGAAATCATGCTTCTCCAGTAATCTTTATTGCATGATTTCCTCTGTTAAACTTTTCGTTTTCTCACCTTATGCAAGTTAAATTCATCTTTTTGCAATTTAATTTGCCAAGAAAAGATAAAAGTGATTGAGTGACAATTAAAACACTTGCATCATATTTTTTTCAACCACAGGTTGATCTTAAGGAGCTATAACTGTGTGCCATCTCAAATACAGAGCTGCATTCAGAACAAATTTATCATTCCTGGGTTTCTATAATGACCCTACAATCGGCATAACACCTGCCCCTTCAAGCACCTAGATAGCATTTACATGTGGAACTGAATGGTTTGGATGTGTTACCAAGTATTTTCATGTTTTTCCCACTGCAAGTCCTAGTCAGCTGTATTGGATAATACTTCTCAGACCCCCTGATCAAACTGGAAATATATTTACCGATTTCTGTGCTGTATTTATAGTTTTTCCCCATGGAGAGTGATATCTGCGATTCGAGGATTGATTTAACTTAGATACGATTGTTATTTAATTTCTTTTTCCCCCACAGCATCATGGGATGTACAAGGTAGGCCATCGTTATTAAATGTTTGATCTCGTTTTTTCTCACTGTATGCATGCCAATTTTTCCCCCCACTAGAGTAGAGTCATTCTCAAGCTTTTTTTTTTCCTCCCACTTAATGCCTTTTAGCACTTGGAGTTCATTTAGGTACATTAACAAACTTTTCCTATAAATTTATGTTGATTTTTTCCCCTTCTTTTCATTCTTTTTCTTTTGGGACTTTATTATGTTTTACACCTGAGGTAGTTTGAGATAGTATATTTCTCTGTGCTTTGTTCATCGTTGTTAGCCGATATATGTATCACTGTGCAGGAGAATGACTTATTTACATTTACAGAACAGAGAATTTGTATAGTTCGGTTTTCTCTAATTACGATGCTTTTATCAAAGAATCTTGCAAGCAGGAAAAGTTGGCACAACACCTTGACACACATTTGTTCAATATAATGATGTATGCTTGTACAACAACATGTTCAAGTTGTTTTTTATAATTATTTAAATGGTACCTGTTTTAATATTTGGACCTAACCCGATCAAAATTAACACAAAATGAATAAAATTCTAATTTATTGCCTCATCATGTATTTACAATGAAGAAATCTATTTTATTGTCAGGTTCTATAATTTTTTAACCCTTATAACACCTAATCAGACTAGTGTTCTTAGGAAAATGTTATTTATTCCAATAATTGTACAATTATGGTCGGGATCGGTTTAATTTTGATCGGGATTGGCCAAAATTTAAAAAAATTAATTTCTCTAAAATTTAGCTATTTTGTTTCAATTTCTTTTATAAATATGATTAATGAACATGTTATTCCCAGTTGTGGCTGGTTTTAAGAAGATTTTAACCACAAGTTTAAAAAAAATCATAAATTATGTTTTTTATTTTCATAAATAATTTTTTATAAAAAAAATTAAAAAGTTTAACCTGACTTTCTTTACATATTTTATTAGGTATTCATGTGATGCATTCATTTACAGCAAAAATTTTACAAGAAAGCATCTAATTTGGATGTAATTAATTTTTTCCATTTTCTTTGAAAAAATACAAAAAAATTCATATAAAATAATTAAGAGCTAATGTCGGCCTCTCAATGCTGAAACCATTGTTTAAAAAGGTTGACTCGGAGATCTATAAAATAAAAAGTTGGTGTGGCATTCCTCCTTAATGTAAATATTTTTTTTTAATCAATTTAAAAAGCATCAATTTCTCAATGAATACAAATTGCAATATTTTTTGCTGAAACACATCATTAGAAATTTTTTTATCATTAAAATATCTCGCTGTGAATTTAAAATGAGGAAAACATTAAATTTTGCTCTACCTAAAATTCACCCATATGCTTTTCATATTTGTGATTTTTAACAATTTATCTATTAAAATGTTTTGATATCATGTACAGGGATAGTGGAAATGTTAAAGCTGGCCTCCAGTGAAATGTAAATTCAGTCCATATATATTGGCACTCTAAGTAGCAGATGTTTAGTTATGTGTGTTATGGATGTCACCCTATCTGTTTGTGAGTGCCATACTTTATAGAAGTAGTTTGTAATATTGTAGTAATACACTGTATCTGAAACTTTACCTATTTAGGCCTCCAATTAAGGCCTTGTGTTAATACCAAGATTTATACAGATGAAAAGTTTAATTTAAATTGAATCAAATTGTAGCACTGTCTTTGATAATCATAAATTTTTAAGTGAGATTATGAGTTCACAAGCTCACAAGTTGTACTAAATGAATAACGTATTAGACATATGTTACATTGATCAATGTTACATTAAAGTCAGTAAAAGGACTTAGGGGGGTGGTTGCATTATGTGCATTCTAATTCTAATCCCTAATCTAATTTACTATTTTTTTTATACATGTATATAAACAAAATGAAAAAAAAGAGGAAAATGGCTAAATAAAAGCTAATACAGGAAGATTTCATACTTTTTTTTCTTATATTAACTTTATTAAAATTTAAGGACATTCAAAATGATTGGGAGGATCCAACTCCTCTCCCAAAATTAAACTTGAGCTGGTGTCCCAATTTTAAATGAAGTTTCAATATTTTGGAATATATTTATATACTTGTATTTTGGCTACAGGTAAATTCCATGGTCTAATGATATGCCACTACACTGTATAAGGAAACTTTCAACCAATTTTACTGATATACTACATGCATTGGATGACCTTTATACCTAGGAATCAAATTGATAATAAAAAGGGCCATTTTCTTACTAACAATTATCAGACGTATGATTAAATCAAGCCTTCGCTAGCTTCTTTTTATTTTGATTGTCACTTCATGGCATGAAGTTTACGCCATCTGTCCATCCGTCTGTCTGTCATGCTTTTGGGTATCCATCTCTTATCTGCAACTTCTCTTATACATGTACCACTGAATGACTTTGATGAGACTTTCACAGAACCTTTGGTACATAGTGCCATGTTATACAACTCCTACTTTACTCTTTGATGCGACACATATTTTGGGTACCCATCTCTTATCTGCAGCTCCTCGACTGAATAAAATTTGATGATACTTTCACTGATATGTACTTTAATTATTACA
Organism: Saccostrea glomerata; assembly: GCA_003671525.1. Taxonomy (NCBI): domain Eukaryota; kingdom Metazoa; phylum Mollusca; class Bivalvia; order Ostreida; family Ostreidae; genus Saccostrea; species Saccostrea glomerata. The sequence goes on along the minus strand of PRKT01000016.1, from coordinate 1,087,130 downwards.
TAATGCCATTGTGCACCTTCTATTTTACTTTTTTGATCTGACACTTATTTCTGGTCTCCCAGAGCAAAACATGGACATAAGCATATGGGAGGCGGGGGGTATCATTTAGTGAGCTCAGTGCTCATAGTATATCTAGTTTTTCTGGTATACAATAGGAAAAACTGGGGACAATGCAAAGTAACTGTTCCATTCAAAACTTCAGCTGTACATTATAAGAGAGAAGTATAATGCCACTCCAGTTTGTTTACATTGTACTCCTGCTGGTTTTACTGGGTTAAAAACGTGCAAAAATAACATTAAAAAAGTGGGAGGGTATATTGATCAGGATGTCCATTCCTCTGTATGTCCATTTTTGTCAATACATTCTTTTTATTTCAAACATTTATATCTCAGAAATGGATAACAAAAAAAAATTATAGCATTATGCAAAAATAACTTTGGTGTACAACAGAGTAAATTCTATGTAACCATAATATTAGTTAGATTTTGTACAAACATAAAGGTACAAATACATTGAACTTTCATCTTTAGCCAAGGAGGGAAAAAATCAATATAATACAGGATCATCATTCCTGCCTGTCATTCATATCAAAATGGAATTTGTGGACATTTATTGATTAAACTAGCTTCATACAGTCTTTAATTGCCTGTAATTTACTTAAAAAATCAATGTGTTTACCTTGATCTGGCTCTGTACACATTGCTGTGAGTGTACGAATAGAGGCAGCAAATTTAATTTTATCTCCACGCGAGATATGTATTCGATGGCATATTTTGCCATTAGGAAAAGATGCTGACCAAAATAATGTTGCATTATCACCTGATGGGTACAGAGATGTGGATATATACGTGATAATATGTCTGTGGCATTTTATAATCAATATCTTAATGACAATATTGACCACGCTGCTAGGAATAGATTGTTTGCTTATACGTACTCAGTGTATGCGTTTGTGCTACAATGACATCTTTGCGTTAAATACGTCAGACGTTGCTGGGTTTTTCTGTCACATCGTCGTCTGAGGTTATGAAGGGATAAAAGAGAGAACCAATTAAGAGGAAGAAATAGAGTTCAATGTTTGATTCTTTAATGTCAGATGGTGTGCCTGTTTATACGTGCAGAAATCGTATTCTTTTGGAAAGTTTTTTTCCTCTTGGATTTTTACAAAATTGCATTGTGCTTTTTAATTCTTTTTTATTAATGAATGTAAGATTCTGAAAGAAGAACTCAGTAGTGGGAGGCTGGAATTGTCTGATAATCTAGTCCAAAATTTCAAGTTTTAATTGATAACGTTCGCCTCATTATTATCAACCACAAAGTTCTTTGAGCCCACTGGATCTGGTGTAAGTGTCAGCTCAGAGTAAAAAGTCAAACTAACATGTTATTGTTCAAAACCACCATTTGTCAAACAGATCAAAGATGAACCTGTAGTTACAAACATTAAAGAACTTACGAAGACCAAACCAGTTTAATTTTGTTTTGAGCAAGGTTGCTGAAGATTGTGTCATGTGTTCCACTTAGCTCTGTGCAGCTTGTGACTTAACATTGAAATACAGAGCACTTCCTGTTGGTAATTTAACCGATTCAACACTAAGACATTTTTTCGGTACTTGGATTCACAATAGACTGTGTGTGCATGTACTTGATACAAAATGGCTCAGAAGTCTAGTGGATGTTTTTTGGGATGTTTATTCAGAATATGGTATAAAACTTAATTAACAGATGCTTTACAGAGATAGCCTTTTTGTGCTTTTTGGTAGACTATTTTTGGTGACACAAATTTTGTTGTAATATATTCTTCTCTTCTTCTGTTGCTTATTATTGACACATGAAAATTAACAAACTACTGGCATATTTCAAACAAATATTAATTTTGCTGTGAATTTTTGAACTGCCTTATATTGATGGACTGAATGATGCAATTTTTTTCTTTGCTAAATTACCATGTGGTATTTTCAGACCTTTTTACTTAATACTTATAAATTATAATACATTATACAGTAAAAAGTGAATTAATGATAAATTTTATTTTTTCTTTCACTTTCAGTTCATCCAAGTCTCAAGAAAAGTCCAAAAAGGGATCCCCAACACCCAGTAGTAGCTCAGTTGAATACAAAATGGCGGGCAAGGACTTCCTGCAGCCCAGCTTTCCAGCCCCCAACTCCCAGCAGAGGCTCTCTGAGACGCGGAACAAGGTGGCCCTCAAGCCAGGGCGCTCACTGATGGACTGGATCCGCCTGGGAAGAAGCGGGGAGGATCTAACAGGTGTGGGCGGTAAAATTCTGGAGGTGGATGCAGAGGAGTTAGCAAAGCATAATAGAAGAAATGATGCCTGGATTGCTTTAAGAGGTAATTTTAAAAAATAGAGAGGGAAGCAAGGTGCGCAAAGATGTCAATCTTGTAGAGAGCTTATTTAGTCAATGTGTATAAATTCAAGGAGAATTCTACACATCATTCAAAGAAATTCTCATGTATCGATCGATCTACATGAAAAATATATTTAAAATTCCAATCCTCTTTCAATGGAAATTTTTGGGCGGAATTTTGTCGTCATATTCACATTAAACTTTACCCTTGAGTATTAAGATGTCTTTCAAAAATGTTTACCTATACATTTTAATTCTATCAAATTACTAAGTGGGCAGAAATGGCCTGAAAATTGAATAACATCATATTGTTTGAATGTGAGCAACATATTAGAAAAAAGGTCAATGGTATTTCATTAGAGATATTTGTTCAATGCTCAGCAATTTGGTAAGAAAGTGGCATCGAGTGACATTTTCCCCAAGAGAGAATCTCTGGCTAATGCAGTGTTCTTTAGTGACATTTATTTGGTAATGTCAGCAGAATTTGTTCTCCTCATTGCATCTGATTAGAACAGCTGAATTAGGGATTCATTTGAAGTCTACGGTCATTTTTCAATCTATCAAAATTAAAAATAATTTTAAGAATCAAAGAAAAAAAGTGTGGCCCTATTTTGGAGTCCTGTATACAGGGAAATTTTCGCCCCCATTTTATTTTCGCCCCTTTCGCCCTTGTCACAAGTGGGAGAATTTAAAACATGGCGAATTCAAAGAACACGATGTAAATTCTTATACAGGACCGGGACTAGGCGAATTTAAAATGGGGCAAATATGTTAGCAAGGTTAAATGGGCAAAAATAACACAGGGTAACTATAACCCTGAGTGTATACAGTATATCCCAGTGTCAGTGAAATGCATCGTCTCAAGCCACGGTCTGGAGTCCGCATATAGCTCTCTCCTACCCGTGGCTGCTTGATCACAAAAAGTGTCGTAATCTTGAATATTTACGCCTCTCTATTGTGGCGTCATATTTAGTCAGTGGCAAGTTTTGTTTCCATCGCAATTGAAATCAACAACTGACGTCAACAGTATACAATAAATATTTCCTATACTGCGATTGGACATTGAAAGGTCGCGATAAAGTTCATTATCCGACCATGCTTTACTCGCATTGGTCAATTTTTTAATGAGCTACGAAGAAATATCTCCTGGTTCAACCACGGCCAGAATGGGAGAGGATCGTACATTTTGGTCGTGGTTTGCGACGATGAGTGAAATGTGATGTCTTGATTTGAAGACTTAATGGTCATGGAGGTTTAAAATTTAAATTTGATAATTAGGGTGAATTCACCATGCATCGGACACATACCTTGCCTCGGACAACTTTAGACATTAAATTCTCTTTCAACTTAAGAGTTCCGTGTATTTATTTGTTTCTGTCTAGAAGCTGAAGATTTAAATTTTTTAATGATACTGATTGTTATTATCATGTTGTGATAAAAATACCCCGAGAATGGCCTTGAAGTTACGTCATATTTTACACCATCAAAGGGGAATAACCAGAAATTTATGATTTTGCGATTTTTAGAGTTATCGTTCTTAAAATTCGACTTCAACGGAACGAGTCAGACTTTGTTAAATAAAGTTAAAGATTGGTAATTTTACATAATTTTTAAAGAAATTTCACTTCAATGTTCGTATAATTCTGTTTAGAGCTGGTTTTCACTAGTATGTTCATTTCTCCGTACATCGGACAAAAATTTACTATGCATCGGACACTTTCCGATGCAATGGTAAGCACTACCATTTTCATACAGAACCCAGCTGATAGCTGTTTTTTGCGGAAAAAGAAAATAAAAACTCTATATTTTCAGTCAAAATACAAGTTATCGATATATGACGTCTGGAATTTGACTCAATTTATTTCTACAAACCAGAGTATGATAAA
>PRKT01000016.1:1066740-1082038 GCA_003671525.1 Saccostrea glomerata | reverse complement strand
AACGTCATCCGCATTTTTTACTTCAGTAGATAAATTTACATGCTTGATTGTTCTGATGACGACCGTCACAGGTCGAAACCGGTCAACAAAATAAATTTACTGCTGCATTCTCACGAAGTGTTGGTGATCTGTTTTATACTTTTAAGTTATTAACTTTAGTTACAGACCCTATTGAATACCTTTCGGTATCCACACGTGAGAATCTTCCGCAATTTTAACCTCAAGGTGTTGGTCTCCAGCTTTTCTTTGTTTTGTATAAAAGATAATAATATATCCATATCAAGCATTTTAAAGCACTTTGATAAAAGTATGATATTTTTCTGGTCAAAATACCGTCCGTCCGATGCATGGTAAACAATGTCCGATCCATGGTGAAATTTGAGTTATCACTAAAAACTCGATTTTTGAGGATATTTCTCAATAAAGAGCATATAATTGTGTCCCAAATTGATATTTTAATCACAAACTAAATGTTAAACTCCATTTTGATAATTTTCCGTCGGTAGCGATATCGCTAGAACTTGTTAAAGTACAAGGGTATCCGATGCATGGTGAATTCACCCTATACCCCCAGCAAACAAAGTTTGAGGGGGTATATAGGAATCACCTTGTCCGTCTGTCTATTCGTCCGTCTGTCTGTGCAAACGTGTCCGGTCCAGATCTTTCTTACGGAGGAACATTAGAATCTACTACTCCACACAAAGATTCCCTATGACCTAAGGGTGTGTCTTGACCTTTACCCAAGGTCATTTGAGGAAGTTCAAGGTCACATGAAGAAAAATTCATAATTCGTGTCCAGTACATATCTTTTTTATGGATAAACTTGGTAGGTTCTAAATTCACACAAAGATTGCACATGACCTAAGGGTGTGTTATTACCTTGACCCAAGGTCATTTGGGGAAGTTCAAGGTCACTGGAAGAAAAATTTCATAATTTGTGTCCGGTCCATGTCTTTCTTATGGATAAACTTGGTAAGTTCTAATTTCACACAAAGATTGCTTATAACATAAGGGTGTATCATGACCTTGACCCAAGGTCATTTGGGGAAGTTCAAGGTCACTGGATGAAAAATTTCATAATTTGTGTCCGGTCCATACCTTTCTTATGGATAAACTTGGTAGGTTCTTATTTCACACAAAGATTCCTCCTGACCTTAGGGTGTGTCATGACCTTGGGTTAAGGTCATTTGGGGAAGTTCAAGGTCACTAGAAGAAAAATTTTATTATTTGTGTCCGGTCCATATCTTTTTTTATTATGGAAAAACTTGAATCTACTACTTCACACAAACATTGCTTATGACCTGAGGTTATGTCACGACTTTAAACCAAAGTCATTTATGCAAGTTAAAGGTCACTGACAGAAAATGTTCATAATTTGTGTCTGGTCTGTATATTTAGTCTATTTTTAGCTCACCTGAGCTGAAGGCTCAGGTTAGCTTTTCTGATCAAAATTTGTCCGTTGTCTGTCGTTGTTGTCGTTGTCGTCTTTGTCGTCATAAACTTTTCACATTTTCATTTTCTCCTCAAGAACCACAGGCCATTTTCAACCAAACTTGCTACAAAGTATCCTTGGGTAAAGGGGATTCAAGTTTGTTCAAATGAAGGGCCATGCCCTTTTTCAAGGGGAGATAATTATGAATTAGAGAAAAATTAATGGCATTTTTAAAAAAATCCTCTTCTCAAGAACCACTGGGCCAGGAAAGATGAAACTCATGTGGAATCATCCTCAGGTAGTGTAGATTCAAGTTTGTTCAAATCATAACCCCCAGGGCTAGGGTGGGGCCAAAATGGCTGACCCAAGTTTTACATACTAGGAAGATATAGGAAAAATCTTTAAAAATCTTCTTCTCAAGAACCACTGGGCCAGAAAAGATGAAACTCATTTTGAATCATCCTCAGGTAGTGTAGATTCAAGTTTGTTCAAATCATGACCCCAGGGGCTAGGATGGGGCCAAAATGGCTGACAAAGTTTTACATATGAATATACAAGTTACAATATTTAAAAATCTTCTTCTCAAGAAGCACTGGGCCAGGAAAGATGAAACTAATTTGGAATCATCCTCAGGTAGTGTAGATTCAAGTTTGTTCAAATCATGACCCCTTGGGCTATGGTGGGGCCAATATGGTCGACCCAAGTTTTACATGGGAATATATATAGGAACAATCTTTATAAATCTTCTTCTCAAGAACCACTGGGCCAGAAAAGATGAAACTCTTGTGGAATCATCCTGAGATAGTGTAGATTCAAATTTGTTCAAATCATGACCCCCAGGGCTAGGGTGGGGCCAAAATGGCAGATCAAAGTATTACATAGGGATATATAGGGAAACCTTTTAAAATCTTCTTTTCAAGTAATTCAAAGCTATGATTAGTGATATTTATATGGAATCATCCTAAGGCAGTGTAGATTCTAGTTTGTTCAAATCATGAACCCCTGGGGGGTTTAAATTCAAGCCCCCCCCCCTCCCCCCACCTCAGTAAACTTTCAGTTCTGATCTGATAAGTGCTTTTTCCTAGCCGATGTGCTCAGGTGAGCGCTGTGGCCCCTGGGCCTCTTGTTTTTATTAGGCTGTGTCTTCATTTCATTTATAAAAAATAATGAGCAATTATGTTCCCCAAACGAAGTTGGGGAACATATTGTTTTTACTCTGTTTATTATTATTATTATTATTATTATTTTTCTTCTTCTTCTTCTTCCTGGAACTTTTTTGTCCGGGAATGATCTTGTAAACTGTTCGTCCGATGTAGGTAAAACCTTTTTAGGGTTAGTAGACATGTTATGTAGATTTGCGGAATCAAGGTCATTTTGCGCGCACGTGCTTGCAAGAGCGTGCACGTGCAACACGTGAAATGACCAATATAGTAGATATAGCCACAACTGTTCTATTTTTAGATGAAATGCTTTGAAACTCATAATGTGAGGATATATTAGTAGTATAGACATGACGACATGGTGAAAATAGCAAGATCTCACGCGCATGCACGTGCACTTCGCTCTGATTGGCTGCAACTAAAGTCTCAATATCTTTCTTGTTTTTTGACGAAATCCTTTGAAATTTTGAACATAGCCATGCATTAGGATATCCTACAACATGAAATAAAGCAATTATCATGAAAACACGTGCATGCACGTGCGCTGCAATCTGATTGGCTGAAACTTTAAACAGCTATAACTCCCTTGGTTTTCAACCAAACAGGATGGGATTTGGAACATAGATAGATATAATGGACTTCTACAAGTAGGTATGGTCACCATGCACATGCATACACGTGCGTGTACATGTGCTGCAATCTGATTGGCTGAAACTTTAAACAGCTATAACTCCCTTAGTTTTCACCCAAACGGGGTGGAATTTAGAACATAGATAGATGTAATGGACTTCTACAAGAAGGTATGGTCACCATGCTCATGTATGCACGTGCGTGCACGTGAAATGAGTAAAATCAAACATACACTTGAATGAGCGTATTTTTTAAATAATTTTGGATTAAATACTTTAATATTCAGTATATTAAAAATATAGATTGTGTAGACAAGATGATATGGTCATGACGCAAATGCATTCACATGTGCACGCGTGCAATGCTAAAGTTTAAATGATTTTTGTACACTTCTTTGTTAATGTTGTTAAAATCTCAGATGCATAGAGGTTGTCTTATTTAATGAAGCTTACAGGAAATATGGCACCGTAAGGGAGTTGGGGAGCGTTTGGGGAACATCTGTAACGGTCCCCGTTACAATTAGCACTAGTTACATTTGCATTTCTCTCTTCTCTTAGATCCATCAAATATTCATGATTTAGCACTTCTGAAAAAACCAGCAGGGGGTATTTTGCCCCGTTTGGACAGTTCTAGTTTAGTATTCTTTAATTTATGAAGCACACAAATTCTATTGACCAGGTAGTTTTTATTAAAGAATTAAATTGCTTTACTGTCAGGTCAGTTAAAATATACTTAATCAGTTTATAATAGGGTGTAGTTAACTGTTAACTGTTCTGAAAAAAAACCCCATATTTCCCATAAATTATAATTAAATGCATGATGTCTATATTCAGATTCAGAGTTACTCATTTGTAATTACTGGTATATATCAAATTAAATGAAAGTTTTATAATGATAATGTAAGAGTTGCATTCTCCTCAATGTGATGCATAAACTGTTTTGACTTAATTTATCAAAGTGTTTGGGTTAGTGTAAGACTGAAAAGGAATAATTGAGATGTGTTTACATGATAGTATGAATAAACATGTAGCCATTTTACTTTAAGGTTAAATCATCTGTAGAAATATTGACTTCATAGAAAAAGCATATCAACCTCATACTCGGTGCTCAGTTGATATGCTTTTCTGTAAACTGAATATTTTTAGCTCACCTCAACGAAGTTGGGGGAGCTTATGTAATACCCTCGGCCTCGGCGTCCCGGGTTAAGGTTAAGTTTTTTGGAGCAGTTTTCTTTTTAAGTGCTTCTATGTCCTATATTGATTAGACATGCATGGAAGATGCTTCTAATGTGTTTCATTGTACCAGTCAAAGTTTCAGATGCTGCAATTTCAGCAAAGGAATGACCATGGTTAATGTTTTTAGAGCAGGTTAACATTTTTGGTGCAGTTTTGGGTGTAGGTCTCATTTCCAAGGAACTATAAGCCCTATGTTGACCAAACTTGTATGGATGGTACATCTAAGGATGCCCATTACCAGGCTAATTGCTTCGGATGCTGAATCTGACCTACATTTTCCGGTTGAGTGAACAGGTTAATCTTTTTGATGCAGGTCTCATTTCCAAGTAACTATAAGCCCTATGTTGACCAAACTTGCATGTATCTTACATCTGAGGATGCACATTATCAGGCTTGCTTCGGATGCTGAATCTGATCTACATTTTCCGGTTGAGTGAACAGGTTAATCTTTTTGATGCAGGGTTCATTTCCAAGATACAATGAGCCCTATAATGACCAAACTTCCATGGATGGTTCATGTTAGGATGCATACTACAAGACATGCTTCAGATGCTGAATCTGACCTACATTTTCTGGATGAGTGAACAAGTTAAAGTTTTTGATGCAGGATTCATTTCCATGTAACTATGAGCTCTTTAATGACCAAACTTGCATGGATGCTACTTCTAAGGTTGCATTCTACCAGGATGGCTTCAGATGCTGAATCTGACCTACATTTTTTTCTGGATGAGTGAACAGGTTAAATTTTTATGCAGGTTTCATTTCTAAGTAACTATTAGCCCTATGTTGTGCAAACTCGCATGGATGATACATCTTAGGATACTAATGGACTTGCTCTGGGTGCTGAATTGATCGACATACATTTTCCAGATAATGGACCAGGTAAAAGATATGGGTGCAGGTCTATCACCAAGAAACTATAAGGCTTAAGAAAAAGGGTATGTCATGCACAGATGATGCATTTAGGGGTGCAGATATTACCAGACTTGGATCAGATGCTGAATCTGACATGCCTTAGCAGGTTACAATTTTGGACTAGGTCCATTCAATCATTTATAAGCCCTTTGGTAAACAAACTTGCATGGATGATGCTTCAAAGTATGCTCAATAACAGGTTGCATCTGGCTTACATTTAACTACTGACTTTATCAGAAATATTGTTTTACAGAAATTTTACTTATAATCTTGCTACCTTCACAGAAAACACTTGGGAATCATGTTTTGCCTAATGCTGCTAACTTTACTTAAAGAAACAACTGTCTAGGAGAAATGCTGCTGACCTTAACAGAAGCAAGCTTTTGAGCAAATGTCACCAAGTGCCACCCACTTAATGAGGAAACATCAGTTTACGAGCAATGTAGCAGACTCTGCTAAAAGCCTTTAATCAGAGATGTTCATCCATAAGATATATCTGAAGGTTTACAACCTCAGTGTCCTTGTGATTTTGGACCTCTTGCTTAAAAGTAAAAGCCTCCAGTATTGATTAGCTGTCTAGAAGGTGCCATCTTATTTATGTGCTAAGGTTCTCAATCACAATGACTTCCTTTCTCCTGGCTTTTGGCTATTTTTCACCAGCTAATTTTTTTGTCTTTCTACCGAGATCTTTCCTTGAGGCCAAATAACAGCATGATGTTTCTCCCTGGAAAGAATAGTAATTAAGAAAAAGGACCTGTCTGGCATTGAAATAGCTAGGAAAGGGAAAAACTTTGGTACATTGTAATTCCTTAACTTCTGCTTTAAGGTTTTTCATAAAAGATAAATGGACTAATAAGAAACCAGAAAGAGAAATTCAAATGGAAGTAGAGGTTTTAGGAATGGTTGGATAATTAATACCGTAAATCTGGAAAATTTTACGTCGATTTTATTTTGCGAATTCGGGTCAAAATGTTGTTTATTAATTTTTACGTTTCAAAATTTTGCGAATGACCACTGCTTTATTTATATTTTCTTATTGGTGATTTATTTTGAAGAAAAATATTTTTGCGAATGCAATGCACTCGCAAATTTTTTAAAAATTTATCTACAGCAAAAATTTCCAGATTTACGGTACTGTCTATACGGAACTGTGATGTTGGCTTATTTAGGATTAATTGCCAGATAATGATCTTTGGTCTTGTTTATTACAAAATTGAGTTTTTGAATTCATTTTCAAAGAGTCTTCCTCAAACCTCAAACATTATGTACATACAGTCAATCCTTGTTATCTCAAATTTGATAAGACCAAGGATTTGAGATATAGAGGATATTAAGATATGTAAAAGAAACAGATGTTGGAACTTCCAACTTGCTTTGACACATCTATGGTATTTGAGATGTATGTATATACATGTATCAATACTTTAAATACCAACATTTGGCTGCTTTTGAAAAAGGAATATCTCTGAGATTAGCCTCATATTCCTGTAATTTTCTCAATTGAAATATAACCCAGCCAAGTGAGACCTAGACTGGTTATGACATATTTCTAGTCTGGAGAATTGTCTGGACAAACAGTGGTACGTAATTTGATTTTCAAACATTTTTTGCCCATGAGACAATTTCAATTTTTTTTTTCAGTTCTATTGTGGTTTAAGAACTGTTCTTGTCTCGTAATGTAAAAGCTGCCAATGGTTGTAGTCATTGAGCATGTCTTTCATATAGAGAACACAGACAAACTCTAGCATGCAGTATTTCAAAGATATTCAATTGGCATTAAAAATAACATCAGAGAGAACACAAATTTAATACAGCTGTAAGTTTTCTTTTAGCAGAATGTAGCAGAAAGAAACACAAAAGCTCAAAACTGCTCTATGATTAATATCTACAGAAAGATGGAGCAGATTGTTATATTCATTAACGATTTCTGTGATAACCTTTATTAATTCTTTAATAATTTCCTTCCCAAGAGCACTTTAATCTTTTACAAGAGGCAAATATTGTACGTCATTGTAATGAAATCTATACCAGCTGTGCATTAATAGCATTAAAGATGAAAATATGAAGAAAGTGCATTGGCACATGAAAAAAAAAAATATTTGCAGACTTTAAGTAATTGATCATATTCTGTTTCTCTCATCTTATTTTATTCAGAATTTTTAAAGTACATTGTCATTATACTTTTTCAAGCAAGGTAAACAAAGTACATTAATTACATGTCATTTGATTGGGGTGGAAAATCCTTTCAATTTCTTATTTCTTTTTCAGACAAGGTGTGCATCATTACATTTCAAATTGGTAAATTGAAATTTAAATACTTTTTCATTTTCTCTTTCAGGCAAAGTGTACAACATCACCCCTTACATGGAGTATCACCCTGGGGGTGATGACGAATTGATGAGGGGGGCGGGGATTGACGGAACTCAACTGTTTGATGAGGTAAGAATTGATGTAATCATTCAATAACTAAATTGATGCAATTTTCAAGTGTAACAAATGCATTATTTTTCCTGAATTGAATTGTTATTTCTGCCAAACTCATTAAGTTCATGGAAAATCAATGATCAGAATTTATAAAGGATTTTTTAAGGAAGAAATTAAAATTGATTTTTTTTTCTCCCACCAGTTTGTAAGATTACAGCACTATTTCTGCTGGCAAAAAATTTCTTTATTAAAATATTTGATAACAGGATTATTTACAGATTTTGATAACAAATATATTGTTTTATCGACAAATTCATCATAAACAGGGAAAGAATTAATTTCTCATTGAGTTATGAATTTCAGCAGAAACATGTAGAGCCCACATGTCAAGACTTTGTCAAAATTATAAGATATTACATTAATTCCTGTGTGGAACATGAAATTCCAACAGGTTACAGTGAAATTTAAGTAAAAAGTTAATATTTTTTTCCCATCACCCATTTCTTCAATAAAGGTTGGATTAATCTAAATCTTTTAGCCTATAACATTAGGGGCTATTTATATGGAACATCTAATCATGAGAGAATTTTGGGGTTTTCAGGGTAACTTTACAGGAGCATTTATTTTTCATTTTCTCATAATGCTTATGTATTTGATTTGTGTCCTATATTATTTCAAATAAATTTGAGGTATATCATTTGTCTGGCTTTTACAAACTTGAATTCCTTACCAGATTAAAAATTAAAGAAAATTTAATAAAATACATTTGTATATGCAATCATAAAAAAAAGACTGTTTTCTTGTAGGTTCATAAATGGGTTAATTATGAATCAATGTTGGAGAAGTGCTTTGTGGGAAAGCTAAAGTCGACAACACCAGTCCATAGAAGAGGTGGGTGCTTAATAATTAGTAGAAAAATAGGTCAATTTGACCTACTTTTTAGAACAATCATCACTTGAATTACTTTTTCCATTGGAAATCTGAATTGTAACAACAAAAATGAATAATTGATTCTAATTTTTTTGTAATTTGTAACTAGTCTTACATATTACATTATATGATTCAACTATTAATAACTAAAACTGATGATTAACTGGAAACTTCAATATGCATGTATGATAAACAGTATTCTGTAGAGTTGCAAGAGTGCAATTTGAAGGACTAATTTGTTTTTTGCAAGAAAAACTGCACAAAGTCCAATATTTACTATCTCTTTAAATATGTTGACTTAAGATTGGTCCTGGACACAAGACTTTTTATTGAACAGACTTAAACAGCTTAATTAATCATTTGACCTGACATTAACCCTAAAAACTTGTTTGGCAGAAGCTAAATTAAATTTTTTTAAGTATATTGATCAAACTGGCTGCTGTAACTGTTCAGACATTTTTTCTTTTCATTGGTATGTGGATATATAGATTTTTCTGTCAAGAGCACGAGGCAGGCAAAGAATCCGTAAATCCTATTACGAATTGTAGCCCTAGAAGTTAAATATTTAACAGCAGCTATTTCAATCTGTCACTAGACCAAGTTCTTGTATTTTCTAATCCTCTTGTTTGCTGACAGATGGAGGGTGTTTTCATGATTTCTAGCTCTTCATTTCCCGATACTGGAAATCAAATTATCTACATTGGTGTTGAATTTCCGATAATTTGAGATTCAGCAGGAATAAACACCAGTGGTTATCACGTCAGCTATTTTCATTTAACTGGGCAGGAGTTTTTATCATTTGTTGAAATTTTCTCTAATTTTTAAAATGTGCTCTGTCATGGTAGATTGGATGCAGCTATCAGAAGTTGAATCAATAACAGAGAAATGAATTTTAACATATTCATCACAGGGATGACTATAGAAAATCACAAAGTAAAGAAATCCTCCTCTTGAACACCCTTTACTGTCTTAACTGTAAGGGCAGAGATTGATTTAGTTTATAAATTTAGTAAGATTTATGAATATTCAATCTGGTTAGTGGACATTGTTTTTCAGTACTTTCAGTTCTTTGAGAATTTTCTTAAGAATGGCATGATGCATACAAAAATAATATATGAGAGAGGGAGAGAGAGAGAGAGATAGAGAATTACGGAAAACAAACTGAGTGTAAGATTTTCTTTGTGATACAGTGTCCTTGTTAAGGACCCTGGAGCCTTCTATATCTGCACTAGGGCTCAACAGTAAGTGACTTACTACCATTATGTCAGGTTTCTTTGCTTATACTGCTTATACTGCAGACTTAACAAAATGTTTTATGTTTGGCTTTTTGGCATATCATGAATATGCTTCTGGGAGCAACTGAAGAGATTAAAGAACTTAGATATCCATTTATTTATAATGATCCTCATATTATGCAATGTTAATACATAAATATGCTTGATATCCTTTGCTATGCTGCATAAAACAACATGTTGAATGGAAATGCTTTTGTATGTACTATTTGCAAGGTGAATACTTGTATTTATAGTTAAAGCCAAAAAGATACCAGTATTGCAGATTTATGTAAAATTGAAGTGAATTACAGTTAAACCTGTTTAATCCCACACCTGTGGAATCCATTTCACTGTGAATTCTGACACACGTTTCTATGTCACATGTACTGCTTATTTCCATGTTGTTTGATACTGTGTAATTTACCACCCTGTCTATTTGACATAACCCCCCTCCCCCTCCATTGCATGTTGAATAAAGCAGGTTTCACTGTATAAAATTGATGTAAGAGGTTGTGTTTCCATAAGGAAGACTAGTGTTATATGTTAAAATCTTGCTTGTGAATAAATCAAGATTATTATGGTTATATCATTGTATATGGTATTGTCTTGGAAAAAGGTTTATAATTAGCTCTATCAGGGACCTGATTTTGGAGCTTTTACATTAGCAAAACATTTATTAGTCTTTTATTCATAAAAACATTTAATGATAAGCTAATGTCTCTTTCATAACTATGAATATATAAATATTTTTGATAAATGGTATTAACAAGATTTTGGTCCTCTCACAGAATGATATTAATATACTTTAATTTATAACATAAGCTTTCACAACAAGTTTTATGGATTTTATTCAATATTGGGAACTTTCATAACATTACCCTGGGTATTGCAATATTTTATAATGAAAAAATGAACATTGTAATAAGAAGACTGCACAGTACAAAATATAACTTTGAGTCCTTCCATAAGATAGCTTACTGACCTACCTGGGTATGTTAGTTCCACTCACAATGTCACTGATACATGTATCCAGATTGGGTCTGAGACCATGATGATAATACCTGCTTTTTGAGGAAGATAGAGAAAATAAAGTCAGTTTCATTTGAAGTGTTGTATTGGGCAGTTCTTATTTAAACAGGTCGAGGAAACTATTTTCTGTGACGTCGGAATAAATTTACATGTTAAGTGAGGAACCAACGTGACTGACTAATCGACCAATCAGCTCAATGAGTTGCATTATGGGTTACTACAAAAATACTACATGTGTGTTTCGAAAAGCCATTTTTTTAAATCGCTCTCGGAAAGACGTGATGCATTTTTTCAAGCATTTTACACGCTTAATATAATATGTACATTATTATCTACTAATCCCATGCTCACATTTACATACAAATGATTAACAATGATAAAAATTAGGGTATTCCCCACTCCATTGTACAAGTCCGTTTGTTTACAGCTTTCCCCATGCTGTACTGTCAGTGAAAAGTCAATTTCACGTGGTTATTAATCGGTAAATAAAAACCAACTCTGAGGTGTGCTCACGTATTGACAATGTTTACAACGTATACAACTTCGAAACATACATTATGCTACTCAATACACATTCGATGATCAATGAACATGAGAATTAATATAGAGGTAAATAAAAAAAACCCGTGCAACTCAAGTCCTTTTTGTAAATGCATGAAATTTAAATTTCTATAGTAACAATTAACTGAGCAACAAATAATTCAGCCAGTTACATGGCAAATTTACGATTATCAAGTACTAGAGTCCTTTATTTTTTACTTGTGGAGACTTTGTGAGCGGTATTTCAAAGTACTATTTAACAAGGAAAACTGACTTTGTTTGTTAATGTGAGCATGGGAATTCTTGATTAGTACCTATTCTTCATATTTTTCTCAAACACGTTTCAAAAAATTGTAAATTGACTTTCCAGCAGTCATTTGAAATCGCATCCTAAATTTCCCTTAACCCACATGTTTGTAATAAAAATAACCATGTAGTAGACCATCATGCTTTTCGGCTCATTCACTGGATTGGACCATTGTTTGCTGTGAGCACCCCTGTGCGCAATGACAACAATATCCATATAAGGTAGTTTCCTCGACCTGTTAAAGTATTTTACAAATAAAAATAACCCCTTAATAACATTCTTTATTTTTTTCCAGAATCTGTTGGAAAATCCCCTACCACAGATTCAAAGAATGGTGAGTATTCACAAGATAATTTACTCAGAGCCAAAAATTGGTGAGTCTACATTCTAAAGATTGTTTACTCAGAAATAATCAACGAGTTGTAAGTATTTTCAAGAAAATTACTCAGTCAAAAATTGTGAGAATTCTCAAGAAAAGTGACTCAGAGATTCAAAATTGATATTTTTCTGGAGAATTACAAACCATATTCACCACGTAAAGAGTCCATAATTGTATGTTTTTTAAATATGTAAAAATGGTAACCATCTCAACCTCATACTAAGAGTTAAAATAAAATAATGTCTTTTAAGAGTTTTATGGAAGAAAAAATATTTGAGGAAAGTAATGGTTACAATTTCTGCATGGTTGTGTTAACTACACAGCAATTTTTTTTTATCCTTACAGGGCCGATGCCTCCTCCATCAATGAAAGTACTGCAAGTACCAGCAGTTCCTAAGTATGTAATAATGTAACTTGAATCAGTAAACCTATAAATTCAGTCTGAAAGACTTACTTTCCTTGGAAATCAAGATTTTTTGTAAAATCAGCTCAAATATTGAAGTATAAGTTTACATATGAAAAGTAAAAAAAAGTACATAATGGTTATAGGGAAAATATCAATGAAACTATGATATCCATGTTTTAAGTACTTTCTATTTTGGGAACAGGTTTGATTGGTTCCAAACAAAAACTACAGTGACTTTGGTGGTGTATACAAAATGGAAGTCCATGAAGTCAGATTTTGTGGTTATAGACTATAGTGATAACAAATTTCTAGCCTCGCTCTACATAGAAGATTATATTTATTACTTACATATAGGTGAGGAATTCATTAACTATTATTTTCAAAACATTGGGATAAAAATTTTACAATTGGATTTATAAGGGAAAAAAATACTTTTATAATTAAATCTTAATACAAAGAACCATAATAGAACCATTAATTTTTCAAACATTCCAAAGTTGGACCTTTGAGCTCATTTTATTGCAGAATTTGTTTTAGTTCAGAAAAAAAAACAACAACAAAAGCCTAACCATAAAGAGTCCATTAAATTCTGCAGTATTTCTTTGATATTGTGCTGATATTTTGTTAAGTCTTTGCAATGTTCATGGGATGTTATGTAGGGTATTGATTTTATGATGACATTAATTTTTTGTCTATTATAGAACTTGCTGAGGCAATATCATTAAACTATGAAGGTATGTACACTCAGTGTTTGAAGTTATTTTTTGATTTTTATTGTATAATAGATAAACATCAAATCCATTTTAAAAGTTCTTTTATTATTTTTTCTGCTCAGCTGTATTTGTTCATTTTTATGGTACTTGGGGTTTCTCAATAGAATTACATAGCTTTACATCAGTTGGGGACTGTGGGTTTGATTTATTGCAGTGCTGGGCAGATTTTTATATTGACAGGATACTCTATTGAGTGATAATTTGTGTAACAGTTACATAAAGTATTTCCAAACATGGTCATACACCATTATTGTTTAGATTTTTGCAAAGAAATATTCTCAAAAATTTTGTATAATTAATTGCATGTACATATAATGCATTTGATTTTCAATAGTATTTGAATTGAGTAAAAATGTTCTAACAGAAATAAATGCCTGGAAATCATTTTAGTCTTATAATAAATCTTGACAAAAAGCTTGCATTTTTCAAAAAAAAATGTTCCATTGTAGTGCCTATTTTGCTTTTGATACACAGGTGTCTGGGATGCCTGTATTTGCTATATCGGGGAGTTACTGTATTTTATGTTTTATTGTTCAGTCACGGTCATCAAGGACACAGGAAAAACAGAAATTGTACTCACAAAAGAGAAACCTGACCAGCAGTGGTCAAGCCTGGGCAGAAACCTAGAAAAACACAACAAAGTGGTCAAAGTCAAAAACCAAGGTACAGGGTCTCTCTAGGTTTGACAGAAGATTAATGATTGCTATATTTATAGAACTCAGTTTTCTTTGCATCCATATGTCTGTATCTCCAAAAAAAAAATCCAACAAGTTTACTGTATCTGTACAAATGTACTAATATGCACCATATCTTCCTATATCTCTAAGATTGTTTGAAGAAGGTTGAAAAAAAAATATAAAGTTTATAGTGCCATGTACACTGATGTATGCTATTTTTTTGGAAAAAATTTATCAATAAATGATATGATGAATCAATAAAATAAATATGTTAAAAATAAATCTGTTTTGGCACTTAAAGGAAAGACTTTTTAGGTCACCTGAGTAACTCAGGTGACCTATTGCTATCCGTTTTCGTCCGTCGTCGTGCGTCGTGTGTCGTGTGTTAACATTTGAACATTTTCAGCTTCTTCTCTAAAACCACTGAACCAATTTCAACCAGATTTGGTATAGAGCATCTATGGGTGAGGGGGAACAAAAATTATGAATTTCATGGTCCCCGCCCCCCTCGGGCCTGAGGGGTGGGGCCAAAACCACTAAAATTATTGCAATCTTTAAAAATCTTCTTCTTTACTCCTGGACATTAAGCAAGCAAACTGTTGGCATGAATGTAATGACCATTGAGTCCTCTACCAAAATTGTGAAATTCATGGCCCCAGGGTCAGGGGTTCTAGTGTTAGGGCGGGGCTCTATAGATTATATAGTGAAAATGCATTTTATCTTTGAAAATCTTCTTCTCTGCTTCTGCGTATTAAATAAACTAACTAAGCACATAGTTATGATGAGCAAGAGTGCTTTTTCCAAAATTGTGAATTTTATGTCCCCAGGGTCAGGGGTTCTGGTGTTAGGGCAGGGCTCTATTGATTATACAGTGAAAATGCATTATTCTTTGAAAATCTTCTTCTCTGCTTCTGGGTATTAAATAAACTAACTAAGTACATAGTTATGATGAGCAAGAGAGCCTCTTCCAGATTTGTGAATTTTATGGCCCCAGGGTCAGGGGTTCTGGTGTTAGGGTGGGGCTCTATTGTTTATATAGTAAAAATACAATAATTCTTTGAAAATATTTTCTTTTGCTTCTGGGTTTTATGCCAATGAACCAAGTATATATATTTATGATGAAGAAAGGTGCATCTAGCAAAGTGGTTTTTTTATGCCCCCTGGGTCAGAGGGGGGGGGGGGGGGGG
>PRKT01000016.1:1025168-1061479 GCA_003671525.1 Saccostrea glomerata | reverse complement strand
CACTATATAAAGGATTGATCTAAGTCGTCAGTGTAAGTAAACCACTATATAAAGGATTGATCTAAGTCGTCAGTGTAAGTAAAACACTATATAAAGGATTGATCTAAGTCGTCAGTGTAAGTAAACCACTATATAAAGGATTGATCTAAGTCGTCAGTGTAAGTAAAACACTATATAAAGGATTGATCTAAGTCATTAGTGTAAGTAAACCACTATATAAAGGATTGATCTAAGTCGTTAGTGTAAGTAAACCACTATATAGAGGATTGATCTAAGTCCTTAGTGTAAGTAAACCACTATATAAAGGATTGATCTAAGTCATTAGTGTAAGTAAACCACTATATAAAGGATTGATCTAAGTCCCAGTTGCTAAAGTCAACACTGTAAATAAACTAAGGTATGGACAGTTTTATGTGTATAATATAAAATTTCTGAATTTCAACTCATTTTCATGTCCTTCTTTAAATTGAATTTTATGTTTAACCAATG
Organism: Saccostrea glomerata; assembly: GCA_003671525.1. NCBI lineage: Eukaryota > Metazoa > Mollusca > Bivalvia > Ostreida > Ostreidae > Saccostrea > Saccostrea glomerata. The sequence goes on along the minus strand of PRKT01000016.1, from coordinate 1,060,990 downwards.
TTTTTTTTCTTTCAGAAATGTTAAGTTAATATTTTTCAATAAGAAGGAAGAAGACATTCTATGGTATGACCAGCTACAGACTTTAGCTGAGAAGCATGACAGGTTTGTTGTAACTTTATTATTTTTAAACGACAATGTTGGATCTAAATTGAAATAAAAGATTAGAATAATGTATATCTTAGAAATGTGGTCTAGATAAGATCAGTTGAATTGAATGTTTTTGGTTATTTCAAATATGGAAATGTATGATAGTGTTGTCAATGAAATGCATTGAATTTGCCATGACTGTAAATGTAAATGTGGGACTATTGTCAACAAAGACATTATAAATACTTCTGTGGAGTCATTTCAATTCATGAGAGGAATGGGAGATGAGGATCAATTGTTCCTGGGCACCAAGATTTTACTGGTTTATAGTAATGTAATTTTGTGGGTAACATGTATAGCAATATATAGAAAAATTCATTGAACATATCCATTGACAAATCATTTGCAAGGATAATGAGAGATTCAAGTTTGTGGAAAAGGGTGACCTTTGAAATCCAGGAACATTGATCCCCCCAATGAACAATGATGATTCTATAGTAAATGATTGCAGATGACTGTTGACTAATTCATGTATTTTTTAAATACTTTATATACAGATTTTCCATTGAGTACATTCTGTCGGAGGCGAGTGACAGCTGGCGTGGTAGAACAGGAAGGATAACTCTAGATCTGATGAAGAACTCGTTACCTCAACAGAAGAATCAGTCCAGTCTACTTATATGTGCCTGTGGTCCCACTCCCTTTACTAATTTAGTTACTCAGTAAGTCTGGAATTCATATAGAGTTGTCCCTTATTTTTGGTCATTTGTCAAATGAACACATGGGGATCTCTACGAAAAGCACCTTTTCTATCAAAATGGTCACAAAACTGGTTAAAACTTTTATATAGAGTGTATATGTCAACAAATCTTTATTACTTTCTATTGAAACATACATGTATTTAGTATGTGAAAGAGATTGAGGTTATTTCTAACTTAAAGGTGGCGAGAGAAAAATATTCATTCTCATAGTAGAGAGATAAATTGAATTTATAGAAAATGTTGAAAAAGAAAATGAAATTTGTTTTTGCAGATTTTCCAAGGAATTAGGTCATTCTGGTAGTGAGTATCATGCATTCCAAGGATGAAGAAGTCCCTAGTGAGCTCAAAACACAAACTAACATCTCAGGGAATACATCTCACAACTGTGTCAGTGGCTCTTCTATAGACTAACCAGTGTCTAACACTGAATTCCATGCAGAGTGGACACTAGTCATCAATTGTACAAGAACAGCTGATCAATTTATCTACCGTATTGGTTTAGATAATCACTGTGACTTGATGGCTTCATTTACTTGCAGAATCTGTGACATTTAAAAGTGTGTGAGTGTAGAAATGGCCTGCTTGTGTGTCTGGGGGTATTTTTTCCAAAGTCAGCAGCAATGTCCATTGCTAAGGCATTCATTTCAGTGTCTCATAGCTACATTGTCCCCCTTAATATAACTCTTAAATAATTGTTTAATTAGGCATAATTTTGTTGGCTACAAAATATAACAGATTGTATTACAAGAATACACATTTTTTTTTTTAAAAAGAAGAGTTTCTTTGTAATATTCCTGGAATTTTCAGAAAATATTAAAGCAGCGTTACTAGAATGATGTCATCCTATTTACCCTTTTGCTACATGTCATTTGAATAGCAATTTAAAAAAAAACATTTTTTTTTTTAAGAAGTAAGAAAAATATTCAGTTTTAGTGAAATGATGGTATTATATAATAAAATGAAAAATCGAATTCATTATCAATATTTTTATGATTCCAGTTGCACTAACTGGAAAAGAAGCAATGTGTCTATTTTACAGATATATTTTTATCCTTACATTGTATACACTATCTATTAATAAAAGTTGTATTTACTGTAAGAGAATTTTAAAAAAATATTTTCTGCAAGAAATTTATACTTTAACAGCTATAAAACAATGAAATTAAGACTGCAGATATTCTGTTCATCATTCATACTTTTTCTATCACTGGAATTGTTTTTAAAATTAAACATATAAAATTATGTAGAGTTTAAAATTATTTTGCTTTAGTCAGACGTAAAAACATATTGTAATTTTTCTGCCAAGAACTTGAATGTGATACAAGAAATAGTAAATGCATTGCACTGTAGTTCTGAGCAGTTTTTAGTTACCAATATCTGTGATATTTATATTATCTGGTATTTGTTTACAGGCATTTTCTAAAAATGTTTAGTTATAAAGAGAAAAAAATATGTGTACTGTAGATAATATAGACCTTTTGTGTACAAGTTATGATTGACATAAGCTATTATAAACACCTGTCATATACCGTGCCATTGTACGAGGGTCAGCAAGATTTTGAGGAGGTTAAAATTTAACACAATTGAACTTTGGTATCTTGAACAACAATTTCTCAAACACCATGGATATGTCTAAAGTGAGTTGGAACTCCCAAACACTGTCTCTTGATGTATTTTATTCTCAATATCTTGAATCCTACGATATCTGATAAATATTGTACACAATGAGTTTGAAATAACAAGGTTTGACTGTGTTTAATATTGTATTCTTTGAATATAAAGCTGGGTAAACTAGGTTTGTATTTTTACTTTATTGGTATGGTCTTCACAATGTCAAGGCTTCACGATTGAATGAATATTAATATTGAGAAATACACAATTTTGTTCACCTCATATTTCTCACTTTGTATATGCATGTATTAATTGTGTTAATTTATGTTATGTTTTTAATGTTCATGACTGTATGCCGACATGGTAATTGTCAATAAAGTGAATTGAATTGAATCATATGAGACATCATCAAATACTGGTAAATGGTTAATTCAAATTTAGACCTATCATTCTGAATGGAATATATCTACTCCTAATGCAGGGCCTTTGGAATAGAACATTCATTATTTATGTTATACATCTTAGGATTAAGGCAGGGTTTGAAACATGAGTCAAATCCAGACCTCCCAATCATAAAGCAAATACCCTACCACTAGGCTTATAGAAACATTGACCAGTAAGGATTATCTGTACAGTAAGAAGGCATATATCTATCAGTCAGCTCTCTAGTGTGAAATAAAATGTATAGATAACAGTGATCATTCTCAACAATACTGATTATGCACAGAGCCACAAAACTTCAGAAATAGGATAAGATGCCAAGGAGGAGTAAGCATCCCCTCCAAACCAGTCAAACCTACAGTGTATTCCTGTCATAATTAAGGTATAGAGAAAAAATCCATAGGCATTTCAGTGCGAAAACAAAACCATCAGAATTTATATCTTGTAAAACTCAAGTTATACATTCTGAAACCTCAGAGTTTTCTACTCAGTTAAAGCAATTGCTCATAATAATTCCTTTAAAAAAAAAAAATGCATTCTTACTCATTTCATATTTGAAAGTAAAATGCTGTAGCTGAGGTTACTTTCACTTTCTGTCCCCTATAAATATGTCCTAAAGAGCCTGTTTGGATTATATTATTTTATAATAAAATATATTATATTATAGAGGCTCCAAAGAGAAAATTCAAGCATTTCATGTATATGTCTTTATGACAGATAAGAGGCGGTAAATCCGTAAAATACGGGATAGTATAATGAAAACAGAGGATGAAATGAGGAAGGGGTCCAAAATGGCATCTTCCCTTGTGTTATAGCGAGCACAGCGAGCGTCGCGAAGCTCAATAAACTAACATGTAAGAATAGAGGAAAATTGGAATTGCATGTACATACGCAGTGATTTTTCTACAATTTTTAAAAGGGGCCTGGGTCTTTTCAATTGGGAAAAATTGTTGACATTTGTGTCAAATTTGGAAAAACAATAAAATTGTTATTAACCTTCATATATTGACAAGTAAAATAAAATATATAAGTAAATGTAATATCATTTATTTAATTTATTTGCTACAAACTTTTTCAACAAAATGGACACAGTTCTACATTTTTAATGCGAGTTGACTCGCACGAGTAAATTGAGCTTTTTCATACATCTGAACACCATGACCTTAAATTCAGTTTATTTTGCTTTTTTAAAAAGAGATTGAATATTATATGTCTACATGCTTGGTTAAAAAATAAAGTGTATATTGCTTTTCCTTTATATATACAGGTTGGTACTAATGGGCTTCCGTACATATTATTGTTAAAAGCAGCACTGCAAACCTGGATTCTATAATGAATTTTAGCACACTACCTACAGTGGTCAGTGTTATGAAGTAATTAGTTTAAAGATTCCCACAGCAAATCTGGATTCTAAAAATAGATTTTTCAAGTACACTAGCTGCAGCTAATGAGAGCAGCAGGTGTTTGTGTAAGGGAGTATTCTAGGTCAATTATAAATACACTTCAGATGGGAAGATTAGATCCGCCTAACATGCTTGAACATATATTCATATGCAGTGATTGTACAACATAAAGATATTTAATCAAAAATGTCTTTAAAAGCATGAAGACATAAATAATGAAACAGTATGAAATTTTATACAGTTTTTACCTCCTAAGTTTAATCTGTTTATACAATCACTCAAACAATGTCAAACAAAAGCATGTTTTGCTCAGAACTATCATATTTGGCGTATGGATCACCTTGATGAATGCGTGAAAAATTTTACAGCTCTGAAACGGCTATGTCAGCAAAGAGTAGCTCGCTACGCGAGCCAACTCAATAAAAAAAAGAGTTCTTTATGCTAGCATTCAAGTTTTTAATGCCTTTAGCACTGTATACAAATACCAGCCATCACCAGATTAATTGAAAAAGAGAAAGAGGAGCTGTCAAAAGTACAGTTCCGAAATCCAAATATCCCCCAGCAACCTACACTGATTAGACCCATTAGACCTGTATTATGCTCGGTGATAGATCGTAATCCTTCAACCCACACGACAATAGATGTAGGTACAGTCTAATACCCCTCCAGGACTTTACGGGCCAACACACAGGCAGAATCTGTGATTTATTCTCAATAAATGAAAAGTAAATTCGCGAGCAATTACAATTATCACGGCCAAAACATTTAAATGCCAAATAAAAAGGTAGTCAAAACCTCTTTTCTTTTCATCTATAAGATATAAAGAAAATAGAAAAAGAAGTTTATCCTGATTAAGGAAATATTTTTCTACAATTAGATTGATATGGAATGCACAGATGAATACTAGAGAGGGGGAGGCTAAAAAACAAATTCAATAGAGTAATATACTCTCATTAAAATGCCTGAAGGCACCTTAAATTTTTTCTTGAACTTGGTAGCTATTTCATCATTCTTTCTTTAAGAATGTCAAATTGAAAAGTTCGAGATTACAGAGACCATAAATCTGTAAGAAGCACAAAAATAGGTCATCTGTGAACATATTATATTTTTGACACTATATATGGAGTACTCTGCCTCATTTCAGGACTAATCTTAATGATGCATCTGCGTCTTTAAGAATGTCAAATTGAAAAGTTCGAGATTACAGAGACCATAAATCTGTAAGAAGCACAAAAATAGGTCATCTGTGAACATATTATATTTTTGACACTATATATGGAGTACTCTGCCTCATTTCAGGACTAATCTTAATGATGCATCTGCATGGTCTTTCTACATAATGGAAGAAAATGAAAACACTTAAGACCCATTTCAGAACCTAGAAATGATGTCTGCACTTGATGGAGAATTTACAGACTCTCAAGACAAGTGTATTCACACCCTAATCATTGATCTGCTCTTGAAAACACACAAAATCTAAGGTCCAAAAGATCCACTTGACAAAAACACGAAAAAGCAGTTATCGGCATACTTTACAATGTCTATCTTAATCTTGCTTTCACCCATACAACAGAAGAAAAACACTTAAAAGTTTGCCAATTTGGATTTTTTAAAGACATCGTAATTATTGCATTTTAAAGTTAATGATGCTTTTTTTCCAGTTATTTCACAAATAATTCATTAAAATTTTCATTTACACATGTCACATAAAATTTATCAATAGATAGTATTGTAGAGAAAAAAATAAAATGAAGTTTTACTTCTAAATGGTCTGTGACTTTATATATACATGCACTAAAGATCAAAGTAATTCTTTCATTCCTAAAACCATTCATCAAGGTGTCATATGAATCTCCACCTCTTGGTTTAATACTGAATAGGTCTGATGTTTAAGCATGTTAAGATATGTGTTTCCTGAATTAGCCTTGTATCTAGATAAGATGGATATCAAAATAACAAGCCTGGGTATGAACTTTATGGGTTATACATTGATCTGTGTGGATTGTCACCTCAGGCTCACATTATCAGGTTTATCTACACGTCCATATAGATAACACTGACAGAAGGGGACAACCCTGGAGTATGCCAATGATGCTTGGAAATTATTCAACACTTATAATGATAATGCATAATGATACTGATAAAGACACATTTTCACTCAACACCCACAATCTTTACCATTTACTTATGCACTATATATCACATTATAGTTAATTGAAAAAGATTTCATAAATGTAAATTATATGGTCAAACTAAAAAGTGAACACTACATAAAAGTAACATCAATCTTTTTTCTATAAAAAGAAAATATCAGACATTTTAATTAGTCCTTAAACATGTAATTCTATATATAAAGACATTCCGAATAACGAGGTTTGACTGTAATTAATTTAGTATTTTATAAATATAATGCTGGATAAATTACTTTACTGGTATTGTCTTCACAATGTCAAGGCTGCAGGATTGAAAACTAAACATGACATTGGAAATGAGTTCACTATTAAATAGTGATGAGATATGAGTTACTTCCCTTTGCCTGAGATAGTGTTTTTGCAAGTGTTATGAACATTAATTCCCCAATACAAGAATGGCACTTTTTCTGTTATGTTGCATCCTACTTCCATTTAGTTGCTCAACTGTTATTTTTGAAAGAGTTTGTATAACCTTTAAAAGAAATAAGTTTGAGTTGATGATTAGTTTTTTTTTATTTTCATTTTCATGCACAGAATAAATTTCCTACAATGTATACTGACACAAAAACTTACTTTTTATATAAATATTATGAGGTACTTGCAGTGATTAAAAAGATTTATTTGTATCTGAATTTATGAATGTTAAATTCATTGATGAGTCATTCATGTATTTTTTACACTTCGTACCATAGTGTTATTTTTGTTGTTATAGAAACATGTTTTTAGTGTTATTAAAATTAAAATACTTAGACAACATGCCACTTGTTTTTGTCTGAAAGCTCGGTGGATTTTGATACACTATCAATTCTTCAAAATGCGTACTGTGAAATCTCTAATTTTTGTGGGAGTTTAATTTTCGTGTTTTTCAAGATATGAAGAGACCCAAGAATCTATGTCCACCACGAAATGCAATTTTTCACAAATATTACTACTGAACAATTCTTTAACCACGAAATCAAATCCCCATGAACCAACATATTTTCCTCAAACCAAGAAAATTTGACCCCCTGAAAATGTGTGATTTTACAGCATTTATACTGTGTACACAGTAAAAAAAATTGTCAAAACTCAAAAGCAAGGGGTTGTTGAAGCCCATGTGTAGTCAATATAAACTGGTACATCTCATTCTTTGGGTTAGCTAGCCCATGAAGTTTTGAAAATGTAAGCTTGTATCATACATGTTCATCCTCATTTTGACATCAGTATCTTCATATAAGAAAATAATTTGTTTTGTACATTTATAATCCCTTAAGTTTCAAATGTATTGTAAAGAAAGATAAATTGATTAATATTTGAGTCTTTAAACATTCAACATTAATAAAAGACTGGAATAGGTAAAAGTTCTTGGTAGATTTCATCAAAAGTTTCCCTTAATAAGAGAAGTCGTAAAATAAAGTTCCGTCTTATAGAAACCATAAGTTATATTTAACAACACCTTTAAAGTTTTATTCAGTATTTAAACATTATTCCATTAATTTAGATAAATAAAGTGTAGTTTGTGTCTTTTTATTTTCTGCATGCAAAACAAGACAGAATTAAAGCAGTTTGTATTTTGTGAAATTCGAGTGTTCATCATTTTGAATCGCCATTTCGAGCTAATTAACACAGCTTTCAAATTTTAAAACTGAACTCTATGAGCAAAAGAGATAATTTTAGTGTTCTAATATCATTTTTAGCTCTACTGGGCAGAGACCAGAAGAGCTTATGCGATAGTAATGCGTCCGTCCGTCTGTCTGTCTAGCCGTCTGTCTAGCTGTCTGTCTGTCTGTAAACAATTTTTCAAAATGCTACTCCTCCTATAGTTTTGGTCCGATTTCAATATAACTTGGCACACAAGTAGACTACACTAAGATACATAATTCTGTGCATTGGTTTTTGATGAATGGTGTTGCCGAGGTTACTAAAAATAGAAATTTCTGTGAAATTGTTTCAAAATGCTACCCCTCCTACAGTTCTGATCTGATTTTAATATTAAACTTGGCACACAAGTAGACTACACTAAGATACAAAAAATCTGTGCATTGGTTTTTGATTTCAATGAATGGTGTTGCCATGGTTACTATTTTAGAATAGAAATTTCTGTGAAATTCTTTCAAAATGCTACTCCTCCTACAGTTTTGGTCCGATTTCAATTCGACTTGGCACACAAGTAGACCATACTAAGATACATAATTCTGTGCATCGGTTTTTATTTTGATGAGTGGCAAGGATCATTTTTCTATTTATTGCTGATATAAAGTATCAAGTCCCAACTGCTACTTTTCTCTTCCTTTGTTTTAAGTATAAATCAGTAGAGCTACAGTCTTGACTGAGACTTCTGGTTTTTAGTTGCATTATGTTCAGTAATCTATTCACACATTATTTCTTATATCTGAACAACATTTAACGTATCGTAATGAAAGACAAATTAATTTGTATTTGAGTCTTTTATTAATGTTTATAAAGTATATAACAGAAAACAAGAACTGATATTAAACAACAAACATCTTAGGCTCACAGCCGGCATAAATTAAACTAAAATGTACACTTCATCGTAACGCCCATAAAATGACAAAGGGGTAAAGTTAGATAAAAAGATTACAACCATAATAAACATTAAAACATTTGCTTCCTTGCAGATTTTTTATAGCAATTGGAATTCCATCCATTTCAATATTAAAAAGAAAAAGTGGGAATAAAATTTACATTTAATTTAAGGAAATATTAAAAAAAAATTCTTTAAAAAATATGTGGTACAGTAAAATTTGAAGATTGTAAAAAAAAATGTTTCCTGTCTCAGTTGTGTATAACAGTTCATTTCATGCATGAAATACAATTGTAACTTTTCATGCAGTTGAACAAATACATATTTGTAAGAATAAAACACATTAAAATTTTTTCAAGTAATGGACAAAAAGCAATGTAGTTATTAAATTACATGTATTTAAATTGCACCAACATATTCCAAGATTTAAAGCATCTCAAAATTTCTTCACATAGAAAATTTGCCATCTTCTATTACACTCTATCTATTAACCCAGTCTCATCGTTGCTAGCTTGGGAAGCCATTTTCTTTTTCACCCATGTCAAAGCATGCGCTATCCTTTTGGCATGCTTGTGAGATGCACCCGTGATGTCTCTGATATTCTGATTGGTCAGTTTAAAAAGCTGCTCTAAGTATTTGTAGTTTTGTCCAATCACAGCACTGGTATACATGGGAAGGCCAATGGAGGCAAGGAAATCGGGAATAGAGGAGGTTTTGAGCTCAGAACCAGTGGAACATTTGTCAGCAAGATTTTCCATTTGTATCTGAAAAAATAATTCACTTCAATTATCTACATTATAACACAGAGAAAAAGTACAGTAAAACTTTTTTTTAGTACAAACACGGATATTGCGAATTCACAGATAAAGCGAAGTTTTTTTTACCCCCAACTACATAAAATTTAACAAATTCTTTGTACAGATATAAAGAAATTTCACAGGTATCAGTGACTTTGTTATGACCAATTTTTACTGTAATAAGATTCCTCATAAATAAGAAGTTTTGAAAAGCTGGTATCCAAACCGGAAATAAATTCAAATACTTACCACAGGTCTATTTTGGGAAGTCAGTGAGTGCACTCGCACTTGCTCCAGTACCATACACACATTAGCCACATCCTGCTTTAGTTCCTCTGAGTACCTCTGAATTAGGAGGGGTGGAATCTGGCATTCTCCTTGCTGTAAAATATTGTTATAAAGATGATCAAATGGGGTACCTGTAAAGTGCGAAACGAAATAGAAACGAAACGAACTGAAACGAAACGAAATCTGCCGAAACGAAACGAAATCTACCGAAACGAAACGAAACCTACCGAAACGAAACGAAATCAAGACGAAACGAAACGAAATCAAAACGAAACCTGCCGAAACGAAACGAAACAACACTATCAAAATGTTTTTTTTAATCAAGGTACATGTATATAATTATAAATGTGTAACTACATGTGGACTTTTTTTTTTACTTCAAATAAAATTCATATACTTCAAGCACTTGTTAATATAAAATTTAATTACCGATAAATTATGCTCCCTTCTCAGTCTAATGATGCATTTACGTGTTTGCAAGCTGCAAATATGCACGAGCGTACTATGCATGTATAGTTTCAATATGTGCATTATTTTCTAATTTTTATATCTTACTCTTATTTTCAGTCCTTATTTATCTAGATTCAACATATCTATCAAAATTGATGTGTTACATGTAAAGGCTCGTTTATGTACGGGTCGAAATAAAGTCACTGTACTGTTGTATTGCGAATGTCTTAAAACATAGGATAAACCAGAGACTTAGAGTATTTAGTATTCCATTCCAAGGTGTCTGGTTTTTTTTTTGTTCTATTATACATGTAACTCCAACCGAAATCTTGTGTATCCTTTCTACGTACATACGGTCCTATTTTTATCGAGGTAATTTTGGAGGAAGAAAGGAGTGGTTTGCAATAAAGAGGCTTGACCATAGACGTCTTAAACTATTTAACTGACAAGTAAAAAGTCTCTCGAAGCGAACGATGTCATTTTTATGTAGGTAAATTATTCAGTAAGATATTAAAAAATATGACATAGGTGTCGGAAGCGGGGGGGAGGAGGGGTTAGCCTCCATCCCCACTTTCTTGCAAAGATATATATTACATAGGCATTGAAAACTGTAGTTTATCTTTTTGTTGGTTAAGCCCCCCCCCCAACTTTCAATTTCCTTCCGACGCCTATGTAGGAACTTGAAGCGAAACAATTGCCTGTGGTGCTTGAACTATATAAATTTCATATGAAGTAAAAAATAGACCATATAAACATTCTAAAAGTTTTGTTTCGTTTCGTTTCGGCAGGTTTCGTTTTGATTTCATTTCGTTTCGGTAGATTTCGTTTCGTTTCGGCAGATTTCGTTTCGTTTCAGTTCGTTTCGTTTCGTTTCTATTTCGTTTCGCACTTTACAGGTACCCGATCAAATGGCATTATATTCAAAGGCAAGGCTGTCAAGTAATTTTCACATGAACTTTATGAGTGTTAACTCATAATGTATGTTGCAACTAAGGACAAATGAAATTTGACAGCAGATTTTTATTGTGTACTAATTTTTGGTGTAAGTAAAGACTGAATTTTTTTACCTTTGAAGAATATGGCTCTTGTGCAAGGTTGATATTCTCGTCCGCTAGCTTAGCTGTAATGAGTGACACTAGAGATTTCTTGACATTTCTGAAGTCTTTGGGAGAAGACACCGGTCTAGAAATGTCTTCAGATATTGGTCCATTTTTTGGCACTTGTTTATCACTATATTGCATTTGTCCCTCTTGGATTGATATGGCACCTTGGGAAGAGGTTCTTCCCTGAAGTTCTCCCGTGGGAGTGGAGTCAGATGAACCCCCTATGGAGCCCCTTTGTCTCTGAACACATTCCTGTCTTGATTGATTCTGGCCTCCCTCATGAAACACAGAGAGGGGCCCAAAAGGGCACATCACTTGAACATGTGCATCCTTCTTTGAGTTTCTGGACTTTGTAACAACCTTGTTTGGGAATGGTTTTGATCTTTCACAGTCGTTAGCACCGTGTGGATGTCCATTTACCTGATTAGTAAACTTAGAGCACCGTGCCTCAGAATCACAGGAAGAAGTTTGCGTACCGACATTTGAACACATGACAACAATGAAGTCCCCAAATACTGAATTCTCTTCAGCACAAGGAGTCACATGATCCCCGGGGTGAACACACGCGGGGTCACCTCTCCTGACCATGTGATTGATCTCGCACACCTCCCTGTCCTCCTCCGTGAAGTCTCTGTCACTCCGCTCCATGTCTGACGTCTGACTCTCCCCTCCACAGTTCTCCACGCTCGTCCGCCCACTGCTGGCACTACCCCTCCCACTGCTGTTGGCCTGCCGACTGCAGACATACCGAATCTCCCCCACTGTCCGGTTCTGGCCCACCGGCTGAAGATTCTCCTTGTTGTATTGTAGAGGAGACACACGACTCGAGTGGTTCTTGGCTGATATCATGTAGCCTTGCTTGTTGAAAACCTCCTTGTGACCTAGATGCTCCCAGCTGCCATAGCAACCAGAGTCCCTACTTCCTGGGCATGTGCGGTGATGACAATCACCGAAGGTCATTAGCCGAGGAGAATAACAGTATAAGGTTGCTTGGTTAGACATACCATTATGGCCCCCAATCTCTGGAAATTCATCATCTGCAAATGGAACGTCATATTTTACAATTTTCCTTTTACAACGATTATTTTTGCTTGATATAATCTTTGTATTATGATGTTGGATGTTAATTCATGCCTTTGCCATTTATGAGTGAGACACTTAATCTTATCAGTTAGAATTCTGCTGAAAAAGTTACCTTCAGCACTACATAGTAGTTCAGCTGCTGTTAAAAGCTTGGCCCTTTGCTGGGGGTCCCTGATGTCAAGTGCATCAAGATCACTCTCATTTAAGTCAGCAAAACTTTCCAGGTGTTCAAAACCATTCTCAAGAAAGACTTTTTCTAGACTCTGGAAAAGATTTTAACACATTATAGAATATATCAACTTGGTACATTCTAATTACTCCCTATTACTAAAAAAGATCAAGGAAAGTGGATGAGTAAAGTTTATGTAGTATTGAACTATTTATCTATCAATATTAAGGAATACTGTACAGTAAAACAAAATTAAAGCAAAGATGCTTATAATGAATTCAAAGTTAGAGTGAAGTAGTTTTCATGACCAATGGTTTTGAAACATATTATGAATTTTTCATTCTCAGTGGATTATCATGAACTAAATGGATTGACAAATTTCACTTATAGATAATCAAATTTGGTCTACTCTATAAGCAGGTATTTACTGTATGTAGTCTAACAAACCTCTAATCCCAGTCTATATAGAAGCTCCTCCACAGTTCTGGGTTTGGCCTTCCTGGGGGTCCGGCGGGGGTTGGGGGTCCTCCTCTGGGTACCCTCGGTGACGCTATGACTACAGGCTTCAGTGTACGAGGGCCTAAACCAGCCGGTCCTCCCACTCAGTACACCCTTCCAGAGGCCCCCCGCTGTCTTAGTGGCCACCCAAATAATGTCTCCTTTCTAAAAATAGACAAAGGATCTTTTAAATTTTTACCATATTTACAATATATCGGTCTAAAAAAAATTCAGCTTAAAAAAGCAGTACTTTTGAAGATATAGAAACACAGTTTTTTTTAAAGCTTTAAAGAAACAGTGTACCATTTGTCTTTAACTCATTTTCTAGGGTAAAAATACAATATTGGGTTTCAAAGTGATTTTTGAACAAAATTGACATTGAAAACTGCAATCATATGAAAGAGGTATTTAAGAACTGTGTTCATAGCATGATAATCTATTTTCATTTCATTTTACTGGACTCAGACCTTGATATGCAGCATGTCCACCTCTGTTTTGGATGGGGTGTAATCTGTATGGACCCTCACTAGGGAGGAGGAAGTGTTGTCAAGGTTACCCGCCATTCCTTCGGCCTCCATTGAAGATCCACTTTTCCCACTTCCCGGACTAGCGCTGTGTGTGGCTAAAGATAAAATCCAGTTCATAATGATATACAAACTTAAAAACATGAAAAAGTCTTTTACACTTCACTGATATTAAGTTTTATACTGATTTATTATTTTTGCTTTCTTTCTTCTGATGTTATGAGCAACATTATGGGGTTTTCCTGACATGATTTTGATTACCTACTGATAGTTAAGAAAATCTACGTACACATATTTCCAGATCCTCCACTTTGTGAACTTTCGACGGAGCTCACAGATTTATTGGTCCCTGACTGGTTACGCACCTGCAAGTCAAAAATAAACGTAATTAATTTTATAGCACACTTAATATTTCCATCAACTTTGTTGCATAATGAAATGATTTATTGGCATAAAACTGTGTGAAATTCGTCACCTTAAATACTTTGATGCCCAATAATCATTAAGGGAATTTGGAAACAATTATTGACATTTAACAGAAAAGGGAAGTAACTTGACTCCTTCATTAAGATAGTTAAGATTTTGTAACATGAAATCTGATATTGGAACATGTCAACTAAACAAGCAGGTGTGACATTGCCAATAAATCAATATTGTAAGCCTTCTTTAAGCTTGACAACAAGTTTCTTGTTGCTGTCTTTTTTCTTTGCCTGTTCTTGTCTATCTCCCAAATTGTCTGAATGCTAACTGGACAAGTTTGGCCATCTGTAAATAATGCCATTTTCCACGTGATAAGCCCTGGTCAATTGTTGTGCCTTGACAACTTTATTAATACTTAAATCAATACAAGAACATCCTCTCTAATTGAATAAATCTACGTTCTCACTAGATCCAGCGTCTGACCCAACAATCGCATTAGTTTAGAATTCCTGTAGAACCGCAATTCTTACTTCTGTCTATAATCTGATGATGAAAAAAAGGGGTTTACGACAAAATCAATAACTTCTTTACAAAAAGTGAGAATAAATTGCCTGATTTGCAAAAGGGAAGGGAATAAGAAAACTCTATAATCTTAAACAACTTTGAAGACAAATTACTGCTTTATGTCAAAAGACTCATGAGGACCTATGCTATTGCCGTCACTACCTTAAGCAGATTAAAATATTTGGATGTTTAACTATATTTTACACTTATAAAAGGTTTATACATTTCTTTAAGTATTTTACTTGTATCTGCTCTACACAGGATGGATAAAATATATTTTAAACTAATAAAATGATAAAATTACAGCTCAATGGTTAAAGTTTACTATTTTTCAAAAGATCTTGAATTTGGAAAGAAAAAGAGACATACTATCGAACTTTAAATTTTTTTAGGTGAATAAATTATAGATTTTGATTTCAGGGGTGGCTTATTACTTTTGATCCTAACACAAACTGCTGTAACTCACATAATTTACTGCTTAAAAAAAGATCATTCTTTCTTATCTTGTTAGCAGCAACAAACATTGGCAGACCTGGATGTAAACATTACACTCAAATTCAAATCAAAAATCACATCTGTGACATAAAAAGGTTTTCACAGTTTCCACTTGCAAATAGATCACCCTCAAAACTTAGCCCTAAATTACCCATAAAAAGGTCAGGGAAATGTAAACATAGGGTGTCAGGGGTGCTCGTTGAGTTTCTAAGAAAAGACAGACATTGAAATTCGAGCTCAGTGTTGACTTTTATCTCTAATGATGTGTATATTACATCTCTCATAAATATCTCAAACTGAAGTCACGGGATGGAACTGTCTATGTCAATATTTATTTTACGCGACTTGGATTACATGTAGCACCATGGCATAGATACAGTAGGCATAGAAAATCTGGGGGCCTGCACTTTTGAGTCACAATAGGAACTTCTCAATGCTGAGACATCAAGAAAGTGTAAATTAAAATGTGCAATAAAAAGATAACTTGAAATAAAAAGATTTTAAAGTCACTTTAATCATGTACTAAGTTTCTCTTTCAATGAATGACATTTTAAAAGTGTTTTGGATAAATCTCTTCATATGTCAAAACATTTGAAGAAATCTTTCTTGACAAGTGTGTTCCTTAATTGAAAAACAGCCTAAAAACCTAACTTAACATTTGTGTGTGAACAAATGAGTATGCCAAGACTCACCATTCTTTTCATAATAATCAAACCCTACATTTGTGTAAAAAATGAACATCTTTGACATTAATTTTGCTGTGTACTGTATTCTGCTTTACAGCTAGTGCAATCAATCAGCTACAGGGTTGTCCTAAACACATGTTAATTTACGGCTCAAATAATACAACAAAAAATCCCTAACTGTTGTTCCTCTAGCCCTGATACAGTACAGATTCTCCTGTCTAATCGAAACAGACATTGACACCCCCCCCCCTTTTTCTTCCTTACTCTGAGAGACTTGAAGTGCAATAGTTCATGATCCTATGTATTATATATGAGGCAAATGATTCAAAATCGTATCTTACTGAAGCTAGCTAATGCTAGTCCCTGGTCTCTGTAAATTAGCACCCACTTTAAAGTGGTCAATTCTTAATTCCCACTTCTCAATTTTTTGGTCTACATGATAAAATTAAGAAACCATTACTGAACAAGGAAATTTTCCCATATTCACCCCCCCCCCCCTCTTTCCTCCACTTTTTTCTTGTTTCGTTTTCAAAACAAAACTTCAACTGTGTCATTATTTCTCTTTTCAAAACCTCTCAGATGAATGCATTCTTTTCTCCTAAGAAAATCTTTTTAAAAAACATACATTGATTTTTCTGTACTGCATTTCTCACTTAATTTCATTTTCTATTCCAAAGAAGAAAAATCTCTTCTCTGCTTTGAAGTCATTAGTTTATTAGGTTCAATAAGCTATACATTGGAACTATGAAGAGAAATCCTGATTTCTGTTTTCTCTTTATGGTAGTTTTTAGAATTTTACTGTTTCCCCAATACATCGAAGCTATAAAATATAATGAAGCTGACATGAATCTAAGAAAAAGGATTGCAGAGAACAACTGACTAAGATTATCACAAATTGATCTTGACACTCAATTTCTGTTACTGACATGAATGGAAAGCAAGATACGGCCTTTTTTTTTATGGATGTTCACATTTTGATTTCCGAAACAAAACTAGATATGTCCAAATTATAAAAAGTATCCCTTTAGATTTTGTATAGATAAATAAAAGTGAATCTAAGAAACCATACCCATTAGAGTAAAAAAAATGTTTACTCTTTACCAATACTTTAAAAAAAATGGCCAAGTTGAATTATTTCAACCTTAAAACAAAATTGATTCTATACTCAACGTCTATAATCAAGCAAAATTAGAAAAGTCTTTCTTCCTTCGATTGTTTTCCTAAATCTTCTGATAAAAGTTTTTTTTAACAATTCACATGATTGCTTTCTGAATTATTAATGCTTGTTAGTCCTAAGTTCCTGACAAAAAAAATATAAATCGTGTTTTCCCCTTAAGACATCGTCACCAGGCTCAGCATGGGGAACAATAAAAGAGAGAAGATAGGAAGTATTTTGCCTAGGAAATTAAAAATCGGATGCAATAGTCGGAACTTATCTCTGAGACCCTGACAGAAAGGACCTCAATATTTAATGTTCTTCTTTTATCAATGCAAGATAAATCAAAATGACAGTTCCAATAAGCTTCCGCAGATAAATCTATCAAACCAATCGTCTATGCTTTTTTTTTTTAACTTCTTGATTTAACACAAGAAGAATCAACAAGCCAACCTCTGGTAAAACAAAGTCAGTAGTTCTTAGCCCTTTCAGGATCTGTATTGGCTAACATAATTCAGAATGGCAATTTCCTGAAATGACTTTCTATGATCAATTCTATTTCCTCTTGGAAATATAATTAAATGAGTTTCCATAATTCCATCACTGTTATCCCCCCCCTTGATTTATCTTTTATGAGCCTGGGTTTATGTGGAAGATGTTTATCCATAAATAATATTTGGTAATGTTGGGAAGTGGACAGCCAAACAAAATATCAGCGAGCACTGACATTAAAGGCATAAGTACCATTCTCCCAATACCTCAGTATATTTATACAGTTACATGTAATACTGAAAAGTATGTTCTTTAGCAATTAAAGAAGATATGCATCTTGTTCTAGTAGATTAAAAAAAATCTGCTTTCAAATTAGAACTTTGCAGAAACATTGATTCTATGGAAAACTAAGACAGTCGAGGAGATTATTTTGTTGTTTCTTTTTTATCATGGCTACTTAAATTGACAAGCATAAAGTGGGATTACGGTCAGTCTCTACTGAAGGGATGCCGCGAGATGACTGCAGTGTAATATTATGATGTCAATTAGATCTGATAAAATATTCAGCTTCCTCGAGTTCAATGACTGGTTAATAGGATGATGGCACTAGTTTAAATTCAAAAGGTCAAACTAAGAAAGATGACTTGATCTGCAAGTTCCGTCTTGAACTCCATTTCCATTTTAGTAAAAAAAGCAAGAAATTCTGCAGGGAAGTCTAATTACTCCGCCAAACCCTTTAAAAGGTGAAAAATGATGAATCCTCTTCTCCTAGAAAGTTAGGATAATCAGAAATAAGAATTTTGATTATACTATGGAATGTCAAAAAGATACAAACAGATAACCAAGACCAAGAAAAACATCAAGATCATAGCGAAAAAAATAATAAGGCCAGGGCATATACATAGGTAACTTCAAGACAACCAGAAAATAATCTACAGAAATCTATCATTATCAGGATTTCCTGGACGTTTGTCTGGTGGATCCTAGAATGTGGTCATCAATAATGTAGAACATTCCGGTAAAATTCCCCCAAGACACGAGGGAAGCTGAGAATTTGATGATTAGCTGGTGTGTATCCCCCGCCTGACCAGACACAGCTGTAGGGGTCATGTGAGGTCATGTGAGGTCAGTGATCATGTGACAGAGGGGGCAACCAGCTGGGATCGCAGAGTTACTTCCAATGTAAATAGATAGATGTGATAGATGAGGGTTTCTAATCAACGCTGACTGACATATCACAGGCTGGTAAAACTACAAACCCAGCAATGTTACTACGTTATAAATTGTATTTTCCACCAACATCAGGGTGCCCTCATCATCAGCTAGCAGAAAAGTTAAATATTTATGGCCAACTTTTTTTACTACATGTATAACTTCAACTGTGTTTATAGGTGCATGCTTAGATATATTAACATTGCTTTTCAAGTATTAATACACCTAGCACAATAACTTGTCTCACAATTTTTGCACTTTACTTATTGATAATAATTAGAATTGTTAATGTTGCATTATTGAAAGTTACTTTGCAGCATACATTAAATATTTCTAGTTAAGATGTATGTGCAATCTAACTCATATCCATGCATTTGAAAAATCAGATAAATAAGACCTCAATCTCTCTCTCCCTCTCTTTTTTAATAACTCCCTTTCACAAGAGTACTTGCCCTTTCAAGCAAAAGAGTCTGAATTTCCTTTTAGCAAAGACACTTTGGGACATTTTTGGAGTTAAAACTGGGGGAAAAACCAGAAATGTAAAAGGGCAAGTTTGTGGGCATATTAAAGTCCAAAAAAACATAATAAATTCACAAGTTTTTGCACAGGTGAGCTTAAATCCAAAAGAACTTTTAAAAAATATTTTCATAATAACATTTTTATGCTGATGGATTTGCCAAATAATGAATTTAACCTGGGAAGATTTATGAGAATTCCACCTTTACTCTAACTTTATGTCCACGTTTTGTGTACATTTTATCACAAAGTATAGATTTTTAAGTGAGTAAACCAGCAAATTCTGTAAATTAATCACAGAGAAGGCTCAGGTTTCACAGCATTAATCACATTAATTAACAGGAATTATGTGAAATCAATTCATTTTATCACAAATTTCGCACTTTGTAATTAAGGTTTGGCCCATCAAACCCATCCACCTAGTGTTATCTTCCATTGCAGAAGGTTTTTACACATATGAACTTTTTTTTTCAATTAATCTGAAATCTGTATTTTATGTCTAAAATGATTTAATCTCACTGTATAGCTTTACTGTTTAGCTTTACATGTTTTACTCACATGGGAAAACTTTTCTAGTCTTCTAATTTTTTTCTTTTTTTTTTTGCAAGAAACATAATAATTCCTTCTTCATTACAGTAATATACTGGATATTTTTAAATTCAGACTTTTACTTATAGCTCAATATTATATGGAACTTGGGTCTTTTTTGTTTTTTAAATACCTTTTGCATTTTGATAGGATCTCCTCCCTCAGAGTTTTTCCGCCATCCAGTGGCTGGTGAACTGTCTGACCCTGTTGACATGGCACTGGAGTAGGTGCTGTAATTCCAGTTATCTCCCCTTGTGGCTGCCAGTTCACCAGGTGTCAGGACATGAGTCTGGCACTCCATAGAATGCTCTGACTCCATGGAAAAATTAGACATGGCTGACGGAGATTCATGGAAGGAGCTGTGGTGACCATTACCATGGTAAAAGTTCCCATGCTGACCATAACACAGACTTCCTGTGTGGTACATTTTGCCATCATGAGGAAAGACCGGCGAATACAGACGTGGATGACCAGGCGAGTAGAACGTCACAGGTGAGTGAACATCTGGCGGGCCGTAGAACCCGCGAGTTGGGGTACAGGACATGGCACGAGCAGCCTCAGGTGATTTCGTGGAGGGAGTGAACTCGATATGACTGACACTGTGGACTCGCCGGTGTTGGTAACATTCGAAACGATGACTAGGATCATTACAGAAGTTCGGAGAGGTTTTAGTCGGATCGTTGGACAGGAATCGCTGACACACCTGACATCTAGTGACAATGTCTGTATCAAAAGAAATAATCCTAAAACAATTACTTATAAAAAAAATCAAATTATCATGTTTGTATTTCAGCATTCAATTATCTTTTTTTCAGTCAAATGATCCTTCTGGCATTTTATATTTGAATCAATCAGTTTTCAGTATTTCCTACAGACATATCAATTTAAAGGGCTTTCACAGCATAATAAGAGACAATATAAAGAGTTACGTAATTTCTCTCTATTAATTTTATTTTTTCTCCGATCAGTCTACACTAATGATAGATCAGACATCTGAGGTATGTTATTGAGATTAATTCTACATCTTTGAACTTTAGTAGGTTTATTGATTGTTTCACACAACAAAAATAATATTGCATGATCCTCAGATCCGAAAACTTGAAACGGCTTTGTTGTTGATTTTGTTACCATGGTAAGTTGCCGAGGGTGATTTAACAGGTTTGCCTCCTTGCTTTTTCTTTTTCTGGGCCCCTTTATGGTTTCCCTGGAAAAAAAGAAATGAAAGAATACCATCAAAATCTAAAACCTCTACATGAATCAATGCAGCTCTGATGCTGTTGCATCAAGTAATTAATGCATAATCATTTGAATCTTTACGATCTTTCTACGGTTCACCAAGGCCAGGAAAAAGAGTGGAAATAAACATTTTTTTATTGCTTCATCAGAGAAAAACATGAAAAGTGCTGCCTTCCGCTTTTTATATAAATTTGATAGCTGTTCAATTTTTCATATCATTCCCATGCCTTCATTGTTATTAATCAGTGAATGGTTACATAAAACTATGCATGCTCCAGTTGTTGATAAATTGAAATAAGCCATTACTGTGAACTTGATATTTTAAATGTTTTCCAGTAAAAAGTGCCAAAACTACAGATATCAATTCCAGTTCAGTTACTCAGATTTTTAATGTTGTTGTTCTGTCCTAGGTTGATCAATTTTCAGAGCAGGGAGATAATTCAAATTGCATACAAGCTAAATATCAATTCCCCTAGAATCTATGTTCCAACTTCATAATATATATTGAATTTCTTCTTGTACAATCAAATTACCCATTGTATATTTTATGTACTTTGTACTTATTTATTCATTTTTTATATATGTGTAATAGTATCCATTTTACATTCCCCTTTGATCCACCAACCTAGTGAAATAAACACTTCAATGTGGCAGAAGACATTACACTTGGCATCAAGTGTCCCCTTCATGCTCCGCAGCCTCTTGTGACAAAATGCCAGGCAGTCATCAAAGATATCCCTTCTCATGATAGACATCAAACATGCAACAAATCCAGATTATATCCATATCACAACAACTGAAACCCAAGCCACTTCTTAACAAATGACATTCCTGCTCATCTTTATTACACCAAGTAAAAGGGGTTTCTGACAAGATCATTTTTCTCCTGGCCTCATAGGAAAAGGATATATGGTGACTGATTTTTTCATATTGAAATAATTTATCGTACTATGTAGACCTGCCTAGTGATGTAAAAATTAAAACATTTTGGGCAGATGACCTTTAACAAAATCTCTCAAAAATTTCATAAAGACTGCACTTCCTATGAAAGTGTGCAAAGTTCTCACAATATGACACATGCACCAGCGTGTCTCCCTAGCGTATCCTTTGTAGTACCAAAGTCAAGCTGTACTCTAGTGTAGACCAGACAACTTATCAACAAGCATGCTGTGCTCTTCCTTCTAAACTCTGCCACCCCCTTAATACCTGAGCATTTATCATCATCAATTATCAATTTATCTCTCACCTTCATTTTATATCACAGGTATACACGATTTTCTGATTACAGTTGATGTCTCATTTTTTTCAGTTATCAGCTGTATACAAAAGTGAATGACACACAAAGACTATGAGAAAATTACTGTTTGGTGTGCATTTTTTAATCAAACTAGTACTTTATGATACCCAAGCACAACTTTGGATGTACTTAATAACTAGGTGTAGAGAAAAAGAGATTCATATGTCACTGAATAAAAATTTGAAACCTATGATCTTAGACTTCACTACCAAGAAATCAAAAAGATTCTTAGACACCAAGACATGAACTGCAATCAGTCATTCTATCAAAAAATTCCTATCAGAAGGAGTAATGTCCCTTTATCTTGGGTTATCTCCCTTTGTGTTCAGTGATCTACCCTTGTTTACAATGTTGTGTGTTGTGTTTTGTTCTGATTGAAGCTTCCCTTGTACACACCTGCTGCTGTTGTTGTTGCCATTCTCGGCGCCTCTCCTCTTCGTACTGTTTTACCTACATAAAGTTTGGAAAAAATTAAATAAACTGAATGCACTACCAGACACCTGTTTTATGTTAGAGAATGAGGGATGGAATATTGTATTGTTTGAAAATTTTGGGATGTTAAATTATTTAAGAAATACCAACCCCCTTCGTAAAAAGAGAGAATTTTCTATCAAGTTTTCATGACATGGTGATATCTAAACCCTTATCGTTCTGTGTACAACTTCCCAATTTAATTAAAAAGTACCAAGTTTTTTCAAAATTTTTTCATGCCATGGATTCAACATGGCACACCTTATACACATCTGTTCTGCCAATATGTATACTTTTAGTGTAATTAATATGCTAAATACTCCTATAAATGACAAAACAATCCCCACATTAAGACATCAGAGACAACAATACAGACAAACAATGATCCCTTCCGCAGTGACAAATGATCCGGATTCATTGCATCTTTGATGGCGACACAATTCTTCCATGATAATGTTCAACTTTTGTTGTTTTACTTTTTATACCTACATGTATAGAGGGGTGTATTACTTATATTTTAAAATAAGATTTTTTGGAGTGACATTTATTTAATAAACAAAATCATCAATTATAAACTTAAAACACTGACAATTAATACCCATTTTTTTCTTTCATAATTTTTTGCTTGTTAGCATTTTATACAAAAAAAAACACAGCATTTACTTTTATTCTTATGAAAAAAGACTTATCTGGTTGCATAAATTAAGGAACGTAATAATTAATTCTAGTGCATCAAAAAATGTTAATTTGGACTTTGGATTTTTAATATATTGTTGGCCCCTGTATTTTACCTTCCAAATTTTTTAGCCCAAATAAATTCCTCGATCTCCCCATTACTCAAACAATTCATTAGCACTCACGCACCCCCCAAACAGCAGGTGTCCGACAAAAATTATAATTCTGTCATCACCCACGACACCTTGGGTTTGTAAACAGAGAAAAATCATTCCTTATCTAAGATACCCTCTGTACTCTAAAATCTACCTGTACACTTGTTCATCTAGAGAATATAATACACACTTTATAGACATAACACTATTACAGTCTTTTCTTGTGTATATTTCCAAGTAAATTCAATTTTTCCCAAATCCCTGCGGTAGGTATTTGCGTAAGGGATAAAGAGGTATTCTTCTTTAATTCAATATTAGTACGATATCATGGTCAGTATATAAATAGTGGGCATGATCATGCCGATTTTCACAAAGAGCACCTGCTCTTAATCCCCTTTAAATCGGAGGACTGATAATTCATGGTCTGAATCAGACAATTAGGTCACAGGGTTCAGTTATGACTACTGTAGATCACTATATTTTCGCGACACCTTATTTTCGCGAGAAAGTCATTGACTCTTTATTAGCGAGATAAAATTTTCACGAATTGTAGTTATTGCTCTATATAATCTTAAGGAATATTATTTTACGCGAGAATCAAATTTTCGCGAGCTCACTGTCTCGCGTAATTACGCGAAAATAAAGTTCTCGCTTATAAAAAGTGATTTACAGTATACCTTTTCCAACCTTTCATCGAATTAAACCACATGTACATGTAGGTATGCTTGTGGCTTTATCAATCAGAAAAACAACAACGGTGAAATTAACTTTCAATGAAGTAGACTGTCTGGGAATTCAACATAATGTGTATTCTATAATTTTTGTGGTTAAAGCGATAGACAAGGTACTTCAGATGTTGCGAGCCAAAAAAGTTACACATTTTCATAAAATGCTATAAATATACACGTATATATTGTATCACACTTGAATTTGTTCACAATTTTTAAAATTAATAATGAAGTGTAAGTAAGATAGCAGGAGATATATCAATATTTAACCCTTCAAATTTAGAGATTATGTAGCACAAAAACTGCTTAGACTTTTTTTTCCAATCAAAACAAACCTCAAAGTGAATATAAACAAAAGTATATATCCATAGGAAATCCTGGACATTTTTAAGGGTTAATGAACAATTCTCTGTTAACACGAATGTGGGGGGTAAAAAAAGAAAACGGATATTGAGGTCCTGAACCATTCATCAAAATGTTTAGACCAAATCAAAGAAGTCATGACTTGGTTTATATTTAGACAGGATGGGAGGCTAATTAATTTATCCTATCATTCTCAAACCATAAAGTCTTCCATTTCATCTATTAACCAATCCTAAAGAACTCTTAAAAGCATTGCTTTCTGAGGCATGTTGCAAGAAAAAAAAACCTGCATTCTTCATTACTAACAAGAACAGGTGCTATGAGATGCTGCTAACTTCTTATCTCAGGTTCTCATGCTTTCACTCATTTATTTTTTTTTTTTACTTTTTTTTTGACAAATGCATGAAATAAATAAATTTTCAACAAATTTCACAAGATATCTTCTTTATGCCATGCATGAAATCATGATTGACTTGTTTGACCTGGCAAAACATAGGCTTAAAAAATCATTACAAAAAAAAAAGATTAATCCTTAATGAAAAAGTAATAAAAGTCTTAAACATTATACAAAACTAATATAAAATTCTCTGGAAAACTTCTGTAAGATACAAATCTCGACAAAGTGCATTTAAGACCCTTGGAAAAATAAGACAAAATGGGAAAATAATCAGTTTTGACAGATAAGTTTGCATGATGCTCTTAGATAACAGACAATGATTAACTCACTTGAGCA
Organism: Saccostrea glomerata; assembly: GCA_003671525.1. Classification (NCBI taxonomy): domain Eukaryota; kingdom Metazoa; phylum Mollusca; class Bivalvia; order Ostreida; family Ostreidae; genus Saccostrea; species Saccostrea glomerata. The sequence goes on along the minus strand of PRKT01000016.1, from coordinate 1,035,272 downwards.
ACAAATGAAAATTATTTCTGACATGATTATACGTCTGACATATAACAGACATGTAAATTTTAAAGGGTAGATAACTGTATAGAATATGAATTAATAATTCTCTCCCCTGCTTTTTCAATGCTACATACTTTTTTAAACTCTGTACATGTTTATATGTGAAATTTTGATTTAGAATTGAAATATTATTGCAAAAAAAAAAAATTCTGAAAACTAAAATTTTCTTTCAATCTATAAGAAATTTTTTATTCATGCAGCTTCATTTTTCCCCTTTCTAAAGCATTGACTCATGGCCACAAAGATGTATTTCAACCATCTAATAAGCAACTTGCAAATTGTTAGTATCCAAATCAGAAATCTGATACAAAACATATGGGTGCCACTAAGGAGGAGAATGCCATTCCTACAGTGAACTGCCGGGCAAAAAACACCAAAAATCTGAGAGAAGAAAATAGTGGGACAACAATAAAAACCAGAAACAAATGGCTGCATAGCAAGACATAAAGAGGGTTAAATCGAATTGGGCCATTTTACCAGCGTAACACTTGTTTTCGCACATTTTTTGTTGTAGTACAAGTGTTAAATGTCAAGATTTGTTTGGTGTTTGACATGAAATCAAGGGACATAAAAAGAAGAATTCATACCTTTCTAATGGGAAAAGTACTTCAAGATTACTTAGTCTAACATTAATGCACATGAATTCAACCTTTTTTTCTTCTCCCACCTCAAATAAAAAGGACCAGCTATAAAACATGATTACTATACATTTCCCACAAAAAAGTGAATGTCAAGAGTTTAGTTAACAGACATTTTCCCTGGCCATTGTTTATATCCGGTAGACACCATTTTTCAAAATAAACAATTAGCAACATGTCACATAATATCATAACACATCTCTCAAGGCCAGTTTTTCCCATTCATAAACCACACAGCTGACACAATTTCCATTATAAGCAGCCAGAAAGGAATAATGGCTCCTTTTTGAAAAAGTGTCTGTCGACTTTCTTTGTTCCTTTTTAAAATACAGAATGTAATTGTTTATTTCAAAAAGGCAGGAAACACTTAAATTTAATTAATATTTGGATTCAGTGTTAAACATCAAACAACTGAACTCAAAAGTAGACTCGATTTAAATTGGCAGAGCATGTGACACCAGCCTTTAATGTCTCCCAGAAGGCTAGATGTTCATTAAGACTTTGTTTTATTAAAGTAAAAACCAAACTCTTTAACTTTTTTTTACCTCTGACATTTTGGATATTACAAAATTCATCTAAATTTTCTAATACTATGTGCACTCTTCTTCAGTTTTGATTTTCTATTTTTCCCAAGATACAAGAGTCAAAATATGTTTGTTCTAATTCAAAAGGTTTTGATATCATTTGATATCTCGATCAACAAATGTAGTTATATATGGAAATCCTTTAATTCCCACACCCCCCATTTTTATAGACCTTAGAAAAATCACCCTCAATCCAAACAAGGCTGTCTGCCATTAATCTGATGGGAATTCTCCAATTCTTAATCTCACAAACGCTTTGAGTAATCTACGGTCCGCCACGATTTATGTACTCGGCATTATTAACGGACACTGAATCTGAATCCCGATCTTGAGGTCCCTTCCCGAGTAAATGACGTTTCTATTTTTTGACGGAGTTCACTTTGTCTGATTTATGTACGAAATGTTACCATGGGTGACACATGACTCAGAATTTCCAGTCGACTAATGGCTGGATTTTTTTTATTGTCTACTTCAAGCTTCCAAACATTTAATGCCTTCAACTTCGACTCGCAGCTGTTTCAAAAACATTTGTCTTTTTTTCTGTATCTTTCTTATTTATGTATATTCATTTCTTTGTCAACACGCTCATAACTCAAAACGATTCCTGTTGAAGGCAAGGTTTATATTGACAACTTATAGTGTCCTAAGAGAAAAGCAATCTGTTGCTAGAATGATAAATTTTATACCCTCCTTATAAAATCTAAAAATGTGTGCATGAAATGTTTTACTTGCTGGTGTCATGTTTCGATTAAGAAACAGGAGAAAAATGTATTAGTCAGCATTCATACAGAACTCTTTCTTCACTTAAGGGTGAAGAAGCTAAGTTGAGATAGAGAAATATATAGTTTCTGAGGAATATTGGAGCCTTTTAACCCAATCAGCAATGGGCCAAAGTCTGGGTCTGACTCATAAATTACAATGCTGTTAGGGTAACTAAATATTCATCATGGAGAAAAGGTGGAGTGGGGGTCTACAATTAATACCTTTAGAGCATGCCAAGAGAAGGATGAAGTTAAACTCACCATGGCCATGGCTTGTTCTGTTGTCAAGGTACCATCTTTAACCATGATCATTAAAGCCTTTCTGTCTTCATCATTCATGGTCATATCTGTAGCACACAAATCTCCTGTAATTAAACAGATTAACAGGATTACAAGTTTATCAGCTCTCCATTTTCAGGCAAGAGCTCATAAACTCTAGAATATTACATTTATGGCTTTAACTTTTCATTTAAACTTCTATTTTCCACACTTCTTGCAAACATTATGAGGACTCAAGTCTTAAACGTTTGGAGTATAAGAAATTTCATGCTTATATTGTCTTTCAGCAAAAGTGTTTAAAAGTCTATAAAGATAATCAAACTACTGTTATTACCATCATGGGGTTTATACTGGTTTTTCTTCCCAGACCGCCTGATGCCCATATTCCTAAAAAATCTCCCCAGAGAGGATGTTTTCTTCGTCTTGTCTCCATCTTGCCCATCTGAAATGACATTAGAATTTATAATTATCAACAAAATGACTTCATTCCCTGTTTTATTTGCATGAGCTTTCCTATTTACACTTCATCAAATTTCTTTTCATAATTTTTTTCTTTTTTTCAATGACTAACATTAGACTTTGATGATTTATTTCACATAACCATCAGAAGTATAACAAGGATAACAGAAAATAAACAGATAATTTTATTCTCAACTTCAAAATTTGTCACCAGAACTATAAAGAAACTTGCAAACATGATCTAAATGAAGGAATTTTCACTTCTTTTTAATGATTAATATCAAGCTCTTCCAAAATTAAAGCTCTCCAAAGACTTAAAAAGTCAACACTTTGAGAAAGCAAGCAGCAGAATTAAAGAGTAATTGAAGTCCTTAGAATTCCCAATCAAACACTCTCCTCTGTCAACTGTTGCTGGAAAATCCAATACACAACTGCTAAAACTGTAGTTAGAACCTGTCAGGGACTGATTGTCCTCACATCCCAGGATCCTGTTTAAAGGAGCTACATTAAGTTTAACTGGATTAAATGTTACATTAAAACGTAACCTTAACAGTTCCCGAGGAGTGGAGGGTGTTTGAATGGTGAAAACGTGTGGCATATATCAGAGTCAGCTAGAAGATAAACAAGTATCATATTGTCACTGGCTTGGGGTAAAATGCTGAGTGGAGTGGAGTGGAGTGGAGTCGTGGAGTCATGGAGTGGAGTCGTGGAGTGGAGTCTGTATTATAACAATACAGGAAGTTTGAGAACAAAACAGTTTATCTCCCCTTCATTGTCGTTTTGGATTTGTGTACACTGTACCAAGAATGAAACAAGAAACAAAAGAAGTCCATGCAATCAAAAACCAACGACCTTTAAATGTCAAACAGAGAATCACCTAGAAATGCTTTATATAAACACTATCTAAACTTAGCAAGACTGTTTGACCTTATTCGCCTATCCCAAAACAGGCAAACCTAGCAAGAGGTGTTGACAGCTTTAATATCAAACAGAGAAAGAGCACTGCACTGCAGAACTGATGACAGCAATTTAATGAGAAAGGCACATTTTTTTTTCATTTTACTATTAAAGTGCAAGACAGCCCCTTTGTTGGAATTTGAAGGTCACATTTTTTTCTGTATCTTTATCTTCTTAACAGTATCTTCCTTTTCTGGTTAAAGTAGAGGACATGCTACAGAATAGAGTGTTAAGACTCGACTGATAAATACATATCAGCCATTGGATCTGTTGAAGTTTAATTATTGACCAGGATTAATTACTAGACTTAAAATAAATAATTGCCGGAATTGAAAACCTTAAAAAGTAAAATATTTATTGAAATGAGTTCAACAACTTGTGTTTTTTTTTTTTTTTGTTTTTTCATTTTAAAATACACATTGTGCATTTTAAACGATGACACACAATTAACTTTAAATAAAATTATTTTACCCTTGTTTTGTGAAAAGGGAGCTGTTTTATACCTATAATTAGTTTCACCAATATTTGATCAAGCTTGTTTTATAAATGTGACTCATAACAAAATTAATACATATGATAAGTAATGTCCCCACCCTAAAACAAGTGCTTTCCTTTTATTTTGCTGATCAATGTATAACATGCAGTCTATCAACCAGTATATGTATCATTGAGGCAATTATTTATTATTGATGAAAACATTTTGACAGAATTCATTGGGACTTTAAAAGAATGTTTATCCCTATAGCGATGTGATGAAATGTATTTGGTTACTTCTGATCATGAAGATGTGTTGTAAACTAAGTTATTTATATCTTATTGATTAATTATTATATATACTGTAGTTGGAGGGGCAGATATAGTAACACATTTGTTTGTTTTAGTTTGTGTAAGTTAACAGGTGACATCATTTAGATTTTTTTGCTGACAAAAGCAATATAGCACTTAATTCAGTTCTTTTTCAAGCAAATTTTTATTTACAATCAACAACTGAGTAAGCATTTCAAGCGCAGTAATTAAATCTGTCAACACTTCTCGCCTGTTGGGATGGGAGTGCATATGGGTCACTTGGTCTCTGTTACTCAAAACAAAAAGTTATTCCCATTGATGTGTTGACATTTGAAGGTTATATCCCCCCCCCCCATTTTCTCATTCATCTACAATATATATGAACTATTATTGTAACAGTCTCTCAATGATCACAGACAGCTATAGCTTGGGCATATAGAGTTGAAAAGGAAAGGAGGGATTGTGTTCGATTACCTGAGTAATTTTTTGAATTCCATAGCTCTACATCTACTATATAGTAACATTCTGTAGTGTTTCCTACAATTTACCAATACCTGCTAACCTCTACGCCCAAAAGCAGAGTTGTAAATATTTACACAAAATGAGAAATAACAAACAATTAAATAAGATAGTTTTACTTTTAAAAAATAATTTAGATAGAGATTGAAAGCTACCGCATTATATAATACAAGTAAAATAAAATAAAATTGATTTGAATGTAATGATTTTTTGACAAATCATTGAATATTTTGTACATTGTAGCAAACCATAAAATTTTAAGAACAACACAAAGTTGACAACATCCTGCTTGAACTAGTCATCTTTTTAAAAATAAAATTGAATAACCAAATACATTTCAGCACATCGCTATTGGGATAAACTTTCTTTTAAATTCTCCATTGACTGCACATTATATATTGACCAGCAAAATACAACAAAAGCACTATTTTTCCCCATTACTTATGATATGTATAATTTTTGTTCTGGTCACATTATAAAATAAGCTTGATCAAATATTGGTGAAACTAATTTTGTGACTAATTGTATGTTGTTTTACATCCCTCTCGAGAATTTAAACTCATATTTAGACCCCATCACCTGCGGATGGAGATTGAGCTGTAATTTTTGTCCTATACTCGCACTATACTTGATCATTGAGCAGTGAAGGGTATTTTTCGTGCTAGTAACTACTGCGACACAGTACAATGGACATTGATGTTTGCGTTCTCATCTGAAAGACCGGTCTCTATTTAGTCCCACAGTGGAATTCAAACCCATAATGTAAGGATCAGCTCCTTACTGCGCGACTCAGAGCAGACACTCCAATCACTGTGCCACACGGGTGACAAAACTAATTATAAGAATGAAGTATCACAAGTTCCTCTTCAAGAAACAAAGGTAGAAAATTTGAAAAATAAGTAATGCATCATCGTTTAAAATGTGTTTCAAAATCAGACATAGCAACACCAGTTTCTCAGCAAACATTTCAAAAAATATTATCCATTTTATGTTTCACAGCTGTATGATATGTATTTGTCAGTCGAGTCTATTAACACCTATATTCTGAAACATGTCTCCTAAAAGGGATATATGCATGTAAATATTTAGATATATATGTTTATATACAAAGATAGAGATACAGAAAAAAAATTGTGACCTTCAAATTCCAACAAAGAGGATATCTTTAATAGTGAAACCTATTTTTTTAAAAATATGTGCCTTTATAATTATGTAGTTGTCATAAGTTCTGCAGTGCTCTTTCTCTGTTTGATATTAAAGCTGTCAACACCTCTTGCTAGGTTTGCCTGTTTGGGATTGGCGAATAAGGTCAAAAAGTCTTGCTAAGTTTAGATAGTGTTTATATAAAGCATTTCTAGGTGATTCTCTGTTTGACATTTAAAGGTCGTTGGTTTTTGATTGCATGGACTTCTTTTGTTTCTTGTTTCATTCTTATTACAGTGTACACAAATCCAAAACGACAATGAAGGGGATATATTGTATGCAAAAGAAATTGTTTTGTTCTCAAACTTCCTGTATTGTTATAATACAGACTCCACTCCACGACTCCACTCCATGACTCCACGACTCCACTCCATGACTCCACGACTCCACTCCACTCCACTCCACTCAGCTTTTTACCCCAAGCCATTGTCACTCTCTGTGGAAGCTGTCAACCTCTCTTAATGTAAAAGCATTCACTGTGAGAATTCTGGAAAGGCTGTTGTTACTAATTAGTCACATCCAAATAATTCCAGTATCTCTTAATGGTATAGTCAATGGTTTTATTCTAGTTTTACGCAACATTTCAACACTTTGATGCAAGCAGAACATATTCAAACTTAGCTGTTCATTGGATGAAAGAAAGCATATCTCAATAAAGTTACTTTCTGAAGTTTAAACACAATTTTGCTAAAGGTATACTATATACATGTAAATAGAAGAAATATTAGTATTTGCTGCTACATGTATTACATGTATATATTAGTGCGTATACCAATTCTACAGTCAAACCTTTTTATACAAGTAGGAAAATTTAGAAATGAGTAGGAATACAGGAAATTCCTAAATTATCTTTTATTCAAAATTGCTTAAAATAATTTTGAAAATTTAGTTTCAAGTTTTTATCCAGAAGAAAAAGCAAATTTGACTGTAAAACGTACTGTATCTTCGACCGGTATCAATAAAAAATATATATGCATTAATAAAGTGTATTTGCATAAAAACATTGACAGAGTACATGCAAATTAAGTAATAGAATATTTATTTCACTTTAGCATTTGCAAATAACCTATAATCTAAGCCAGCTAGATCATAAACCATGCATTAATCTAAGGCATGCAATCACTACCTCTAATTGATGTTAATGGTATACAACAAAAACCTGTGGAGAAAAAGAAATTATCATGTCACCATAGAAATTAGAAAAAAAATTATAAAATGTCAATTGAAGTTTAATGTAAAGAAATACATCTACATGCAACGTGAAAAAAATAATATACTTTCTCCAATTTATTATTATATAAATATAGCCCTTTGATGAGGTCGATCCATAGATATATCGACTTTACAGAAAAGCATATTGACCGAGCACGAAGTGCGAGGTCAATATGCTTTTCTGTGAAGTCGATATATCTATGGATTGACCGAATTAAAGGGCTACATTTGTTATATTATTTTTTACAGAGGTTGATAAAAACAATTTGAAAAAATGGGAACAAACCACAAGTTTTCTCTCTTAAACACTTAGAGACTAGAAATCAAAATAAATTTAGCTGTTTAATATAAATGTGTTTCCTTAACATTTTTTGAGTAATTTAGAGGATTTACAAAAAAGTACATCTTTTTGATTATGTTTTGTATCAATTTTGACAAAGATATTCAATAGGTTCTTATATTAAGTAAATCCTAATTCAGTCAATTGTTACGTCTTATCAGTTACAGAACATTACAAATTTAAATACAAGTTGGAGTATAAATTTTTTTCAGAAACATCAAGTCATATACTGCATTAGCTATAATTGTGAAATCACTATAATATCAATATTTTGTTTAACAGAAAACTACCTCCATTTTAAGAAACATCAAGTCGATATGCATTTCAGTTTCTATAAATAGTAACTCAAGTCTATATGCTGTTATATACTTAATCATGTGACCAAGTTTAAGCCAATCAGAGGGCTTGGAATATATGATAAAAATAATATATATAATGTTAAAAACATTGCAACAATCATGAGTAAAAATTTATGTCTTTTTCTTATGGTAACTGTACATATGTACATGTGAAACTAATATGTAAAGATATATGTATCACAAGAATTAATTGGGAGTATGAAAAATTATACCCTGCTTTTATCAAATTCAGCAAACCATCTGTTTTTGTACCATTTAATAATTTAATTTTGCTTGTAACACGTCATTTGATTGGATTTTTTGTAACATAACTTGCCTACGTCACAATAAATTACGTCAAAAAACGTATTACTCCGCTTGACGTTACTTTTCAAATTTAATTAATGTGAAGCCTTATTCTGGGGAAAAATTTTCTCATTGTCAGCAATTAAATTATTGTCTGAGATGAAATTATAAGGAATGAAGCTTATTTCAACTTTTATTATACAATATAACAAAACTTGGAACAGTTTACGTTTTTTTATATTTCCATTTCTAATTTTTTTCTCTGTGATAACTGTTTGAAAGTTGGGAGAGTTTATTTTTTGATAATTCTGCCGGAATGTAAATTAGGCAGGTCGATAGGTCAGCAGCTAAGGAGGCCTATTACGCATGCAAGTCTCGTGCGCATCTGTCTCTGTGTATTTCAAATCTATTAGTCTACATTTTTAATGTCTAAGTCTACAATTTTATTTCACAATGAAATGGAAATATAAGGAATCACTGTCTAGTTTGGAGAGTATGCCAGGGACATCAACAATAGTGGGAAACATGGGATAATTTTAGCATAACGGGCTTTGCCCGTTATGCAAATTATCCCATGTTTCCCACTATTGTTGATGCCCTGGCATACTCTCCAAACTAGACAGTGATTCCTTAAATAAACCGCTTTGCGGTTTATAAAGCGTAAACTGCCCCAAGTTATGTTATATTGTATAAGATAAGTTGAAATAAGCTTCATTCCTTAAATAATAGACAACTCAAAGGTCACATCCTAACCCTATTATTCATAAGAGACATTTTATATTATAAAAGACATTTTATATTATCATATTCTAAAGATTGTGGGCTGGTGTCTGCAAATCTAATGGGTCATAGTGGGTTTCGTAATTATAATATTTTATATATACAGTAAAACACACTTATATAAAATGCCAGGGACAGTTGATTGTGTTTTTGTGCTTCGTTACAAACGTAATCCATTATATCTGTCTTAAGCTACCAATGTATAATAAAGTCACGGGGAATGTGAATCACTTCGCTTTTCATTACAAGCATATTCGCTATAACCGTGTTTTACTGTAAGATCTTTTTTTTGGGTCATGGATAAGAGGGTATTCACTATAAGCATGTAGGGAATCAACAGGTTTCACTGCACTTTAAGCACCAAAATTGTAGCATGATGAATTGATGATGATCACTGCGAAATTTCAATTAGTATCTCAGCAATATTTTGCCAGACTTTTTTTTCTTCAAAAATATCTTTAGACAAACAGAAATACTGTTTAAATATATTGTATGCCACATATAATTCTCATAAAGTATTGGCTGACATGAGGCTCCTTCTACACAAACTCCTATATAGAGCCAGTTTTGGCCTGATGACTGTATTGGTATTATTCCCTCTGTAGAGTTCCATGTTCCCAATTAGATGGCCATTGATTTCTGGCCCGTTCGTTCCAGGGAGGGTAACATAGTGACCAGACAGTGTTAGTGAAGCTGACAGTTAATCAGCCGGGGCTCAAAGAGTACCAGGAGTTCTCATGTTTCATGTGTCCATAGACCAATCATTTCCCATGACAAAAATCCCCATGTCCAAGCTCATAATATACAAAAATGTAAAATTTTAGAAAGGTTAGGTTTTTATCACACAGAATAAATCAATAAGGAACAGTTAATACAGTATTCCTCCCC